>JADDMT010000144.1:0-66612 GCA_021401465.1 Teratosphaeria epicoccoides
TTCTTCTATGACTATGCCTATGACTCATAGTACTCCCATGACGGTACTATGACTCATAGCACTTAGGACCCACATGATCCTGTATCCTACAGTACTCCGGACAGTACTCCTGACACTCATGACACTAGCGCCTATCTAGTACGGTCCGAGTTAATAGCTCGCTTAAGCTAGAAGACTATATGTTAGACGACCTTGCGGAGGTTAACGTGATACCCTAGTAGGTAATCGTACGGCTTAGCTTGAAGCCGATCCTAGGAGCCCTGCTACCTACTATAAAGTCCTTTTAGGGCAAATGCGTAGCGGCTTAAGGTGCGTACAACGTGCGCCTCTAATTTGCGGACTTCTTAGGAGAAGAGCGCGAGACTAACGAAGTCTTCTACGCTAAAGACGTTCCTAATAAGGAGCTCCTACTAGGTTGCCCTTAGCGCTACAAACAGGAAGTCGTTGTCAATAGAGCTACTAACAACTAGTTCTATAGCTCTAAAGGCGAAGTTCCTGTAGTAAGGATGCGTGACGCACACGGCTTCTACAAGGACATAAAGAAGGTCTAATGTGTGTATGTAGTCTGTATACAGAATGTCAGGGAAGACGTTACCCTCCTGCCTAAGTTAGGGGAATACGCCGATATTTTCGACGTAGAGGCTGCGGCCTATGCCTAGGCCCTAGACGCAGAGCATGCGATTAACCTTAAGGAGGGTTATAATCCTCCGTATCGACCTCTGTAACCTATGTTAGAATCTTAGCTCGAAATACTTCGAGACTACCTCTACAAGGCACAAAAAAACGCGTAGATCCGACAAAGCGACAGCAAGGCTAGAGCGTTAGTAATATTCGTCCTAAAGAAGGATAACATACTCCGCCTATACGTTTACTATAGGGGCCTTAATGTAGTAACTTAGAAGAACCGCTACCTCCTACTACTTATTAGCGAGACGCTTGACTGCCTTAGTTACGCCGCTATCTTCTTGTCTATTGACTTAAAGGATGCCTACTACTAGATACAGATCCGAAAGGGCGACATGTAGAAGACTATGTTCTAAACGCGGTATAGACACTTTAAGTATATAGTGATACTATTTAGCTTAACTAACGTACTAGCAACATTCTAAGCGTATATTAACTAGGCCCTATCCGGCCTTGTTGATACCTACTACATAGTATATTTAGACGATATACTAGTCTACTCTGACTTGAAGGAGGAGCATATTCGGCATCTAAAGATAGTACTTAAATAGCTCTACAAGTTTGCTCTGTATGCGAACCTAAAGAAGTACTCATTCCTGACAGATAGGTTTAAGTTTCTTGGATATATCGTTTCTATAGAAGGAGTCATTACAGATGACTAAAGGATGTCTGTAATTACAGAGTAGCTGTAGCTAACTACCCTCCAAGAAGCATAGGTGTTCCTAGGATTTACTAACTTCTATTGCAGATTTATATGATCCTACTCGAAGATTGTAGCTCCCTTCACGGCCCTTGCAAATAGCGCGATTCAAGGTAAAAAGCTAGGGATAGTGCCTTAGAAGGAGGCTTAGAGCAAGGCTTTCTCTAAACTTAAAGCAGCTTTTTAAACTACGCCTATACTTTAGCACTTTAACCCTACTACGAAGATCTGAATAGAGACCGATGCTTCGAAATTCGTAATAGCCGCAATTATATCATAGCTCTAGTCGCACGAAGGCAGTACGTAATAGTACCTGATTACCTTCTAGTCGCGGAAGATGTAGGGCGCTAAGCTTAATTACAAGACTTACAACTAAGAGCTTTTAGCTATTATTAACAGCTTTAAGGAGTACCGACACTACCTCGAAGGCGTAGCGTACCCTATTAAGGTGCTTACTAACTATAACAACCTTCGCGGCTTCATAGGCGTAAAGCAGCTAAGTAGTTAGCAAGCAAGGTAGGCGACTTTCCTTGCTAGCTTTGACTTTGTTATCTAGCATCGTTCTAGGAAGACAAATCTAGCCGATAGTCCTTTGCTACAACTAGACTACGACACTAGGGAGCAGAGTAACTAATAGCTCCTCCCTACGCTACAGACGAAGCTTGTAGTATAGGGTAGCGACCTGTCATTAGCTCCTCTTGTAGGTTAATTGCGGGTCTAATAGGGCCTCATAGCCTCCGCTAGCAATGAACCCTCCTATCTAGTAGCTATAGCAACTATGTCTAGCTTAATCCGTGCGGTAGTTAACTAGCTTACATGCGGTAAATATGCGATGTCTAAAGAACTCTTTAAAGAAGTCTCGAGACTTATTTAGCGGTTGTAAGAGCAAGAACCGGAGTTAATTAATGAGGGTATAGCCCTCTAGGATACTACAGGCGGTTCGAAGTACTAGACTAAGTCAGGCAACTTGTAGTACTTTGATAGTAGGCTCTACGTACCTGCTAACTACGTACTCTGTTCGTAGCTCCTCTGTAGTTATCATGACAATGAACTTGCAGGTCATTTTAGCGCAGAGAAGACAAACGCGCTTCTTAGACACAAATACTAGTAGCTAACACTAGAACAGGATGTTTCTGACTATGTCAAATCCTGCTAGACGTGCTAGATTAGCAAATCTCGGCGCTATTACCCCTATGGCGATACTTAGGCGCTCCTAATACTAGAGAGACTATAGTAAGACTTGACTATGGATTTTATTACTAATTTGCTACTATCAAAGTAGAGAGGCAATGTAGTTAATACTGTCCTTGTAGTAGTCAACTAATACTTGAAGATAAATGTCTTTACCCTATGTACAAAAAAGTGCATAAGTAGCAAGCTTGCGTGACTACTTCATGACGAAGTCATATGACGCTTTAGTATACCCTGAAGTATTCTATTAGATTAAGGTTCTGTCTTTACTAGTAAATACTAGCAAGAATTTGTGTTTAAGGCGCATGTTAAGTACTACCTTAGTACAGCATTCTAGCTACAGACTAATAGTTAGACTAAATGTATGAACTAGACTCTTAAGTAGTACCTTTAGTGCTACTACGCTAAGAACTAGGATGCCTAGGCTAACGTAATTCCTATGGCGGAATTTGTAGTTAATAATAGTATACATGCTACTATGCGCATGTTACTATTTTAGATTCTTTATAGCTTTGATCTAGAAATACACCTAAAACTGCCTTAGGACAAGTCTTCTAAGGAGAGGGTGCTAGCTGCCGCGGAACTAGCGCGGCGTATGCGCGAGGTACATTTGGTGCTAATAGAACACTTGAAAAAGGCCTCAGAATCCTAGATTAAACATAATAACACCTATGCTAAACCGATGTAGTACGTAGTTAGTACGAAGGTGTTACTATCGACAAAGAATCTCAAGCTAAAACTTCTAAGTAAGAAGATGACGCCAAGGTTCGTCAGACCCTTCTAGATACGTAACGCGATAGGCTCGTAGGCATACTAGCTATTGTTACTACTATTGTATTATGGGCATAACGTCTTCTACGTATCTCTACTCAAACTATAGGTACAGCGTAAGGGCGAAGAGCCTACGGACCTAATGCTAGTAGCAGAAGAGAACAAAGAGTAGGAAGTTAAGAGTATTAAGGATAGTATGTAGCGTAAATGCGTAACGTACTATCTAGTAAAGTAGAAAGGATACATACCTAATTACACATAATAGGTTCTAGCTAAAGACTACAAGAACACTCAGGAAGCTATTCATGAGTTCAAAGAGTAGAGGAGGCGTAAGCAGGGCTTAAGAAGGTTAATTCGTAAGAAGATAAGAGTTTTGGAGCAGAGTTCTTAACACGTGTATGTAGCGCATAACGCGCAAAGTAACAACGAGAAACAAACGCCCTACCTATACATCATTAATGCCTAAAGGCACACCTAGAATAAACCTAAGGAGAACAAGAGACATGCTTAGATTAGCTTCGTAGCTAATGCTTAGCAACTACTAGTCAAGGGCTTCCTAACTAAACCCGAAGTAGAAGAGTCTTTCTTGTTACGGTCCGCTAAAGACTACCTACCCGCACAGGGTCTACTAAACACCCTAAGGTGACTAGGAGTAACAGGAGTAGCAACGCTACAAAGAGAGGCCGGCATCTTCTTCTTTAGTAGGTTGCAAGGGAGCTCGTCTTTAGAGCCTATAGTAGCTAGAGAGCTAGCTACAGCCTTACCGCGTCTAGTCGTAATAACTACCTCCTCCTTATCCTTAGCATTAGACAGCAAAGAGACTTAGGCGCGCTTGCGGCTATTACGCTCGGCCCTCGAGATCATCTTGCGCTTCTTGACATAAGTGTCAATAACATTATCGAACTTAGTGTCTTCCTTAGGCGCAACTAGTGTAGCAACACCGCGGCGCGCAGGAATTACGTTAGGATCGAAGGTATCCTGAACGTCGTCATCCTCCTTATCCTCAAAGATCTAGCTTAGAGGCTTGTACCTTAGCGTCTTAGCGGACGTAGTGTAGATCGCAAGCGAGGAAGGTTCGGCTTCCTTGTCGCTAACCTTAATCTTAGCCCTAGCCTTCTTCTTCTTCTTAGACAGTAGCGTAGAGGTAGCGTAGGCGGCAGCGCTATAATGTGTTAGCTGTACGCACGCGACAGGATTTAAGTAAGTAACTTATAGCTTAGTCCTCTAGACTAGCTCGGAGGTAGGCTGTCTCGCGGTATGACGCTAGGGCGTAGCCTTAGCGGCAGGAACGGTGAATTGCTTGATAACCTTCTTACGGATTATCTGCATCTTAAAGTCATCGTCGATAGAGGCAAGGGCCCCGAGTTGCTAACGCTAGCGGCTAGTCAGGTAATCCTCGACGCTAACATTAGCCTAGCGGAGAAAGTTAGCATTTATCCTTAGAGGGTACCTGTACTATATGCTTACTATAGCAAAGGTCTCGACCCTAATAGTTAACACCTTTAAGATCTTCTAGACTAAGTCTGTAATTAGACCTAGGCAAATGCTTTTACCTGTTAGTAGAGAGTTAAAGCGAACGCTGCTATATAAACGGTTTGTAGTTATAGTAAAGCACGAGAGAGCGCCAAGCAGGTAGGCGAGTACCTCGCGGTACTTAGCCTGTAGCCTGTTCATAGTTAGAGTATCTTTAGTAATCCCCTTGTCACGCGTACCCTAGAAGTCATCGATGTTATAGCAGAGCTAGTTGTACTCGCTATATACCTCTTTAGGGAGGTCTTAGCATTTTTGAAGCTTGCTATTACAATTGAAATAGTTGCGGTAGACACTAACCTCATTAAATCCGCTGACGTAGATCTTAGCTACGCTTTAGTTAGTATAGGTCATGTATACCTTGCAGGTAGGGGACACCTTACTAACACGTAGAGAAGAGATATATGCAGCCTAGCTGCTAAGGTTGTCAAGGCATTATTAACATGAGCAACGATTGCGGGCAGAGCTAGTAGTGTTAAACTTAGTCTGTAGCATACGACCTATTGTTACTAAGATGAGTATTTAATTAATCTTGATTAATTAATTAAAGAAGAAGAAGCTCCGGTTTAGACACGTAGGCATAGCGAGGTAAAAGCTAAGCGAAGTAGAAGCGGGGGTTAATGTTAGTGTTTTAGAACAGGAAGTTTAGGAAAGTAATAAGGTCCTTATACCCTGTAACAGCCCCCCTGTTACCTACTGCAACTGTTAAGCTAGTAACTTAAACTACATGCGTAGAGTACCTACCTTTAGTTAACTTACATAGGGACCGAATAATGTAAGAACAGGTAACGCGGCTGTTACGCATGTGCGCTAACTGCACTTATGCTAGTCTACTAGCATGAAAATGTGACGAGACCTACGCTAGGAGTACGCTCCTACTATTTTGAGTAGTATGCGCAGAGTATCCGCATACATTCCTAATAGCCCTAAGGTTCTATAACACGTTTCTTTATAGTCACGACTAAATAGGGACAGCTAAGCTACTTGGCAAAGCTAGCGTATATACTCGACCTATAATTTAAAAGATTAAGTAAAGTACTGTCATAGGTAAACGGCGTATATACAGGGGTTCATGTAGTATTTAACAAGTACGATAGGGAGAGAGGGACTATCTGCTAGTTGTCTAGTCTTTTATAGCCCGCCTTGTCAGGGGTCGCGTCGTATAGGCCCTAGCCTATGCTAAGACTTAGGGCCTCGCCCTTTATACTAACCCTACAGATCTAGGTGTTTATTCTTATGTGATAGATCCTTTCTCCTATGTAGGCCTATAGATCTGTAGACTAACCCTACAGATCTAGGGGTCTGTCCTTACGTAACAGATCCTTTCTCCTATGTATGTAATGTGACTTAGGCTATAGTGCTCGTAACTCATGACATTTATGACATTCATGACACTATCTCTCTCTTAGCCTAGCTCGTCCCTAAGCTACCTTATTAGTACAGGGTTTCTCTTGCTATTTCCTTTGCGTAGTAATGTCTTCTCTTTCTATGTTACTACTTTATGTGTGAAGGGCGAGGCCCTAAGTCTTGGCACAGGCTAGGGCCTATGCGACGCGACCCCTAACGAGGCCGGCTATAAAAGACTAGACAACTAGCAGATAGTCCCTCTCTCCCTATTGTACTTGTTAAATACTACATGAACCCCTGTGTATACGCTGTTTACCCGTGACATTAAGTACAATTAATTTCACCATAGAAAGGCTGTCTCCTAGCTAATTAACCCTAGTGTCCGAAGGATCCACGAACAAGGAAGCGTTAGCAGAAATGCGCTATGTCGTCGAGGGAATGCATACCTAGTAACAGCAAATTATGGCCGAGCTAACAGCCACGCGGGCCGCGCTAAATGAATTAGAGTCCTAATAGCGACAAAACCTAGGCGTCCTGTCAGAGGAGCTACTAAAGACTCTCGCGGACGCGCTAGCCGTAGCAACGCGTGCGAACTCTGTCATAGAACTAACAGGACCCTAAGAGTAGAGGCTACTAACGTAGGACAGAAGAGCCGAATTATTCAGGGATTACCTGCTCTGTATTAGGAGTTCGCTTAGGGCGCACTCTAGGATAAAACCCCTAATAGGCGTAGATTATTACTAGAACATAATCTACGACACTCTCCCTACTCGCTAGCGCGCCTAGATGCGCCATTTCTAGGAGAAAGGAGGCCCGGACAGGGCGAAGGACCCTGAAGCTTTCCTCATGTAACTTAAGGCCATGTTCGCGGATAGTAACAAGACAGCAAGAGCTCTAGAATAGCTTACAAACCTCTGACATGCGGCAGGCTAGCTATGGCACGAGCACTAGCTAGAATTCGACAAACTCCTGCTGTTAGCAGGAGGGGACTAGTAGACAGACGACGCGAAGATTAGATACCTCAAGAATTTGTTTTCGAATCCCGCCAGGATGTACACAGCGAACGTGAGAGACAAGGGGGACTACTACGTGTTTGCAGAGAAGGTCGAAAGGGTCATGACAAACTCTGAGGCAATCGACTAGTTTAAGGCGGCCTATAGGAGGTAGTTAAGAGAAAAGAACAAGGACTCCGAAGGTATTCCTGCGGCTGCCATGTAGGTACCTAACCCTAGGGTCGGATCCCGAATAGACGCGGATAGGGATACGGTTATAGCACCGACTTGTACTACAGGAGACTAATATGACAGCAAAGGACCCTGACAAAACAACAGGGGGAAACGACGCGCTAAATAGGTAGACGCTATAGAGAGAGAGAAACGCTAGGAGAATAACCTGTACTACTACTACAGAGCGTCTAGACACTAAGTTAAGGGGTGTCCCTACGCCTCGGCTAGACCCCTAGCCTAGATTAACATAACTAGAGTGTCGCTATTACTAGAGGACGATAGAATAGCAGAGGAACCTAGGAGGAAAAACTCGGGAAAAGATTAACTCCTGCTTAGAGTCAGGAAGCAGGAGTAACGGAGACATTAGCAGAAGGATAGGAGAGAGTTAAGGGATCCATGGACAGGAACCTGATTTATACTGATGTAGTCCTAGCAAATAATACTAGGACATTAGCTCTCATTAATAAGGGGTACTAATACTACGCTACAATTAACGGAGACCTAGTAAAAGGTCTTAGCTTAAGCTTAATAAGCAAAGAGTCACGTATAGCGAGGGGCGTAATAGCGTCAATGCGAGACTCCGTAGTAGAAGGAGTAGTTGCCTTCCGGATAGAAATCGAGGGGTTCTAGCAACTAGTATACGCATACGTAGTAAAGGATCTAGCCTTCCCCCTAATACTAGGGAACCCCTAGAAGGCTCACAATAAAGTGCAGACTACGCTAGAAAGGCGTCAGTATTAGCATAGGAGAGCGGGATAGTAGATAGACAAAGGACGGAACTACTAAGAATACGAGGACCGCAGGAACTTTACCTAGGTATGCGTGACTACGACAGCGGATGTTGCGGAGGCCTTAAAGGCAAAGGAATATCTGACGCTAGACAAGTTAAGAAAGGCGCTACCTCTAGAGCTTTAGCACATAGCTCCGCCATTCTGCTGCTAAGAAGCGGAAAAATTAGCGCCACACCTGTCATAGGTGTCAGGAGTACTGTCCGGAGTACTATAGGATACAGGATCGTGAGGGTCCTAAGTGCTATGAGTCATGGTACTATCATAGGAGTACTATAAGTCATAGGCATAGTCATAGGAGAAAGGATCTGTCACGTGAGGACAGATCCCTAGATCTGTAGGGTTAGTCTACAGATCTATAGGCCTACAAGGAAGAAGGGATCTATTACAGGATGACAGACCCTTAGATCTATAGGGTTAGTCTACAGATCTACAGACACAGATCTGTTAGGTTTGTCAACAGATCTAACAGAGCTGCTCTGTCTCTCTAGTATATAGGGCTAGCTTTAGGATAGGTAGTTAGGAGCTTCGTGCTTAATTCTTAATTCCCTTTCCCTAGGGGATAGTTAGTTACAAGGTTAACCGCCATTGTCGATATTCTTCATAGCTCTGCGAGTCTAACACCTAGTCACCTTCCTGCTATCGGCACCTACCCTTATGACATTTTAAGCACCACTTCTAAGGAAGCATCAGGAGACTCGTCGAGCGCTTGACATACGCCTATGTCAAGTAGTTCTTCAACTGTCAGTTCAAGTTCTAGTGACAGTTAACTGACACCACGAGAACAAGTTGCCGCTATACCTCAAATCACGTAGTAGCTCGAATCCATTCACCTTAGCGAGATGGCTCTAGCATCCGTCGCAGGTTCAACTACCGGGAATAGACATAGTAACAACAGCTTTAAGATAGGAAGCCCTACAGAGTTTACAGGACAACGATCTTAGGTCGAGATGTTTATCCTATAATGCTAGTTAGCATTTAATGTAGATACGGAACGGTTTATAACACATTGTAAGCGAATGATGTACATTGTCTCTTACCTGAAGGGACCGGCGTTCGAGTTTATCTAGCCTCATCTAACAGATTATCTAGATCATGTCAGCAGCGCTAAAGCTAGGAAGACGACGACTAGGGAGATTCTCAACTTAGACAAGTCTTTGTTTAAGGCATTACGCGAAGCGTTTAGGCTCGGTAATGAGCAACAAGAGGCCGAGAGAGCTCTCCTAGGAATCTAGCAGAAGGGTTCCGCTACTAAGTACTACGCGGACTTTCAGACCCTCTCTGCTCGAGTCGACTAGAATGATAACGCTTTAGCTGCTTAGTTCTACTAGGGACTAAAGGAGACGGTTAAAGACGAAATTACCCGAGGAGATTAGCTAACGACATTCAAGGAAATGAGCGATCTCGCGATTAGAATCAATAATCGCATCTAGGAACGACAGCAAGAACGACAACATGGAAATCGCAAGCTAGCGCAGGCTAACCATAAGGTCTAACGATTAGCACTAAAATGGCGAAGCGATTACTATAGTCTCTAAGCTATAGAGTTAGATGCGACTAAGGGGCGTCCTAGGAATAGACCCTGAGGAAAGCCACGGAAGGGCTCTCCTCCCTAGAATGGTCTGAAGAAGCCATTCGACAAGAGTAATCTCGAGTGCTACTACTGTGGAAAGAAAGGACACTTTGCCCGCGAATGTTTTGCTAAGAAGCAACGACAAGAGCTACCTAGGATAGAGCAGGCTCGCGTAACAACGACGGCACCTAAGCAAAAGGCCGCCGCTACTCGAGAACCAGACCATGCTATACTTACTTAGACTGCGTGCTACGACGACGATTGTCGAATTCACATGAGTGATAAAGATAGTTCCGGATAGTACCCTAGCCGAAACAACGCGCAGTCGATCTGTGCGCTAAGGGATACACCTTCTAGTGCGACAGTCCTGAGGCAATAGGAACTAGAAGAAGAAGAAGAGGGTTCGGACGACAACTACGAGCTTGTCGAAGCCGTCATTCCTGATTCTGAGGAAGACGAGAGCATAGAGCGATAGGCCATGCCGCCGCATGACATTAGACTCGACATTATCTGAATCATATAGAACTAATAGGCTCAGGCTTGCCTATGGATTAATAGAGTACAACACGTCGACTAACTTCAGTATGACGAACTAGCCGACTGTATGCGACGACACCTGAGGAGACTACTAGTCGTAGCTTAACCTTACGCGTATCAGAAAGTTGTCTAAGAAATTGTACTGTTTAGGGTAGAGTTTACGCCCTAGGGAGGCTACCTAACCTACGAAGGTATTCAGATTCCACGAGCGCTACGACTCCGAGTCTACTACTTAAAGATAGAGTACGCAAGGAACGCGTAGGAACAGCAAGGCCAAGAACAAGAACGATCTCTTAGGCCAGAAAACGGTAACGCTTAGAGAAGAAGCCGAGACCGCACGATCCCTGAACTAGTCCGTGAAGACAGTTATTTAGGAAACGACAAGGTCCGCCAGAATTAGACCTACGGACGGACTAGACAGGGCTGTAACGATGTGCCGCGATTGGCGCCAGATACGCGAACAACCTCAGAGTATAGGTGCACATCGACGAGACGCTAGCTAGGGCCTTAATAGATTCAGGATGTACTAGAATCTTCATGACGCCCAAGTTCGCCAGGATAGCTAGGATAAAGCTACAGGCGAAGACGAATGCTTTCTTGCTACAAGCGATTAATAGAAAGCCGGTTACATACAACTAAGGAGTAGTTGACGAAGAGACCAAGATGATGCCTCTACGGATAGGACGCTACTAAGAGATGCTCTAGTTCGACATCACAGAGTCACTAGGCTCAGATGTAGTACTAGGGTTGCCATGGCTAAGAAACGCTAACCCCTATATCGACTAGAAGAATGAGAGGATCTAGTTCCCGGAACTCTTAAGATCGATACCTCTACCTGTAGTACACGACATACTAGGTAAGATCGAAATATGTGCTATGACTTCAAGCGAGATAGTAGCCGCCATCAAGGATCTAGAACAGGAAGTGCACGTCCTATAGGTCAAAGCAACGCAATCGGAAGTCAAGGTTTCATAGTTCCTGATAAGTATAAAGAGTTCGCTACTCTTTTCAAGGAAGAACCCGACTAAGAAGCTCTGCTAGAACACTAGGAGTAGGACCACAGGATACCCTTACTCCCTAGCAAGACACTAACGAAGCAATCAGTTCGCCTGTTGTTAGCGGCAAAACTAGAGATTCTCCGGAAATACCTAGAAGATAACCTCCGGAAAGGCTTCATCCGCGAGTCGTAGTCCCTGGCCGGATATCTGATCCTGTTTATGCCTAAGGGGGAAGATGACTAGCGACTCTGCGTAGATTATCGTAGATTAAACGACATCACGATAAAGAATAGTTATCCGCTTCCTTTGCTCTTAGAATTGCAGGACTGCCTACAAGGAGTAATGTAGTTCTCGAAGTTCGACATACCTAGAGCGTATAATCGAATTCGAATTAAGGAAGGCGAAGAATAGAAGACCGCGTTCCAAACTAGGTTCGGACACTACAAGTACATGGTCATGCTATTTAGGTTGACAAACGCCCTAGCTACATAGTAGGCATTTATTAACAATGTGCTACAAGAGTACCTCGACGTCTTTGTGGTTGTATATCTAGACGACATCCTCGTCTATTCCCGGACGATCGAAGAGCATAGGACTCATGTATATAAGGTACTTCAGAAACTCTAGGGTTACTAGCTAAAGGTCAAGCCGCAGAAGAGCGAGTTTCATAAGCAGGAAGTATAATTCCTTAGCTACGTAGTAGCATAGAATAGAATCAAGATAGACACTAAGAAAGTCTAGGTCGTAAAAGAGTAGCCTACGCCGACTAATGTTAAGGAAGTATAGTCCTTCCTTAGATTCGCTAACTTCTACAGGAGATTTGTGGCAAACTATTCGAAGATCACGGCACTACTTACGACTCTTACGACGAAGGATACACTATTCGTATAGGACGACGCCTAACGGAATGCCTTTAAGGAACTTAAGCGACAATTTACAGATTAGCTAATCTTACTTGTGTTCGACCCGGATAAACCTATCATAGTCGAAATAGATGCCTCTGACGTAGCACTCAGGGCATGCTTAAGTCAACTAGGACCAAGTAGACGACTACAGCTAGTCGCCTACTACTCGAGGAAATTGTCTAGACCCGAACTCTATTACGATGTCTATAACAAAGAACTTCTAGCTATAGTAGACGCCTATAAGGCCTAGCGAGTCTACTTAGAAGGTTCTAAGCACTAGGTCACGGTCTACACAGACTATGAGAACTTGCGATACTTCACAACGACGAAAGAGTTAAACTAACGACAGGTTTAGTAGAGCGAGGAGCTCTCTAGTTTTAACTGCAAGATCGTCTATCGTAAGGGGACCGATAACGCTCGCGCCGATGCACTTAGCCGCCAGACAGACTACATGAAGGGCGTGAAGCAGGAGAAACATGCTGTTCTCCAGGAAAATAGCGATGGCACGCTAGGAGTTAACTGACTCGCGGCTACGACTGTCACATAGACTAGTAGATTTCAGGACGACCTGAAGAACGCCCTAATCTATGACCTAACTACACTCGCTGTCCGCGACGACATTAATGGACAGGAGGATTAGGAAGACGAAGACGGAATCCTTCTGTTTTAAGGATTAGTATACGTGCTAACGTCTTTACAATTAGAACTACTACGCCTCTAACATAACGTACCTTAGGCAGGACACCCGGGAGTGTCTAAAATGAAGCAAATTCTCCGACAAGAATATTACTTCCCTAGGATAGGCAAGGCAATCGAGGACTACGTCTGTTAATGTGTAACTTGCTAACGAAGTAAGCATGACTGTCACAAACCATATAGGCTACTACGACTACTAAAGGTACCTTAACGGCTATGGGAATCGCTCGCTATAGATTTTATCGTTAAACTACCTTAGTCGAGAGAACGCGCTACTAATGAGTTCTTCGACGGGATCATGGTAGTAGTCGACCGATTCACTAAGTTTAGGAAGTTTATCCCTTACTACGAAGACTTCAAGACTAAAGATATCGCGCATGTCTTCATCAAATAGGTAGTAGCACTACACGGCATGCTACAGGACCTAGTAACGGATCGAGGATCCATGTTTACCTCTAACTTCTAGAGAGCCCTAATGAGACAATTCTAGGTCAAACATCGACTAAGTACTTCCTTCTACCCTTAGACAGATAGACAGACAGAACGCCTAAATCAGACGTTAGAACAGTACCTTCGATCCTATGTTAATAGGGACTAGAACAACTAGGTAGAGTTGTTGCTAATAGCATAGCTCGCGTATAATAGTACGCCGGCAGAGTCGACAGGACTCTCGCCATTTCAGATGGCATATAGATCAGCTATAGAAGACATTCTAGACGTCTTAGCTAGTGATCCGAACCTAGCAGCACTCAGACGAGTAGAACATCTACGCCGACTGCAAACAGAAGCACGACTCGACCTGCAGTTCTATTAGCAGAACATGGCATAGTACGCGAATCGTAAGAGAATTAAGGGACTAATTCTAAAGGAGGGGGACAAGGTGTATCTCCTCTGCCGACACATCAAATCGGACAAGCCGAGTAAGAAACTAGACGCTGTAAAACTAGGACTATTCAGGATCAAGGCCAAGAAGGGACCAGTTAATTTTGAGTTACAGCTACCCGAGCAGATGAGAATACACCCTGTGTTCTATGTCTCTCTGCTAGAATAAGCAGCGCCAGACGCCGCACTGTAATCAGAACCCTTACTACTCGACCCTGAAGTAGAAGAACCAGAGTACACTGTCGAGAGGATTATCGACACTCGCTAGCAGGACAGACAGCGAGAGTACTTAGTAAAATGGGAAGGATATAGGAGTACCGAGAACACCTAGGAACCCCTAGAACACCTGCGAAACTGTCAGCAAAAGATACGAAGTTTCGAGAAAGGAACGAACCTAGGAAGAAGATCCTAAGCCACGACTAGACTCCTGCGGGACGCTATCGACTAGCTCGGCTATCACGCTATCCAGGAAACCCTAATATGAGGCGTTAGCGAAACCCTCTATTACGCTCCATGTCGTAAGACTAAGAGCGAGACCCGCAGAAGGATCTAGGTTAAGGAGAAACCTAGCCTGCGAGAGAGCTTGTTCCTTAGCCTCCTCCTCCCTGATCTTGCGCTCCTCGAGAGCGCGACCATCTTCGACCTCCTAGTCGACTACGTCTAACTGTGTTTGAAGTCGCATCTCCTTTGCATGCGCCTCTAGCATCTTCTGCAAAGCCTTGGCTAGGACTACCTTCGCACGATCGAGATCAGCAATTAGTCTTTTCCGCTAATTGCCTAACTTCTTCCATTCGACCTCTGTCACCTTCGCGTCGTAACTCCGACAGTTGCTAAAGTAACATTGCGAACATTTCCCTGAGGAAATGTGTACCCGACAAACGAGCTCTAGCTCTTAACACTAAGTGCAGGACTTTATGCTGTCCTAGCCCTAACGATAGATTTAATTTGCGCGGCGTTTGCGTTTCTGCGTTAAGGGGGCGTTAGTGTCTAGAATGACACAAGGCAGTAATGTAGAAAGAGAAGACATTACAGCGTAAAAGAAAGAACAAGAGAAACCCCGCACTAATAAGGTAGCTTAGGGACAAGCTAGGCTAAGAGGGGGATAGTGTCATTAGTGTCAGGAGTACTGTCTAGAGTACTATAGGATACAGGATCGTGAGGGTCCTAAGTGCTATAAGTCATAGTACTATCATAGGAGTACTATAAGTCATAGGCATAGTCATAGGAGAAAGGATCTGTCACGTAAGGATAGATCCCTAGATCTATAGGGTTAGTCTACAGATCTATAGGCCTACAAGGAAGAAGGGATCTGTTATAGGATAACAGACCCTTAGATCTATAGGGTTAGTCTACAGATCTACAGACATGGATCTGTTAGGTCTGTTAACAGATCTAACAGAGCTACTCTGTCTCTCTAGTATATAGGGCTGGCTTTAGGACAGGCAGTTAGGAGCTTCGTGCTTAATTCTTAATTCCCTTTCCCTAGGGGATAGTTAGTTACAAGGTTAACTGCTATTGTCGATATTCTTCACAGCTCTGCGAGTCTAACACCTAGTCACCTTCCTACTATCGGCACCTACCCTTATGACAACACCGCCCTAGCATCGACTACTGCATCGAACTCCGCGAAGGACTAGATAGATCCTAACCGGCTCTGCTATAGGGACCCCTATACAGCATGTCGAAGGAGGAACTACTTGTTTTAAGGAAGTCCTTAGACAAACTGTTAGGGAAGGGATTCATTCGGCCTACTAACTTAGAGGCTACGGCTCCCGTGCTTTTTGTCCGGAAGCTAGGAGGAGGGCTCTAGTTCTGCTGCAATTACCGCGCCCTTAACGCGATTACAAAGCAAGATAGGTACCCCCTCCTGTTATAACTAGAGACCTTGAGGAACCTCACAGGCGCCTAGTAGCTTACTAAGGTAGATGTAGTGTTAGCCTTCTACTAAATCCGTATGGCGAAAGGCCATAAGTACAAGACAGCCTTTTGCATGAGGTTCGGTTCATTTAAATGGCTAGTATGTCCGTTCGGTTTATCTAGGGCTCTAGTAATATTCTAACGATATATTAACATACTACTACGCGAGGAATTAGACGACTGCGCCTCCGCGTACATAGACGATGTTATCATATATAGTAGTAGTTTGCGAGAAGACTATTTCGCTAAAGTAACGCGAGTACTCTAGAAGCTCTAGGACAGGGGCCTCTACCTTGACCCTAGGAAGGGCGAGTTTGCTAAAAAGGATATCAAGTACCTAGGGTTCATAATCCATGCTAACAGAAAAGGCATAGGGACCGAGCCAGAAAAGGTAGAGGCCATGCGTAACTAGGAGCAGCTAAGAACACAAAAGGAAGTCTGTAGATTCCTCGGCTTCGCTAACTACTACAGGATGTTCATCCCGAACTACTCGAAGACAGCTAGGCCCTTAACAGCGCTTACAGGGAAGGGCAGACTGTTCTCCTAGGGGGAACTCAAGGAGTCCGCGTTTAGAACGCTAAAAGCGAAGTTCTGTTTAGCGCTAGTCCTTTCTTAATAGAACCCGGAGCTACTGACCTTTTTAGAGACTAACTGTAGCGGGTTTGCGTTAGGGGCAGCTCTCCTGCAAGAAAGCAACAGAGTCCGGAGACTAGTAGGCTTCTTCTCGCAGAAACTTAATAAGGCAGAGATTAATTACGACATCCATGACAAGGAGATGCTAGCCGTGATATCTAGCCTGAAGTTCTAGGGCCCCGAGCTGAAGTCGTGTAGGCCCTTCACTATTCTCACGGACTACAAAAACCTGGAGTACTTCATAGTCAAGCGACAGCTGTCTAAGCGGCAGATACGGTAGTATGAGACCCTCGCGTAATTCTAGTTTTCCCTGGTATATCGCCTAGGCGCTAAAGGAGTAGTCCTAGACGCATTGTCGAGACGAGAACAGGACACGCTAGGGGCAGAAGATAAGGAATCACGGTTTAAGAGGGTTTTAGACCTAGAAGTCGTGGAGAGTTAGCCGGACCCTATAGATGAGAGTAGAGACGTCGTACCGATTACCTCGACCGGCCTACTACCTACTACTATAGTAGAGAACAAACAGCAATTCGCTAACTCCGTAACCTCTAACTAGGAGCCTATTAGGCCGTTCTAGGACAGCACCCTTAATGACTTATAGGCAGCTATAGTAGAGAAAGACGAGCTATACTCGACAGTGTTAAAAGCAGTAAAGAGTAGCTCCTAGGCGCTACTAGCTAGAGCGAGGCTGAAACTACAAGCAGGGGACTACAAGATCGACAAGAGGGGCTTCCTGCGATACCGCGACAAACTATAGGTCCTAGGAGCAAACGACAGTTAGCCTAGGGGCGAGACCTCAGACTCTAGGGACGAAAGTAACGACATGCTTAGGATAAAGCTCATTTAGTCTATGCACAACGCTACGGTATACGGGCACCTAGGACGGGACACTACGACGATGATCCTAGGGCGTAACTCCTACTAGCCGTTACTGTCTAAGCATGTCCGGCAGTTCCTGAGGAACTGCGACTACTATGGTCGTAACAAGGTATAGAGAGAGTACAAGCACAGACTACTAAAGCTATTACTAGTTCCTGACAGATTCTTCTAGGAGATCTTAATGGACTTTATGACAGACCTGCCCGATTCTAAGGGATGTCAATACCTGTAGGTTATCAAGGATCGCCTATATAAGTACGTAGTTTTGTAGGTAATGCCTAGCATAAAAGCAGAGGAATACGCAGAGAAGTTCATGGATTGCTAGGCCTAGTACCATGGAATGCTAATAGCTATTACAAGTGACTAGGGTACTAACTAGACTAGCACCTTCTAGACGACCTTCTGTAAAGGAATAGGCATGTCCTAGCAGTTAAGCTCTACGTACTACCTATAAACAAACAGAGGCCCTAAACGCCTAAACTAAGAGGTACAAGCGTACCTCTAGAACTATATTAACCATAAGTAATCCGACTAGAAGCGATGGCTCCCCGTAGCTTAACTAGTGCTAAACAGGAGGTATTATTCGGGAATTAGCATAAGCCTCTTCTTCGCTACCTATAGCTATAAAGCATAGGGCCCTGTACCTTTAACCGAGGACCCTGTAGGGCCTAGCCCCTTAAAAGTAGCCGAGAGGGCAAGGGCGTTTGTAAGAAAGATTCGGGACATAACGGGAATCTGCTAAGCAACAATAGCGGCTTCCGTGCAAGAATAGGAGGAGTCCGCTAATAAACGCTAAAACCCTGCCCTAATTTATAAAGTTAGTGACAAGGTCTAGCTAGATCTGCGGAACTACACTACAGAGAGACCTAAGAAAAGCTTAGACGCTAAGCATGCGAAGTACATAGTAGCCGAAGTATTATTACTAGTCTCTATCCGCTTAACTAGGCTCCTAAACAATATATACCTAGTGTTCTATACTAACCTGCTAAGACTAGTAGGCAAAGACCCTATGCCTAGGCAGGAGAACGACGACGAACAGCCGGACCCCTTTTTGTTTAAGTCGCACGAGGAGTAGTTAGTAGAGGAGGTACTCTGCGTGAGAGACAAGAGAAGGGGAAGAGGACGCGAGGTCCTAGTAAAATAGTTAGGGTACTACAAACCTACATAGGAGCCCCTAGAAAACCTAATAGACACTAAAGTAATAGACCGCTTCAAGCAGACTTAGGGAAGCGCGGAGAACAACGACGGCCCTAGAGAGAGGTAGGACAAGAAGAAAAAGGAAACGAGATGCAGGACTTAGTAAAGGGAGTCTAGCATTTGTAACAAGGAGTACAGGCGTTTAAGAAAGGACAAAAGTTAGAGGGGGAAAATTAACATTAGGTAACTATATATACAACAAAAGAAAAAACCCCCCCGAGCCGCAGGCCCCCGCGCCGAGGATAGAGGACCCTAGCAACAATCATGCGGGATTGTTACTAGGGGCCCTGCTAGCAGGGCCAGCCCCCCTGTTAGTAGCAATAGGGTCGCTAGCAGACCCCCTGCTGTCTAAGGGGCTCTCGCTAGACCCCCTAGACCTACCGACTAGGCCGCTGTCAGAGTCCCTAGCCTCTCGGTTAGGGCCCTGCATAGTAGCGCCAGACTAACGCTAACGAGGGCTCTCGCCCTTACTAGCAACGTTCTCCTGCCGCCTACCTAAGGTAAGCGCTAGTAGAACGCCCCTAGACCTTCCGAACTATTAGCGCGTAGAAACACATAGAGTACGGGATGAACTCACAGGAGGCCCTACTAGGCAATAGCGGCACCTATGGTCCCTATGACCTCCTAGGCCACGACGCTGCTCGAGGTTAGCGGCGTAATCATAGAGGACACTAATAGAAAATACCCGGACAGTAGACCCGCTAACTGTAAAGGCCCTAAGGCCCTCTAGGCCTTGAGGACCTTCGACAGGTCGTTATGCGTGGCGGCGCTACTACAATGTTAGCTGTGTAAAACCCCCTAGGGAGCGGGTCATACCTGTTAGCGTCCTAGGAACAGGTCTAGGAGGCGTAGGAGACGTAGGCGAGGGCGGGGCTAGCTAGGTTAGCAGAGCATTTTGCGCGGATACTAAGTAATGCGTATAAGGCTTTGCAGTTTAGGCGCTTGCTAGCGTAGCGCTAGCAGGCGCGGGCTCAGGTAGACTAGACAGATTTATTAGCTAAAGCTAGGTATAACGACAAGGACTCTAGAACATACTAATTGTAGGACGTAATCTACGCCCTAGAGGGCGTAGTCAACATAGTAGATAGCAGGGGCTATCTAGTTCTAGTTAGTATCGCCTAGAATCCCGGAGAAAAAGCCAGAAGGTAGGAGAAAGAGAGGGAGGCTTACGGTTTAAGGTAAGCATGTAAGAGAAAGGAAGCAAGAGTGATAGCGAAGGGCGCTTTTTATACAGTAAGGGACGTACTAGCATAGGCCTAGGAGTGCCCCTATAATGGCTTAGATAGCGATGAATAGAAGTGAAGTAAAGAAAGGTAGGAAAGTAAAGTGGATTTAAATAAGCAAAGCGGAGTCTAGGAACCCGGCAAGACCGGTTAGAGGCCAGGCTGTAGGCACAGGAGAACAGGGAGCGTAAGAAGTAAAGTGAAGTAGACTTAGACAAGTAGAGTAGACTTAGACAAGGGAAGTGAAGTTAGGAAACTGTGTCAGCCTAGCCGTGATCTAGGCTTTATGTGCTAGAAGGAAACTGACGGATTCCTTACTGTAGACAAGAAGGGGGGGGGGGGGGGGGTAGGTAATGTGAAGGGCAAGGCCCTAAGTCTTGGCACAGGCTAGGGCCTATGCGACGCGACCCCTGACGAGGCTGGCTATAAAAGACTAGACAACTAGCAGATAGTCCCTCTCTCCCTATCGTACTTGTTAAATACTACATGAACCCCTGTGTTTACGCCGTTTACCTGTGACAGTTAGTCTACAGATCTATAGACATAGGTCTAACAGGTCTGTTAACAGATCTAACAGAACTGCCCTGTCTCTCTAGTATATAGGGATGGCTTCAGGACAGGCAGTAAGGAGCTTCGTGCTTAATCTAATTCTTAATCCTCTCCTAGGGGGATAGTTAGTTACAAGGTTAATTTCCTTTGTCGATATTCTTCACTACTCTACGAGTCTAACACCTGATCCCCTTCCTGCTATCGGCACCTACCCTTATGACAATCGAGTAGAAAGCCGTTAAATAAGCATGCCTACGAGTAGGCATAAGTAGGAAGGCTAACGAGCCCGTGAATCGAGTAGCTAGGAGTAGGGCCAAGTAGGCCGAGCTAGTAAGATACTACTAGTATACTACTAGCACTTACTTAGCTGACTCGGCTCTACTTAGTCTACTCTTCGTACTTTGTACTGCTAAGGGGTTAGGTTTTCGAGACAGACATTAGTTAGCGTACACTACTCTTTCATGACTTTGACCTTCTTAGTGTCTATCTTGATTCTGTCCTAGGCTACTACGTAGCCGAGGAATTAGACTTCTTGCTTATGAAACTCGCTCTTCTAAGGCTTGACCTTTAGCTTGTAATCCTAGAGTTTCTGAAGTACCTTGCGCACGTAAGTCCTGTATTCTTCGATCATTTGTAAGTAGACAAGGATATTATCTAAGTATATAACTACAAAGACGTTAAGGTACTCTTATAGCACATTGTTAATAAATGCCTGCTATGTAGCTAGGGCGTTCGTCAACCTAAATAGCATGACTATATACTCGTAGTGTCTAAACCTATTTTAGAATGTAGTCTTCTATTCTTTGCCTTCCTTGATTCGAATTCAGTTATACGCTCCTAGTATGTTAAACTTGACCTATACTACTCCTTGTAGGCAATCCTGCAATTTAGAAAGCAAAGGAAGTAGATAACTATTCTTTATTGTGATGTCGTTTAATCTATAATAGTTAACGTAAAGTCGCTAGTTATCTTCCCCCTTAGGGACAAACAGGATCGGCTACCCTGCTAGTAACTGTAACTCGCGAATGAAGCCTTTCTAGAGGTCGTCTTTAAGGTATTTCCAGAGAATCTCTAGTTTGGCCGCTAATAATAGGCGAACTAGTTACTTCGTTAGTGTTCTGCCTAGAAGTAAGGGTATCCTGTAGTCCTACTCCTAGTGTTCTAGCAGAGCCTCTTAGTCGGGATCTTCCTTGAAAAGAGTAGCAAACTCTTTATACTCATTAGGAACTATAAACTCGACTTTGACTTCAGACTGTGTTGCTTTAACCTATAGGACGCGCATTTCCTGTTCTAGATCCTCGATAGTAGTGACTATCTTGTTTAAAGTCATAGCGCATATTTTGATCTTGCCTAGTACATCATGTACTATAGGTAGAGGTATCAATTTTAAGAGTTCTAGGAACTAGATCCTCTCGTTCTTCTAGTTAAGGTAGGGGTTAGCGTTCCTTAGCCATAGTAACCCTAGCACTACATTCGAGCTAGGCGACCCTATGATGTCAAATTAGATTATCTCTTAGTAGCGTACTATCCGTAGAGGTACTGTCTTAGTCTCTTCGTCTACTATTCCTTAGTTGTATGTAACCGGCTTTCTGTTAATTACTTGTAGCGAGAAAGCATTCGTCTTCGCCTGTAGCTATATCCTAGCTATCCTAGCAAAGTTAGGCGTCATGAAGATTCTAGTACATCCTGAATCTATTAAAGCCTAGGCTAGTATCTCGTTTATGTGCACCTATACTCTAAGGTTGTCTGCGTATCTGACGCTAACTACGGCACATTGTTAGAGCCCTGTTTACTCTGTTCGTAGGTCTAATTCTAGCGGACCTAGTCGTTTCCTAAATTGCTGTCTACGTAGACAAATTCAGGGATCATGTAGTCTTAGCTCATTCTTCTTTAAGCATTAGTACTAATCGCGCTAAGAGGTAGTACTTACTCTTAGCCTCGTTGTTTTGCGCGTTTCTTGCGTACTCTATTTTTAAATGGTTAACCTAGAGTCGTAACGTTCGTAGAACCTAGATACCTTCGTAGGTAAAGTAGCCTCCTTAGGGCGTGAACTCTACTCCGAATGGTACAATTTCTTAGACAATCTTCTGATGCAAGTAAGGGTAAGCTACAACCGGTAGTCTCCTTAGGTGTTGTTACATGCTGTTAGCTAGTTTGTCATATTAAAGCTAGTTGACATGTTATACTCTATTAATCTACAGGCAAGCCTAACCCTAATAGTTCTGCATGAGTTAAATGACATTAAGTCTAATGTCATGTAGCGGCATAGCCTATCTCTCTATGTTCTCGTCTTCCTCAGAATCAGGAATGACGGCTTTGACGAGCTCATAGTTGTCGTCAGAACCTTCTTCTTCTTCTAGCTCCTGTTGTCTTAGAACTATTACACTAGAAGGTGTACCCCTTAGCGCATAGATAGACTATGCCTTATTACGGCTAGAGTACTATCTAGAACCGTCTTTGTCACTCATGTGAATCCGAGAATCGTCGTCATAGCACATAGTCTAAGTAAGTAAGGCATAGTCTGGTACTCGAGTAGTAGCAGCTGTCTACTTAGGTGCCGATGTTATCGCGTAAACCTGTTCTGTCTGTTAGAGTTCATGACGCTTTTCTTGACAGAACATTTGCGAGCAAAGTGTCCTTTCTTTCTACAGTTATAGCACTTAAGGTTATTCTTGTCAAATGGCTTCTTCGGACTATTCTAGGTAGGAGAGCCCTTCTATAGCTTTCCTTAGGGCCCGCTCTTTAGGCGTCCCTTAGTCGCATCTACCTCTATTACTTAGAGACTATACTAATCGCTTTGCTACTTTAGTGCTAATCGTTAGACCTTGTAGTTAGCCTATACTAGCCTGCAATTTCCATGTTGTCGTTCTTACTGTCATTCCTAGATGCGATTATTGATCCTAATCGCGAGATCGCTTATTTCCTTGAATGTTGCTAGTTAATCCCCCTAGGCAATTTCGTCTTTAACTGTCTCCTTTAGTCCCTAATAGAACTAAGCGGCTAAAGCGTTACGATTCTAGTTAACTTAAGCAGAGAGGGTCTAAAAATCCGGATAGTACTTGATAGCGGAACCCTTCTGCTAGGTTCCTAGGAGAGCTCTCTCGGCCTCTTGTTGTTTGTTACTAAGCCTAAAGGCTTCGCGTAATGCCTTAAACAACAACTTGTCAAAGTTAAGGATCTCCCTAGTTGTCGTCTTCCTAGCTTCGACGCTGCTAACATAGTCTAGATAATCCGATAGATGAGGCTAGATGAACTCGAACGCTAGTCCCTTTAGGTAAGAGACAATGTATATCATTCGCTTATGATGTGTCGTAAACTGTTCCGTATCTATGTTAAATGCTAACTAGCATTAGAGGATAAACATCTTAACTTGAGATTGTTGTCCTATAAACTCTGTAGGGCTTCCTATCTTGAAGCTATTGTTGCCATGTCTGTTTCTAGTAGTCGAACCTGTAACAGATGCTAAAGCCATCTTACTAAGGTAAATGGATTTAAGCTACTAAGTAATTTGAGGTATAGTAGCGACTTGTTCTTATAGTGTTAGTTGACTGTTGTCGCTAGATGTTAAACTAACAGCTAAAGAACTACTTGACATAGGCATATGTCAAGTGCTTGACGAGTCCCCTGATACTTCCTTAGAAGTAGTGCTTAAAATGTCATAAGGGTAGATGCTAATAGCAGGAAGGGGATTAGGTGTTAGACTTAAAGAGTAGTGAAGAATATCAATAATAGCAATTAACCTTGTAACTAACTGTCCCCCTATGTAGTAGGTAGGAAAAAGAGATTAAGCACGAAGCTCCTAACTGCCTAGCCTGAAGCCTATCCCTTTATACTAGAGAGGTATAACAGCTCTGTTAGATCTGTCGCTAGACCTGTTAGACCCGTGTCTGTAGATCTATAGACTAACCCTACAGATCTAGGTGTCTATCCTTACGTGACAGATCCTTTCTCCTATGCAAGTCTGCGGATCTGTAGACTAACCCTATAGATCTAGGTGTCTGTCCTCACGTGACAGATCCTTTCTTCTATGTATGTGTTATGACTTAGGCCATAGTGCTTGTAGCTTATGACACTTATGACACCTTATTCATTAACTCCGGTTCTTACTCTTGCGACTACTAAATAAGTCTCGACACTTCTTCTAAGGGTTCTTTAGACATCGCATGCTTACTACATGTAAGCTAGTTAACTACCGCACAGATTAAGCTACACATAGTTACTACAACTGCTAGATAGGAGGGTTTATTACTAGCAGAGGCTATAAGGCCCTATTAGGCCTGTAGTCAACCTATAAGAGGAGCTAACAACAGGTCGCTACCCTAAACTACAAGCTTCGTCTATAGCGTAAGGAGGAGCTATTAGTTACCCTACTCCCTAGTGTTATAGTACAGTCGTCCTAAAGGACTATTAGCTAGGTTCGTCTTCCTAGAACGATGCTAGATAACGAAGTCAAAGCTAGCAAGGAAAGTCGCCTACCTTGCTTGCTAACTACTTAGCTACTTTACGCCTATGAAGCCGCAAAGGTTGTTATAGTTAGTAAGCACCTTAATAGGGTACGCTACGCCTTCAAGGTAGTGTTAGTACTCCTTAAAGCCGTCGACAATAGCTAAAAGCTCTTAGTTGTAGGTCTCGTAATTAAGCTTAGCGCCTTGCATCTTCTGTAACTAGAAGGTAATTAGGTACTATTACATACTACCTTTGTGCGACTAGAGCTACGATGTAATTGTAGCTATTACAAATTTTGAAGTATTAGTCTCTATTCAGATCTTCGTAGTAGGGTCAAAGTGCTAAAGTCTAGGCGTAGTTTAAAAAGCTGCTTTAAGTTTAGAGAATGCCTTACTCTAAGCCTCCTCCTAAGGCACTATTCCTAGCTTTCTACCTTAAATTGCGCCCTTTGCGAGGGCTATGAGGGGAGATACAACCTTCGAATAGGACTATATGAATCTGTAGTAGAAGTTAGTAAATCCTAGAAACACCTATACTTCTTAGAGGGTAGTTAGCTGTAGCTACTCTGCGATTACGGACACCCTTTAGTCATCTATAATGACTCCTTCCGTTAAGACGATATATCTAAGAACTTAATCCTGTCCGTAAAAAATAAGCACTTCTTTAGGTTTGCATACAAAGCGAACTTACGGAGTCGTTTAAGTGCTATCTTTAGATGCTAAATATGCTCCTCCTTTAAGTTAGAGTAGACTAGTATATTGTCTAAATATACTACGTAGCAGGTGTTAACAAGGCCGGCTAGGGCCCGATTAATACACACCTAGAAAGTCGCTAGTACGTTAGTTAATCTAAATGGCATCACTATATACTCGAAGTATCTATACCGCGTTTAGAACGTAGTCTTCTACTTGTCGCTCTTTCGGATAGGTATCTAGTAGTAGGCATCCTTTAAGTCGATAGACAAGAAGATAGCAGCGCGACTAAGGCGGTCAAGCGTCTCGCTAATAAGTAGTAGGGGGTAGCAGTTCTTCTAAGTTACTACGTTAAGGCCCCTATAATTAACGTATAGGCAGAGCGTGTTATCCTTCTTTAGGACGAACATTACTAATGCTCTAGCCTTACTGTTACTTCATTAGATCTACGCGTTCTTTTGCGCCTTGTAGAGATAGTCTTGAAGTGTTTTAAGCTAGGATTCTGACATAGGATACAGAGGTCGATGCGGAGGATTATAACCCTCCTTAAGGTTAATCGCATGCTCCGCGTCTAGGGCCTAGGCATAGGCCGTAGCCTCTACATCGAAAATATCGGCGTATTCCTCTAACTTAGGCAGAAGGGTAACGTCTTCCTTAACGTTCTATATGCGGACTACATACACACATTAGACCTTCTTTATGTCCTTGTAGAAGCTATGTGTGTCATGCATCCTTACTACAGGAACTTCGCCTATAGAGCTATAGAACTAGTCGTTAGTAGCTCTATTAACAACAACTCCCTACTTGTGGCGCTAAGGGCAACCTAGTAGGAGCTCCTTATTAGGAACGTCTTTAGCGTAGAAGACTTCGTTAGTCTTGCGCTCTTCTCCTAAAGAGTCTGCAAGTTAGAGGCGCACATTATACGGGCCTTAAGCTACTACACCTTTGCCCTAAAAGGACTTCATAGTAGGTAGTAGGGCTCCTAGAATTAGCTTCAAACTAAGCCGTATAATTACCCGCTAGGGTATCACGTTAACTTCCGTAAGGTTGTCTAACATGTAGTCTACTAGCTTAAGCAAGCTATTAACTTAGACTATACTAGATATGCGATAGGTAGGCTATAAGTCTATACTATTAGTAACAGACAGCTTAGACACCCGTAGTAGCTATTTAGTTGCCTTAGCCTTGTCCTTCTTTCGCTTCCCCTCTAGGGAGGTTTTAGACACCTTGTCTACCTTCTTCCTATCACTCCGTTTAGGATAGCAAGCTGCCTAGTAGTCCTTCGCTCTACAGATGTAGTAGCTACTTAGAGGCTTCTTGCTACTATCCTTAGGCTTAGAAGGTTTTATCCTCTAGAATAGACTACTACGTTAGACTTGACTCTTAGGGCACTTATAATAGCGGCCCTTTAGTAGGTCTTTAGGGCTTAAACGCTTATCATCCTTGCTACTCAATCGTCTATTTTACTTCAAGGTAATCTCTATACATGTCGCAAGGGACATAAGGTCTTGCCAAGTTGTCGGAAGTTTATAAAAAGTCATGATTATGTTCTGAAGATTGTTGTCAAGCTTGACAAGTAAGTGCCTTACGCGTTATGTCTTAGTATAGCGTAGCATCTGTCCCTTAAGCATAGCGAGATAGGTAGCAAAGCTAGAGGGAGTTTGCCCCTTCTCCTGCTTAGCCTTCTTATACTTAACAGACATAGTAAGGGCATAGTTCCCTAGATCCTTGACCTAGTTAACACAGAACTAGCAAAAGTCTGCCTATGTATATGTTCTATTATAGACCTACATAAGGTCATACTGCTTATGCTAATTGTTATGAGGTTCCTTATCCTCTTTAAGCTACATTATACTAAAGGTAACCTATTTGCCCTCTATAGCATATCTGCATAGGTTAAGCACAAAAACTACCTTACATGCCTATAAGAAAGTTCGAGCCTCCTTTAAGGTGTCTCCCTTAAATAGCTTTAGGTTACGTGCGTTATAACTGCCTCCTAGTTAGCCTGTCATGGCCCCGAATTTAGGCACTATATCTGCAGGTATATATAGAGGATCTACGCCTGCTAGTACATTGTCTTTATAGTTCCCTAGTATGAAATCTTGCTAGATTTCTTTATCTACTAGTTTATTAGTACTACTTATAGTAACATCTTCGTCGTCCTTGCTGTTACTACTACTAGAAGGGGTGTAGCTTTAGCTCTAGTTTGCAAGGTAGTTTGCAACCTAGTCGACAATTATGGCTATAAGGGCTAGATTAATAGTCAGGGTTAGCTACAGTCCCTATGTAGGGGATAAATTGCCTTGTCTAGTATGTAATTAGCATCTAGTAGAACTGTCGTTTAATGTAGTGTTGCTTATAGGGGGTACTCCTACAGGCTAGTTACTTAGGCTAGCTTTGCTATCATAGGCACTTAGGATAGTACTCGCTACGCGTTAGTTACAAGTTTGTAGTACTCTAGACATATTGTAGTATTCTCTACTAGACTATAAAGTAGGGGGGAGAAAGCAGAACTAATATAGATATATATGCTATATAATATAAAAGTATCTTGTAGTATAACAGAGTAATCTAATCTTTTAGTAGGTATAAGATAGCACTACTTTCTGCTTATTATAGAGGTAGCGCTAGAGGTGCTTATAACCCCTAGCGCCTCTTAATTAGGGAAAGCATGTCTGAGCCTAACTACATAGGGGTACTATAGGGTCAGGTAGCCCCTATAGAGGTACTATAGGGTTAGTAGTGTAGTAGTATCCTATGTTAGGCATTAATCCTACTTAGATAACATACAAGCTAACGTATGTATAAAGGACCCCCTTACTACATATAGTAGGGTCATTACATGCTAAGGGCAGGTATTAGAACCTATGCAGCTCTAATAGCCCCCTAGTATTAATTATATTAAATAGTCTAGATTTAGAGATTAATGTTATGTTTACTTAGCATAGAATTCTCCTGTAAATTTAGTTTTTTATAAAAGACTCTAGAATAGGATATATACTAGCAAATTATAGTATTACATATTCTCTATATATAGTGTAGGAGAGTTAGCATTATTCCTAACAGATGTCTCTATAACAAGGTACTTTCTAGAAAAGCCTGTCTTACTTGTTACTAACCTTCTATAGAATTAAATTATTTACTACAAAGCATAATAAAGTACTCTTAAATGTAATAGCTCTAAGGGTAGAATGTGTTTAAAGACTATGCAAAGCAGCCTTATAAGCTATTAACAACTATTCTATAAGGTATTATCTTTAGCTAGAGTAAACTCCTTTATATTACTATTTAATGCTTTAGTACTCTTGTAATAAAGATGATGACCTAGACACTCTTAGCTCTCTTAAATCAATTGAAAACAACATGCTCTGTAGAGTATCTAGCTATTCTATTTGCATCTACTTTGCATGCGTAGTTCACCTAGATGATCGCGTGTTAGGTAGCAATTTCTCACGGCTAATCCAGACCTGATACTCATCCACTTTGACGAGTATGACTCTTTTGATGCCCGGAATGGGGAGAACATTCTGGAAGGCTTGAAGGAGGTCGCGAATGGAGCGGCCGTGACCATAATAATGGTCGAGGAATTTTCATCTTGAGTTGCTTCGTTCAGAATTGGCCTGGCATCTTTCGTCACTCCAGGAAGACTCAGGACTACTGGCTGTTGCGAAGCCAGCCAGGCGATTGATTTTTGCTTCCCTGAAACGCTTTTTCATCGATCTCCAGAAGGGCATATGCATTTCTCCCTCCCAAGAATCATGTTTAGACGTCTCATGACTTGTGCTTGAAGTAGCTTCGGATTTGGGAGCTTCGATTGCGTCCGATAGCTCAATGACTTCATCGAGAGTTTCATGTATCTGTAAAATTTCTGAAGACTCAAAAATGTTACCGGCTGCCTGAGATGGGTCGCGTGATGTTGGTCTCCAGATCCTGGCTGCAAAAGCCTTGAACGATCGCGAGGACTTCGGCGTCGACTCGATGGTCTCGGAGAGGGTACGCAGAGACTCAAAAGTCTTGATTCGTCTTAAATCCAGCATGATTCGCAAATGATATGAAAGAGATTAGACCAGATAATCAAAGACGGGAGCGGATGCAATGAGATCTTATGTCCATCCCCCGACTTCTTGACTCCATGCCACGCCTAACATGACTCTGCTCTGAGAAACGCAAACACGTCCGCCATGCGAAGCCCCCTGGTGCCCACAATGTATTGGATCATGTCTGAGTGCAGACTTAGTATGTCACTCTCCGTAATGCGCAGTCTCGCTTCAAGATCCGGCGACTGCTCAGGGCGGAACTCCAGATTCAAACAGGTTTCCAAGCCGATAAATCGTAGCCATATACGGTCCTCTTCTTGGAACGATGGTTGCAGAATGCGAATGGGTTGATTCTGTCCAGTTCTTTTTCCCAGCATTCCTCGCGCAACAAGATTAGTAGGAAACCTGGCCGTTCTCGGTCATACGGTGGAAAGCCGGCCATGCGGTCGTCCAGGCCGAGAAGCTCGTCCATGCCTAGAAGGCTGTACATGCCGAGAATCGGGCCTAATTACTCAGGGGTACAGTAGTCTAGACGGAGGACAAATAAACAACCGGCCGAGCCTCGAACGGAGCAGTTGTCTAATATTTATTAAGACAACTACGCACGTACCCTTACATGTATACTTCCTAAGTCTAAGCCCTATTGTAATTCCGATTAGCTAAATAGCTGCCATTGTCATCATGGTCAGGGTAGTAGATAAGATACTAGGGTGCCGTTCTTTTAACGTCATAGAAGCGATACCGAGCTAGGACTTAAGCAAGTCAAGACTACTATGGCGTCCGCTCGGACCGTTCCGAGTAGCCTCGTGGCATGCCGGAACTTCATTCTCGCATCGGTATCTCCTCCAGAAGCTTTCCGTCCTCCAACTTCAGATGTGTATACCCGCAGCTCCTCCCTTGATCGCCATCAAAGTCCCGTCCCGCACGCAGCGCCCTCTTGAAATACCATGGCCGAGGGCCGGGTAATAGCAGTGGATGATGGCATCGCGACTAACAAGGTGAATCTAGAACAGTTTGCTACACAGAAAGTGAGATGCACCAGATGCACCCTGGTAATGTCGCTGGACCAGGCCTTTGGACGAGGCGCCGAACAATTTACAGTACGGAAAGACTCTTACAATGGACGATTCTGAAACATCCGGGCACGACTTCCAATTCTTGGATCCGACGATTGGGGCCATACTCGTACGCATGAACGGAGGGGCTGGTGCTATAAGTGGTGGACCATACGAGAATATTGTGACTGGGCCTCACGATGGGCCTCAAATGGGCCCAAGTATGTGCTTGTCTTGATCAAGCCAGCCGAAAATTGCACGCCCTTAGGAAAACCTTCAATTTGCTATTTCAGACGGGGTACTTGATGTTTTTGCAGCCAAGCAGCCATCATTGCGGTTGACAGCCCTTTTCAACAATGCAGCCATCGTTGCGGTTGGAACTTCAAGTCTCCCAATTGGTCCGACACCCCGCTCGAGACTGAATGTGATCGTCGGCTTTGGTACCGCTCCCCACGGACAGACAGCCGAGACTGGATGGTCTCTACATCCAGCTTTATCAAGAAAGTTGAGCAAATCAGAGCCCATAATACTGTAATAGTAACTCGAGTGCTCCGGCTTCGGTGTCGTTGGTCCCTGTGCCAGCTTTGACGCCGTCGTTAAGGTCTGCGCTGGAATGTCCATCGTTTTCGAGATCTCTGGCTCAGATTTTGGGGGGGCACCTCTGCATATGCTTCCGCTTCGGTGCCGTTGGATCGTGTACCAGCTCTAACGTCATCGCCAAGGACTGGGCTGGAATGTCCATCAAATTCGAGATCTTGAAGATACGTCAGACCAGGCGACCAAGTTGGCTCGGATGTCCGACTACTCACTTGAACTTTGAGCAACCTGGCTGGTTCAGTTTCCGATCAGCTCGGTGACAGAGTATCGGTCGCAAAGTTGCCTTGAGTGCACAACCAACGCTTGAGGCGCCTCTTGACGGTTCCACCACCCGCGTTTCCGGCACGTGTAATCTTGAGGTCGCTTTGTGTCGCTCAATCCCGTAATACAGACGCTCAAGCAGCATAAGGTGAACACCTCAGGACCTATAGCAAACATCTCTCTCAGGATAGTCTGAACGCGCTCGCGTTTGTGAAATCGTCGCTTTGGCTTTTTGCTGAATTTTCTCGAGAACAGATCAACGCATAGGTGAAACGCGCGATCTTTGCGCTCGGATAGCACATAAACGCTCTTTTCGAAATCAGCGACTTCGTGCTCCAAGCTCTCAACGATGGATCAATTGCACTTCATTATTACGCCGGACTGGAGGCGGAAACGAGGCGCAACGGGTAGAACCGGGTGTGTGGAGCAATGGCAGGTGGGAGCGAGCAAGCAGGGATGGACGAGAAAGGTGAAGAGATAAGAGAAGAAGACGAGAAGAAGGAGGGGAAAAGGAGAGAAGAAAGCGGGAAGACAGTGGAGAATAAATGAGAAGTAGGTGAGAAAAAGGCGAGACGAGTGGACACTGTGCACGCGCTATGACTGACCAACATCGCCCCCTGCCCTGATGGAGCGACACCCACCAATGATTCTACTGGCACACCCCGATCGGGCTGGAGTCAAAAAATACCAGCAAGCAGGGCCAAGCTCTGAGAGGCTGCAGAATGAAAGCCATCGCCGCCAATGAACAGCAACGACTAGCGTCTGGCGTGGGAAGCGCACGCGGCAGGGCTTGACACCACTCTTCGACCAGGAGGAAGTGATATACGATCGATGAGGTATCCACGAACCCGTGAGAAACGGGAGTGAAGCAAGGACAAGCAAAAGCAAATGAGGAGACGCGGCTGCCCGTGCCACCCGTTTGCCACTTCCTCAGCTGATCAGTCTCAAGGCGAACGGCACGTAAATCGGACACTGCCTCGAAGCTGACATAGAGCGCCGTTCGATCGGTCCTTCCACGGTGGACTGCCCATCTTTCTAACCAATTTTTTTCCTCGGCTCGGTTCTTTCAATACTGTTGCACGCGTCAAACCGCTCAATTCTGCGCCAGAGCAGCCTAACAACGATTTCAAGAAGCTCGACATGCTTTCCGACATGGACGGGCTACACGGTTGCATTGTACACCAGGAGTGTACAACGTCGAGAAAGCCCTGTAGACCCTGACGACAATGCCTCTGATATAAAGACTCAGGGCCTATGCCGAGGTAACCCGAGCGAGTGTGGGAGAATTCAAATGCGTCAGATGCGTCTTGCATAATTACGCGATCGTCATATTCTGCCACCTGCATTTTAATCTGTATTTGTCACCACTATACGTACTACGGCGCTTAACGATGGTGGCTCGTCTGAATTCGGCGATCTAGAACGCACCCTAACAAGATAAAAGCATTCTCTTAGCACAAAGGACGAGAACGTTGACAGTCGAGGCTTGTGCTAAATGGTGCAATCGTTTGCGTGAAGGAAGCAGATGCCAGGCCCTGAAGTCTACACGCCCTTGTCCGGATCATCATTAATAGTCACAGACAAGGGACGCGTAGTAAGACTGCTGCAGACATCCATGTTCAAGGATATACGTGCAGGGCGGGATCGAGTACGATATCCAAACATGCAAAACGTTACTTTGGGACCTTCTCTAGTTGGAAGAGGTTCGATATAACGAACGATATCAATACATGTGATATTGATGTAGCGAATGTGTACTGCTCAAGTCCTTCTTTGAACTGCACCTGTATCTTTGCGTCCCTGCCCTCATCTTTCCCTTTCGCCTCGTCACGAGGAACTGGGAAGTATTAGCATGAGCCATCTTTTAGTATGTAAAGCTGTTTTTACAAAAGCACTGAAGTGTCCCCCTTCAGAGTCCGTGTCGAGTGGTTTGTGAGCAGTCAGGACTGCCGCCGTGGTGGTATGTAGTTCGCGGATTGCGGACAGCTAGTAGACCCGCAATCTCGAAAAACTACCTCTGTGCGTGTTCGACGTCGGCCACTTTCGTCGATGTCAACTCTGATTGTCGTAACGTTTGCGCACCTTGGACCGTTAGTGACTGCGTGAGGAATTCAGTGCCATGTCCTTACATGATGGCAGTCGAATGCAGCAATGTGATGTCCCCGGAGATTCTTCGGGCTTGTGGAGAAGGAGGTTGTAGAGTATATTCTGCTCTAGAACTTTCGGACATATTATACTTATTATGCAGAGAATAGATCGTTGCTAGGAGGCAGTCCCTAGAATGCTCTAATGATGACAAGCTACTTAATTTGTTCTACATCTACCTAATAATAGGACTAATAGCCTCCTGTCTCTTATACTATAATATAGATGTAAAGCTATATAATAATATTAACATCTTGTAGTATAACAGAGTAATCCGACCTTTTAACAGATATAAGACAGCGCTACTTTCTACTTATTATAGAGGTAGCATAGGAGGTACTTATGTCCCCTAACGCCCCTTAATTAGGAAAGCATGTCTATGCCTAATAAGCTTTTCCCTTACATTACTGTCTACTAACCTCACAACAACGAATGCTACCTAGACGCTTATTAACATAAGAGCATACACACATAAGTAGCGCTACTAGTAGTGTCACATATAGTTTACATAGTTTATAGAGTTTATAGAGTTAAGGCGTTTAGTAGGAGACTAGATAACACTACAAAGTAATGATATACACAGAGATACCTAGAGAGCAAGAGTAAGAGCAAGCCTAATATAGAGCATGTTACAGGCAGGCATAGTAGAGGTAGTCGCTACGACAAAGACTATAAGTCCTGTAGGCAGTTATGCTATAACATAATCCTCTTTAGTAAGGCGCTATTACTAGACTTAGAGTCTACACAGGAACACACCCTCGAATCCTAGCCATATAGAGGGTTCGAGAACAAGCAAGAGGAGGAAATTTAGAACCTCTTTAACTAGGCTAGTACAGAATCTACGCCTAATAGCCTGCGCTAGGTTACCTTTTCTAAGATCTGCTAGCTTGTTAATAGAGAATTAGAAGACGAAGAGATAGAGACTAGCATAGATACCCCCGAGGCGTTTGCTAAGGAAGTTAACAAGTACCCTAAGGTCATGTTTAAGGAAGTAGTAGACCTGATTAATTAATGCCGCTATATAGTAACCTAGCGTAACATAGTAATCCGAGCTAATAAGAAGAACCTTGCTAAATACAATACCCTTAAGGAGTAGCATAACTATGTTACCTACACGCTTAAGCAACTATAACAAGCTAAGTCCCCTAAAGAAGTAGCACGCGCCTAACGCTAGCTAGCTAAGGCTGTTAAGTAACGCCACGAGATAAAGATAACTGTTAAAGATCTGCAGTTAAAAGTCAGCAACCTTAGCTAAGGTCACGGAACTTAACACTGTTAATGTAGAGCTAAGGGACGAGGTTACCTAGCTTTAGTAAGACCTTGCTATAAAGGAAGGCATACTACTATCTAGCAGTAGTACGCGTCTACTAACACTACTAAAGAGCCCTGCGCTAGCTTCGCCACTAAGCGCAGTAACTATTAGCCCTGACTAGCTTAAGCTAGTTAAGACAGATTATGCTATTCTAAACCCTAAGAAGTTTAGTAGCGATTACCCTGACTAATTTTACCCCTAGCTCTTAGCTATTACTTAGAAGCTAGAATTGTCATCTTTTAAGTCCATGGATGCTACACTACAGTATCTTCACCTGTTTACCTAAGGTACTACATAGTAGTATACTAACCCTTATGTGCTAATGTTATTTAGATAGCCCTACTAAAATCCTTTCAAGTTAGTCGAAGAGCTGATTACACATTTACAACGCTACTATAGAGACATTAACACTAAAGCCTAGGCTATGTCTACGCTAAATGCCCTAAAGGAAGGCGCTAATACCTTCTTATCCTTCTACGCTAAGTTCTAATAGTACGTGGATTATGTAGAAGGCCTGTTACTATTAACTATACTATTTATGCTTAAGGAGAAGAATAATAAGAAGTACGGCTCTCGAGTTAATAATAGCCTGAGTTACTAGAAGACCCTAGTCATCGACAGCGTGCCTTAAGTAGTAAATAGGGTAGCTGTAATAGTTACGGATCCTGATACGTTCGTTAAGAGGTGTAGACAGTTAAAGCTAGACCTAGAGCGTAACGCGGAGCGTTAGCAGGATAGCAACAGTAACAACACAAGGCTAACGAGCAATACTTCTACTTGTAGTAGTCGTCCGCGCGGCTAGAATCTAGGCAACCGCCCTATAGCCTTAACTCTGCGTACAACTACCCCTGCAACTACTAGCGGTGTCTTACCTAAGTAATACTGTAACCTCGGTCGCCTTATAGAGGCAGATCGCATCTAGCTTTACAAGGAAAACCGTTGTTACTACTGTCGTGAGCAGGGCTACATGTCGCGTGATGTTAACAAGTACCCTGTCGTAAAGGCCCTTAGTAATACTATCACTTTGCGTAATAACTTCCTTAGCGTCTATAGCGAGGGGTGTAACTACTAAGACGATAACAGCGAGGCTTTAAAAGCTAACGTTGCTCCTTAAGTACGACAAGTAGTAGCGCACATAAGGGGGACAAACAAGAATTAAGCGTGTTAGCCGCATTAGTAGCACTATCTGAGGATAGGCCTCTAGTAATGCCTTATGTACTTATACAGACAAGAATTAATGACTACGCGGTAGTAACTACGTACCTTGATAACAGCTCTAATTCCTAATTTGTTTACCCTTCTTTCGTACAAAAACATAACCTTATTACCCTCCTACTAGCTTAGCCTTACAAAGTTAAACTTGGAGACAGTAAGACTATTGCTTCTAAGGTCACGTATATAGCCATCTTCGACGTAGCTATTAGTGCCTACAAGGAATCTATACATGCCTTCGTAGCTAAGCTATAGTACTGTCATAAGGGTAGATGCTAATAGCAGGAAGGGGATCAGGTGTTAGACTTGAAGAGTAGTAAAGAATATCGACAATAGCAATTAACCTTGCAACTAACTATACTTGACAAAGTAGAAGATTAAGCACGAAGCTCCTAACTGCCTAGCCTAAAGCTATTCCTATATACTAGAGAGGTATCGCTCTGTTAGTCCTATTACTAGACCTGTTAGACCTAGGTCTGTAGATCTGTAGACTAACCCTATAGACCTAGGTATCTGTCCTTACGTGATAGATCCTTTCTCTATTAGTCTATAGACTAACCCTACAGATCTAGGTGTCTATCATCACGTAACAGATCCTTTCTTTCATGCGCGTGTCAGGATTTAGGCTATAGTACTTTAATCTATGACACTATCCCCCTCTTAGCCTAGCTTGTCCCTAAGCTACCTTATTAGTAGCGGGGTTTCTCTTGCTGTTCCCCTTGCGTAGTAATGTCTTCCCTTTCTACGTTACTGCCTTGTGTCATTCTTGACACTAACGCCCCTTTAACGCAGAAACTTAAACACTACGCAGATCGAATCTATCGCTAAGGTAAAGAAAGCATAAAGTCTTATACTTAGTGTAAAGGGCTAAAGCTTGTTTGTCGCGTTTATATTTCCTTAGGGAAATGTTCGCACTGTCGTTTTAGCAACTGTCGGAGTTATAACGCGAAGGTAACAGAGGTTAAATAGAAAAAGTTAGGTAATTAGCAGAAAAGACTAATTGCTAATCTCGATTGTGTAAAGGCTGCCCTTACGGAGGCTTCGTAGAAGATAATAGAGGCACACGCAAAAGAGATGCGTCTCTGAAAACAGTTCGATGCGGTTAACTATAAGGTCAAGGATAGTCATGCTCTTAAGGAGCATGAGATTAAAGAGGACAAGGCTAAAGAGCAGGCTCTTTAGCAGACTAGATTCCTCCTTAATCTAGATCCTTTAGCGGGTCTTGCGCTTAGTCCTATAACATGGAGCGTAATAGATAGTTTTACTAATACGTCGTATTAGGGTTTCCTAGACAGTGTAGTAGCCGAGCCTGTCGATGACATCTAGCGAGGGGCTAGTCGTAGTTCATGAGGTTCTTCTTAGGTTCGTTTTCTGCTTAAACCTTAGTATCTTTTACTAACAGTTTCGTAGGTGTTCTATAGGTTCCTAGGTATTCTCGGTACTACTGTACCCTTCCTATTTTACTAAGTATTCTCGCTGCCTGTCTACCTAGCGAGCGCTAACAATCTTCTTAACAGTGTACTCTAGTTCTTCGATCTTAGGGTCGAGTAGTAAAGGTTCTGTTTGTAGCGTAGCGTCTAGCGTAACTAGTTCTAGCAGAGAGATATAGAACACAGGGTAAATTCTCATCTGCTTAGGTAGCTGCAATTTAAAATGAACTAGTCCTTTCTTACCCTTAATCCGGAATAGTCCTAGTTTCACAGCGTCTAGTTTTTTACTCGGCTTGTCTAATTTAATGTTATAGTAGAGGAGAACTACCTTGTCCCCCTCCTTAAGAATTAGTCCCTTAATTCTCTTACGATTTGCGTACTATGCCATGTTTTCTTAATAGAACTACAGGTCGAGTCATGCTTCAGTCTGTAGTTAGTAGAGGTGTTCTACCTGCCCGAGTGCTACTAGGTTTAGATTGCTAGCTAAGATGTCTAGAACGTCTTCTATAGCTAATCTATACGCTATCTGAAATGGCGAGAGTCCCGTTAAGTCTGCTAGCGTACTGTTATATGCGAGTTATGCTATTAGCAACAACTCTACCTAGTTGTTCTGATCCCTATTGACATAGGATTAGAGGTACTGTTCTAGTGTCTGATTTAGACGTTCCGTTTGTCTATCTGTCTAAGGGTAGAAGGAAGTGCTAAGTTAGTACTTGACCTAGAATTGTCTTAGTAGGGCTTTCTAGAAGTTAGAGGTAAATACAGACCTACTAGTTCGACTACCTAGAAGAATAAGAGCGAGGGTCAGGATGCTAGATGTACACAAGAAGTAGTCGAGGGTACTAGAAGCATACTACTAGCAGGTTAAATGCTAGCCCTAGACCTGCGGACGTTGTGATAAAACTACTAGCGGTAAATCACAAGAGACGCCTTAAAGTGCCATAGGTATACTACTATGTCATAAGGGTAGGTGCCGATAGCAGGAAGGTGACTAGGTATTAGACTCGCAGAGCTGTGAAGAATATCGACAATAGCAATTGTCCTTGTAACTAACTATCCCCTAGGGAAAGGGAATTGAATTAAGCACGAAGCTCCTAACTGCCTGTCCTAAAGCCATCCTGTCATAAGGGTAGGTGCTAATAGCAGGAAGGTGACTAGGTGTTAGACTCGCAGAGCTATGAAGAATATCGACAATAGCAGTTAACCTTGTAACTAACTCTCCTCTAAGCAAGAGAGGATTAAATTAAGATTAAGCACGAAGCTCCTAACTGCCTGTCCTAAAGCTATCCCTATATACTAGAGAGACAGAGCAGCTCTATTAGATCTGTCGACAGACCTAACAGATCCGTGTCTATAGATCTGTAGACTAACCCTATAGCTCTGAGGGTCTATTATCCCGTGATAGATCCCTTCTCCCCTATAGGCCTGTAGATCTGTAGACTAACCCTATAGATCTAGGGATCTGTCCTCACGTAATAGATCCTTTCTCCTATGACTATGCTTATAACTTATAGTACTCCTATGACTATACTATAACTTAAGCACTTAGGACCCTCATGATCCTGTGACTTATAGTACTCCTGACACTCATGACACTATCCCCCTCTTAGCCTAGCTCGTCCCTAAGCTACCTTATTAGTGCGGGGTTTCTCTTGTCATTTCCTTTTATGCTGTAATGTCTTCTCTTTCTACATTACTGCCTTATGTCATCCTAGACACTAACGCCCCTTTAACGTAGAAACGTAAACGCCGCGCGAATCGAATCTATCGTTAGGGCTAGGACAGCATAAAGTCCTGTACTTAGTGTCAAGTTAAAGCTCGTTTGTCAGGTACATATTTCTTTAGGGAAATGTTCGTAATGTCACTTTAGTAACTGTCGGAGTTACGACGCAAAGGTAACAGAGGTTAAATAGAAGAAGTTAGGCGATTAGCGGAAAAGACTAATTGCCGTTCTGTCTAAGGGTAGAAGGAAGTACTTCGTCGATGTTTGACCTAGAATTGTCTCATTAGGGCTCTCTAGAAGTTAGAGGTAAACACAGATCCTCGATCTGTTACTAGGTCCTATAGCATGCCGTGTAGTACTACTACCTATTTGATGAAGACATGCGCAATATCTTTAGTCTTAAAGTCTTCGCGGTAAGGGATAAACTTCCTAAACTTAGTGAATTAGTCGACTACTACCATGATCCCGTCGAAGAACTCATTAGTAGTAGGTTCTCTCGACTAAGGTAGTATAATGATAAAGTCTATAGCGAGCGATTCCCATGGCCGTTAAGGTACCCTAAGTAGTCGTAGTAGCCTATACGGTTTGTGACAGTCATGCTTACTTCGTTAGCAAGTCACACATTAACGGACGTAGTCCTCGATTACCTTGCTCATCCTAGGGAAGTAATATTCTTGTCGGAGAATTTGCTTCATTTTAGACACTCCCAGGTGTCCTGCCTAAGGTACGTCATGTTAGAGGCGTAGTAGTTCTAATCGTAAAGACGTTAGCACGTATACTAATCCTTGAAAAAGAAGGATTCTGTCTTCGTCTTCCTAGTCCTCCTGTCTATTAATGTCGTCGCGGACAGCGAGTGTAGTAGGGTTATAGACTAGCGCGTCCTTCAGGTCGTCCTGAAATTCACTAGTCTATGTGACAGTCATGGCCGTAAGTTAGTTGACTCCTAGCGTGCTATTGTTATTTTCCTAGAGAACAGCATGTTTCTCCTGCTTCACGCCCTTCATGTAGTCTGTCTAGCAGCTAAGTGCATCGGCGCGTGCATTATTAGTCCCCTTGCAATAGACGATCTTGCAGTTAAAACTAGAGAGCTCCTCACTCTACCGAACCTGTCGTCAGTTTAACTCTTTCGTCGTTATGAAGTATCGCAAGTTCTCATGGTCTGTGTAGACTATGACCTAGTGCTTAGAACCTTCTAAGTAGACTCGCTAGGCCTTGTAGGCGTCTACTATGGCTAGAAGTTCTTTGTCGTAGATGTCGTAATAGAGTTTAGGTCTAGACAATTTCCTCGAGTAGTAGGCAACTAGCTAGAGTCGTCTACTCGGTCCTAGTTAACTTAAGCATGCCCCGAGTGCCGCGTTAGAGGCATCTGTTTCGACTGTGATAGGCTTATCTAGGTCGAATACAAGTAAGATTAGCTAATCTGTAAATCGTCGCTTAAGTTCCTTAAAGGCATTCCATTAGGCGTAGTCCTATACGAATAGTGTATCCTTCGTCGTAAGAGTCGTAAGTAGTGCCATAATCTTCGAATAGTTTGCCACAAATCTCCTGTAGAAGTTAGCGAATCTAAGGAAGGACTATACTTCCTTAACATTAGTCGGCGTAGGCTACTCTTTTACGACCTAGACTTTCTTAGTGTCTATTTTGATTCCATTCCATGCTACTATGTAGCTAAGGAATTGTACTTCCTGCTTGTGAAACTCGCTCTTCTAAGGCTTTACCTTTAACCAGTAATCCTGGAGTTTCTGAAGTACCTTACGCACGTAAGTCCTATGCTCTTTAATCGTCTAGGAGTAGACGAGGATGTCGTCTAGGTATACAACCACAAAGACGTCAAGGTACTCCTGTAGCACGTTATTAATAAATGCCTGCTATGTAGCTAGGGCATTTGTCAACCTAAATAGCATGACTATGTACTCGTAGTGTCCGAACCTAGTTTAGAACGCAGTCTTCTATTCTTCGCCTTCCTTAATTCGAATTTAGTTATACACTCCGGGTATGTCGAACTTCGAGAACTACATTGCTCCTTGTAGGGGATCCTGTAATTCTAAGAGCAAAGGAAGCAGATAACTATTCTTTATTGTGATGTCGTTTAATCTACAATAATCTACGCAGAGTCGCTAGTTATCTTCCCCCTTAGGCACAAACAGGATTAGATATCCGGCTAGGGACTACGACTCACGGATAAAGCCTTTCTAGAGGTTGTCTTCTAGGTATTTCCGGAGAATCTCTAGTTTCGCTACTGACAACAGGCGAACTAATTACTTCGTTAGTGTCTTGCTAGGGAGTAAGGGTATCCTGTAGTCCTACTCCTAGTATTCTAGCAGAGCTTCTTAGTCGGGTTCTTCCTTGAAAAGAGTAGCGAACTCTTTATACTCATTAGGAACTATGAATTCGACCTTGACTTCTGATTGCGTTGCTTTAACCTATAGGACGTGCACTTCCTGTTCTAGATCCTTGATAGCGGCTACTATCTTGCTTGAAGTCATAGCACATATTTCGATCTTGCCTAGTACGTCGTGCACTATAGGTAGAGGTATCGATCTTGAGAGTTCCGGGAACTAGATCCTCTCATTCTTCTAGTCGATATAGGGGTTAGCGTTTCTTAGCCATAGTAACCCTAGTACTACATCTGAGCCTAGTGACTCCGTGATGTCGAACTAGAGCATCTCTTAGTAGCGTCCTATCCGCAGAGGCATCATCTCGGTCTCTTCGTCAACTACTCCTTAGTTATACGTGACTAGCTTTCTATTAATCGCTTGTAGCGAGAAAGCATTCGTCTTCGCCTGTAGCTTTATCCTAGCTGTCCTGGCGAACTTAGGCGTCATGAAGATTCTAGTACATCCTGAATCTAATAAGGCCCTAGCTAGCGTCTCGTCAATGTGTACCTATACTCTAAGGTTGTTCGCGTATCTGGCGCCAATTGCGGCACATCGTTACAGCCCTGTCTAGTCTGTCCGTAGGTCTAATTCTGGCGGACCTTGTCGTTTCCCGAATAACTGTCTTCACGGACTAGTTCAGGGATCATGTGGTCTCGGCTTCTTCTGTAAGCGTTACTGTTTTCTGGCCTAAGAGATCGTTCGCGTTCTTGGCCTCGCTGTTCCTGCGCGTTCCTTGCGTACTCCATCTTTAAATGATAGACTCGGAGTCGTAGCGCTCGTGGAATCTGAATACCTTCGTGGGTTAGGTAGCCTCCCTAGGGCGTGAACTCTACCCCGAACAGTACAATTTCTTGGACAACTTTCTGATGCGCGTGAGGTTAAGCTACGACTAGTAGTCTCCTTAGGTGTCGTCGCATACAGTCGGCTAGTTCGTCATACTAAAGCTAGTCGACATGTTATACTCTATTAATCCATAGGCAAGCCTAAGCCTACTAGTTCTGTATGATTTAGATAATATCGAGTCTAATGTTATGCGGCGGCATGGCCTATCGCTCTATGCTCTCGTCTTCCTCGGAATCAGGAATGACGGCTTCGACAAGCTCATAGTTATTGTCCGAACCTTCTTCTTCTTCTTCTAGCTCCTGTTGCCTTAGGACTGTTACACTAGAAGGTGTACCCCTTAGCGTACAGATCGACTATGCCTTGTTTCGGCTAGGGTACTATCCGGAACCATCTTTATCACTCATGTGAATTCGACAATCGTCGTTATAGCACGCAGTCTAAGTAAGTGCGGCATGGTCTAGTTCTTAAGTAGTAGCGGCCTTTTGCTTAGGTGCTGTCGTTGTCGCGCGAGCCTGCTCTATCCTAGGCAGCTCTTGTCGTTGCTTCTTAGCAAAACATTCGCAGACAAAGTGTCCTTTCTTTCTACAGTTGTAGCACTCGAGATTACTCTTGTCAAATGGCTTCTTCAGACTATTCTAGGGAGGAGAGCCCTTCCGAAGCTTTCCTCAGGGTCTATTCCTTAGACGCCCCTTAGTCGCATCTAACTCTATAGGTTAGAGACCGTAGTAATCGCTTCGCCATTTTAGTGCTAATCGTTAGACCTTATGGTTAGCCTGTGCTAGCTTGCGATTTCTATGTTGTCGTTCTTGCTGTTGTTCCTAGATGCGATTATTAATTCTAATCGCGAGATCGCTCATTTCCTTGAATGTCGTTAGCTAATCTCCTTGGGCAATTTCGTCTTTAACCGTCTCCTTTAGTCCCTAGTAGAACTAAGCGGCTAAAGCATTATCATTCTAGTCGACTTGAGCAGAGAGAGTCTAAAAGTCCGCGCGGTACTTAATGGCAGAACCCTTCTGCTAGATTCCTAGGAGAGCTCTCTCGGCCTCTTGTTGCTTATTACCGAGCCTAAAAGCTTCGCGTAACGCCTTAAACAAAGACTTGTCTAAGTTAAGAATCTCCCTAGTTGTCGTCTTCCTAGCTTTGACATTGCCGACATGATCTAGATGATCTGTTAGATGAGGCTAGATAAACTCGAACGCCGGTCCCTTCAGGTAAGAGACAATGTACATCATTCGCTTATAATGTGTCGTAAACTGTTCTGTATCTACGTTAAATGCTAACTAGCATTATAGGATAAACATCTCGACTTAAGATTGTTGTCCTATGAACTCTGTAGGGCTTCCTATCTTGAAGCCATTATTACTATGTCTACTCCTAGTAGTTAAACCTGCGACAGATGCTAGAGCCATCTCGCTAAGGTGAATAGATTCAAGCTACTACGTAATTTAAGGTATAGCGGCAACTTGTTCTCGTAGTGTTAGTTAACTATCGCTAGAAGTTAAACTAATAGTTAAAGAACTACTTGACATAGGCGTATGTCAAGCGCTCGACGAGTCCCCTGATGCTTCCTTAGAAGTAGTGCTCAAAATGTCATAAGGGTAGGTGCTAATAGCAGGAAGGTAACTAGGTATTAGACTCGCAGAGCTATGAAGAATATCGATAATAGCAATTGTCCTTGTAACTAACTATCCCCTAGGGAAAGGGAATTAAATTAAGCACGAAGCTCCTAACTGCCTGTCCTAAAGCTATCCCTATATACTAGAGAGACAGAGTAGCTCTGTTAGATCTGTCGACAGACCTAATAGATCTATGTCTGTAGATCTATAGACTAACCCTACAGATCCGAGAGTCTATTATCCCGTGACAGATCCCTTCTCCCTTATAGGCCTGTAGATCTGTAGACTAACCTTATAGATCTAGGGATCTGTCCTCACGTGACAGATCCTTTCTCCTATGACTATGCCTATAACTCATAGTACTCTTATGACTATACTATGACTCATAGCACTTAGGACCCTCATGATCCTGTGACTTATAGTACTCCTAACACTCATGACATACTAGCACTTTTGATCGCGGCTAGGTCAAGTGTGCTATTACCCTATCTCGCGGAAATACTAGCAGCAGACAGAAGGAGATGCCACGGGTATACCGCTAGCACCTTTAGTCGCGGCTAGGTCAAGTGTGCTGTTACCCTATCTCGCAGATCTAGTGATAGCAGGTAGAGTAAGGTGCTATAGGTATACTACTAGCACTTTCAAATGTAGCTAGGGTAGATGGTTTATGCGGTCTGTCGCTAGCTCTAGCCTTAACTAATTAAGCGCATAGCATCGACGAATCTCATGAAGACTAGGAGGACAAGTTACTATCTAAGAAGGCTAAGTGTAACTCTAGTTAGCCGCTTAGTACCCTGTTAGATCGTAGTAAAATGTGTTAAACAGCTGACTAGAGTTACCCTTAGCCTTCTTAGATAGTGACTTGTCCTCCTAGTCTTCGTCAGATTCATTAGAATTGAGGCGGGGCTAGAGGATCTGCTACATAGTCGTAATATATAGTAATAGATAGACGTTATGCTAATGTCATGCTATTCGCAACCTACGCCTCTACTACTAGGGCGAGGTACACTACACTCAGGGCATCTATTATTAGCGGCATCCCTTCTACTACTGCTTTAGTTTAAGGAGTATCCCTTCATAGTAAGGTTAATATGCTTAGTCTCTACGAGGGCCTAATAGACTACGAAGTGTAGCCTAAGGACATCGACATCTTACCTGTAATTTCATAAGATGCTAAGAAGAGCAAGACCCTTGTAGATGCTTAGTAAGTTCTTAAGAAAGTCATGAATTGCCGCCTACTACGGCCGCAAGCAGGTCTTCTACCTACGTGCATAACTACTTATTAGTCATGCCGCAGGATTAGTAGTTAGTACTACTAGCTAAAAGTCTCTCATCGCATGCACATCTCTCTGCTAGCTAGCGTCTAGGCAGCTAGCTAGCTTATCTACCTCGTATAGTTACTACCCTTTCTGTAGAGCCTTCGCTACCTGTCGTTCTAGCGCACGTCTCTCTGTGCGCGACAATTCCCGTTTGACTTAATTAAGAGGTATTGTAGCTATAGGCTTAATGAGGAGAGTATATAAGAGCTTAACCCGGAAACCCCTCTGCCTAGGAGTAGTACTACCGATCTTGCTATTAAGCTATTCACGCTACGCTATGTCGACTTTAACCTCTAACGCCGCGGTTAAATGGCTAACACGGGTTCTTGCTCGCTTAACAAATAAGTCTTATAGAGCAGTTAACTAATCCGTTAGCTAGTAGGTCAGAAAGTCTGCGTAGAGGGACACCTTACTTGCTACACTAGGCTTAGCGAAGAAAGCAAGCATAGATCTCCGCGCTCTCGCTAATTCGTCCTAGCTAGCGATTATAGTGTACTATGTGATTAGACAGTTAAAGCTAGGATCTAGTAGGGCAGGGTGCTAAACATTCTAAATGCGCGATAGTAATAAGGCCTAGTCTCTTATAGTGTACTCTCGATAGGCTATAGAAGTAGCCTCGCTTAATTAGTGTAAGAGTAGCTGCTAGCTAGGAGCAGGCTCATTCTAATCCAAGATCAGCTAGCCGTTATTACTAACTAGCTCGCGTAGCTAGCGGATTAGCCCCGAATAGACCCGTAGCTTAAACATCTCTAGCACGCCCTTTGCAAATACTATCTAAAAGCCGTTAGGGCATCTAGCAGCCTGCTTGATGCGGGCTGTAGGGGTACGACCGAGCCTTGCCTAGATTAAGCGCTACGAGTCTACGCTTCCCTAGTAGTCCTGCATAGTACTCGAGATTAATTAGTAATAGTATTACCTCTAAGGCCTAGCTATAACACATACTACTAGCTCTTATCTAGCATCTTAGCATAGAAGTCTAGGAAGTATACACTATCTAGCGTAGCTAGCTTTGCACTCGCTAGGAGCCTAATCAGGCTACTACCGCATGCGACGTTATGTACCTTATGCCTAGCTCGATGCTCTACCTAAGGGGCGTAGTTAACGAGATCCTCGTAGGCATCGAAGTCCGGATATGCCTTCTGTAGCGCGATGGCGGCTTCTAATGCCTAGACAGTATCGCGGACGTAGTTAGCCGCAAACTTAGCGTGCTTAGAACCTACACTAATCGCTAGCTCTAGGTCTAGGGTTAGATTAGTTAACATAGTAGGTTTAGAATCTATTAGCGCGTTAGTACATAGTCTCGTTATACGAGCATGTAATGCTTACATGCTATAGTGTTGTTAGTGTGCTAGTATCTGTATAGAGGCTAAAGAAGAAGCCGAGTACTAGATAAGGTAGTTATTTAAAAGAAAGAAGTTCGAAGCACTAAGCTCCTTTTGTATTTTAGCAGCTATAGGTCATGTGCTCTACATAGTCGCTAACCGCACACCTTGCATCGTCACATCATTAGCTTCTGCCTAAAAATGACTAGAAATAGAAGGCACATGACGCTACTGCCTGAAAAATGGCCAGAAACGGAAGGCACGCGACACTGTCACAGATTCGGTTAAATATCACACACTACTGCCTAGGCACATGACTAAATGAAGAAGGCACAATATCAGGCGATTCTGCCTTAAAAGGCAGTAAAAAATGATCCTCGTAGTTACGACCTACAGACCTTATCTACTACTATATAGAGGCATTAAGAATAGTAGTAACTGCGACATAGTCACACTAACGCTAGCTTGACAGCAGCATGTGCACTCGGCAGATACGGCTGCATAGGATGGATGTCACTATAGTAGCTGCTTCTTTGTTAAGAGCGCATAACTACCTACATGTAGCACATAGCGGCACGTAGCAGCTAACTACTCTAGACGGCAGTTGCGACAGCCTCATCTGTGCTAGTTAGGTAGTAGCACGTGCACTTAGTAGCAAGAGATATCTATATCTACTACTACTCTTCTACTTTAACTCTTTACTAATTACATTAACTAACTTCGAAGACTTGCCTAATACACATAAGTAGTAGTAACATCAATTAACCCTCTATCTTACTATTCAAGACAACGGCTAGCATAGTCGCTTAATACGCTAATTGTGGCATCGACAGCCTGCTTAAGAAGTGCCCATGTCAGGTAGTAGCCTACTACAGCAAGAATTGCTAGATAATCGACTAGCATGACAACTACAAGGACAGCTACGCTAAGCGGCTAACCTAGAATAGGAATTAGTATGCAGTTAACCCTAAGATATAACGACTAGTCACTAACTTCATGTGTACTAGACGCGTCAAAATCTAGCCGTTTAAGAAGATCTTTAAAGGAGAGGACATAGCAAGTTGCGTGACAAGGGAGTAGGCTAACAGTATACTGCCCCTAATTACGAACAAGGTGTTTAGAGTGCTACTTACTAGACCGTTAGGTGCACATGAGATTTTCTTTAGCAGGCTAACTGTCGTCAGTTACAAGAGGACCCCTAACGCCCCTTAGATGAGTTTTAGGGGGGTCTGTGTGTTTAGGAGCAAAAGTAATAGGAAGGTTATCTTCATTGTAATGAAGACAGAAGACGCTAATTAGTCAGGCTAAAAGAAGGTTAATGTCGAGTACAAGACAGAAGACTAGTACACTTAGGCATTCTACTAAGGCCTGTAGAATACAAACGACATAGAGCTATCGTACGACGAGTTCTCTCTACAGTTTAGATAGCGTCTATAGGGCAAGTTCGGCGATGTCGTTATAGGAGCCCGCAACAACTTGGCTACTTTGAATAGCATAATAAACAAGCCGTTTATTGTCTAGTACTACGTGCAGAGGAACAAGATGCGCTAACAAGTACATATGTACATCTTGACACATGTTTCTAAGGCTATAGTAGGCTAGTAAGCAGGCAGGCGTAGAGACATAGTAGTGTTCTAAAGAGGGGTCTAGCCATGTTTCCTGAAGTCTAGCGAGCTAGCGGAGATAGTATTACTTATAGTTTACTTGTTTCTTAGCTCCTATAAGACTAGCATACTAGTAAGAGCTATAGTCCCTGTTAATTTGATACGGCAATAGCAGGTAGATATGATTTAACAGTAGCATATTTTAGTCGTAGTAGCTGCTTAGCTGCTACTAACATAGCAGGCAGGTATGTATGTATTTACTAGAATTTAGATGACATTAATGCGGACCTCTGCAGTTTCGTGTAGTCTAAGTAGTTTGTACTCTGCATGACTATTGTAGCTGCTTAGCTGCCTTAACTTAGGTTTCTAGCAGTTAAGAAGTATGAGGGAATGTTAGAGAGCGTAGAGGTTAAAGACAAGATCGTCGAATAGTTTACGGACTAGATGTGCCTCTAAGCGTATAAGGAAAGGCATAGGAGGATGTAGACAACTTACAAGCTACAGCTGTTAACTATAGAAGGCTTCGGAGACTACCTATAGCGTAGAGACAGCAGTGTAGTAGCTAGTATAGTAAACGAGCTATGTAAGGGGGACAGCAGTCTAAAGACAAGTTTTATTCACGAGCATTATAGTAGGAAGGAGGGAGTAGTTAGCAACCTTTCTATCCTGTTATAAGGGAGGCTTACGCAGATTGTAGTATAGGCTACAGTAATAGTGCGGATGACATAGGGACAAGATGTAGACAGCCTAGGGGTCTGTTTTGATTGTTTATTTAGCAGTAGACAAAAAGGTGTATTTTGTGACAAACAAGCTAAGCTCGTGAGTTAAGAGGGCCTGTATTTAATATCGACACCCTAAGAACGATGCTGTTTCCTGTTCTGTTAGCCTATTATAGACTACGTATTAGAATAGTAGCTAATTACTACAGGCAAGCGGCTGTAGTAGTGCGTGTTCTAACTACTACATATCGCTAACACTTAGTAGTGATGCCTGTTACTAGATCGCAGGGCTAGGAGTAGGGCTAAGTAGACGTACATGTCAGAGGAGCGTACGAGTGTAGGTAAGTAGCGATCGAGTAGAAAGCCGTTAAATAAGCACGCCTACAAGTAGGCATAATTAGGAAGGGTAACGAGCCCGTGAATCGAGTGGCTAGGAGTAGGGCCGAGTAGGCCAAGCTAGTAAGATACTACTAGTATACTACTAGCACTTACTTAGCTGACTTGGCTCTACTCGGTCTACTCTTCGTACTTTGTACTGCTTAGGTATTAGGTTTTCGAGACGTTTCCTAGATAGTATGGTACCCGAGCCTATTAATAGCGTCCTGTAGGGGCCTAGTCGTATTTTATGAGGTTCTTCCTAGGTTCGTTTTCCGCTTAATACTCCGTATCTTTTACTAACAGTTTCGTAGGTGTTCTAGGGGTTCCTAGGTATTCTCGGTACTACCGTATCCTTCCCATTTTACTAAGTCGACAATCTTCTCGACAGTATACTCCGGTTCTTTGATCTTAGGGTCAAGTAGTAAGATTCCGTTTGTAGTAAAGCGTCTAGCGCTACTAGTTCTAGCAGAGAGATAAAGAACATAGGGTGTACTCTTATCTGCTCGGGTAGCTGTAATTCAAAATTGACTAGTCCTTTCTTAGCCTTAATCCGGAATAGTCCTAGTTTTATAGCGTCTAGTTTTCTACTCGGCTTGTCTAATTTAATGTTATAGCAGAGGAGATACACCTTGTCCCCCTCCTTAAGAATTAGTCCCTTAATTCTTTTATAATTCACGTACTATGCCATGTTCTGTTAATAGAACTACAGGTCAAGTCATGCTTTAGTTTAGAGTTAGCGGAGGTGTTCTACCCGCCTAAGTGCTACTAGGTTTAGATTACTAGTTAAGACATCTAGAATGTCTTCTATAGCTAATCCGTACGCTATCTAAAATGGCAAGAGTCCCGTTAACTCTACTAGCGTACTACTATATGTAAGTTATGCTATTAGTAACAACTCTCCCTAGTTGTTCTAATCCCTATTTACATAGGATCGGAGGTACTAATCTAGCGTCTGATTTAGACGTTCTGTCTGCCTATCTGTCTAAGGGTAGAAGGAAGTGCTAAGTTAGTGCTTTACCTAGAATTATCTCATTAGGGCTTTCTAGAGGTTAGAGGTAAACACGGATCCTCGGTCTGTTACTAGGTCTCGTAGCATGCCGTGTAATGCTACTACCTACTTAATGAAGGCATGTGCGATATCTTTAGTTTTAAAGTCTGAACTTTCTAAACTTAGTAAATTAGTCGACTACTACCAAGATTCTATTAAAGAACTCATTAGTAGTAGGTTCTCTCGACTAGGGTAGTTTGACAATAAAGTCTATAGCGAGCGATTCCCATGGCCGTTAGGGTACCTTTAGTAGTCATAGTAGCCTATATAGTTTATAACAGTCGTGCTTACTCTGTTAGCAAGTTATATATCGCTAGACATAGTCCTTAATTGCTTTGCCTATCCTAGGGAAGTAATATTCTTGCTAGAGAATTTGCTTCATTTTAGAGACTCCTAGGTGTCCTGCCTAAGGAACGTTATGTCAGAGGCGTAGTAGCTCTAAACGTAAGGATGTTAGCACGTAGACTAATCCTTAGAAGAGAAGTACTTTGTCTTCCTCTTCCTAGTTCTCCTGTCTATCAATGTCGTTGCGGACAGCGAGTGCAGTTAGATCGTAGACAAGTGCATTCTTTAGGTTGTCCTAGAGTTCACTAGTTCATGCAATAGCTGTAGCTGCGAGTCAGTTAACTCCGAGCGTGCCATTGCTATTCCCCTAGAGAATAGCATGTTTCTCCTGTTTTATGCCTGTCATGTAGTTAGTCTGGCGACTAAGTGTATCGGCACGTGCGTTATTAGATCCCTTGCGATAGACAATCTTGCAGTTAAAGCTAGAGAGTACCTTACTCTATCAGACTTGTCGTCGATTTAACTCTTTCGTTGTAGTAAAGTATCGCAAGTTCTTATGGTCCGTGTAGACCGTAATCTAGTGTTTAGGCCCTTCTAAGTAGACTCGCTAAGCCTTGTAGGCATCTACTATAGCGAGAAGTTCTTTGTTGTAGATGTCGTAGCGGAGCTTAGGTCTAGACAGCTTTCTTGAGTAGTAGGCGAATAGCTGTAGTCGTCTACTTAGTCCTAGTTAACTTAAGCATGCCCCGAGTGCTACGTCAGAGGCATCTGTTTCGACTATAATAGGCTTATTAGGGTCGAATACAAGCAAGATCAGCTAATCTGTAAATCGTTACTTAAGTTCCTTAAAGGCATTCTGTTAGGCGTCGTCCTAAACTAATAGTGTACCCTTTGTAATAAGAGTCGTAAGTAGTGCCGTAATTCTCGAGTAATTCGCGATGAACCTTTAGTAGAAGTTAGCAAACCTAAGGAAGGACTATACCTCCTTAACGTTAGTTAGCGTAGGCTACTCCTTCACGGCTATGACCTTCTTAGTGTCTATCTTGATTCCGTCCTAGGCTACTACGTAGCCAAGGAAATAGACTTCTTGCTTATAAAACTCGCTCTTTTAAGGCTTGACCTTTAGCTTGTAATCCTGGAGTTTCTGAAGCACCTTACACATGTGAGTCCTGTATTCTTCGATCGTTCGTAAGTAGACAAGGATATCATCTAAGTATACAACTACAAAGACGTCGAGGTACTCTTGTAGCACATTGTTAATAAATGCCTGCTATGTAGCTAGGGCGTTCGTCAACCTAAATAGCATGACTATATACTCGTAGTGTCTAAACCTATTTTAGAACGCGGTCTTCTATTCTTTGCCTTCCTTGATTCGAATTCGGTTATACGCTCCTAGTATGTTAAACTTCGAGAACTATACTACTCCTTGTAGGCGATCCTGTAATTCAGAAAGCAAAGGAAGCAGATAACTGTTCTTTATTATGATGTCGTTTAATCCCTAATAGTCGACATAAGGTCGCTAGTCGTCTTCCCCCTTAGGGACAAACAGGATCGGGTACCCTGCTAGTAACTATGACTTGCGAATGAAGCCTTTCTAGAGGTTGTCTTTAAGGTATTTCCGGAGAATCTCTAGTTTAGCCGCTAATAATAGGCGAACTAGTTGCTTTGTTAGTGTTCTGCCTAGGAGTAAGGGTATCCCGTAGTCCTACTCCTAGTGTTCTAGCAGAGCCTCTTAGTTAGGTTCTTCCTTGAAAAGAGTAGCAAACTCTTTATACTCGTTAGGAACTATGAACTCAACTTTGACTTCAGACTATGTTGCTTTAACCTATAGGACGTACACTTCCTGTTCTAGATCCTCGATAGCGGCAACTATCTTGTTTAAAGTCATAGCACATATTTCGATCTTGCCTAGTACGTTGTGTACTATAGGTAGGGGTATTAATTTTGAGAGTTCCGGGAACTAGATCCTCTCGTTCTTCTAGTCGAGGTAGGGGTTAGCGTTCCTTAGCCATAGTAACCCTAGCACTACATCCGAGCTAGGCGACTCTGTGATATTAAACTAGATCATCTCTTAGTAGCGTCCTATCTGTAGAGGTACTATCTCGGTCTCCTTGTCAACTATTCCTTAGTTGTATGTGACCGGCTTTCTGTTAATTGCTTAGAGCAAGAAAGCATTTGTCTTTGCCTATAGCTATATCCTAGCTGTCCTAGCAAACTTAGGCGTCATAAAGATTCTAGTGCATCCTGAATCTATTAAGGCCTAGGCTAGTGTCTCGTTAATGTGCACCTATACTCTAAGGTTGTCTACGTATCTGACACTAACTATGGCACATTGTTATAGCCCTGTTTAGTCTGTCCGTAGGTCTAATTCTAGCAGACCTAGTCGTTTCCTAAATAGCTGTCTTCGCGGACTAGTTTAGGGATCATGTAGTCTCGGCTTATTCTTCTTCGAGCATTACTACTAATTAGGCTAAGAGGTAGTACTTACTCTCGGCCTCGTTATTCCTGCGCGTTTCTTGCGTACTCTATTTTCAAACAGTTAACCTAGAGTCGCAACATTCGTGGAACCTAGATACCTTCGTAGGTAAAGTAGCCTCCTTAGGGCGTAAACTCTACTCCGAACGGTACAATCTCTTAGACAATCTTCTGATGCGAGTAAGGGTAAGCTACAACTAGTAGTCTCCTTAGGTGTCGTCGCATGCTGTTAGCTAGTTCGTCATATTAAAGCTAGTTAACATGTTGTACTCCATTAATCTACAGGAAAGCCTAAGCCTAATCGTTCTGCATAAGTCGGATAATATCGAGTCTAATGTCATGCGGCAGCATAGCCTATCTCTCTATGTTCTCGTCTTCCTCAGAATTAGGGATGACGGCTTCGACAAGCTCATAGTTATCGTCAGAACCTTCTTCTTCTTGTAGCTCCTATTGTCTTAGGACTATTATACTAGAAGGTGTACCCCTTAACGCACAGATAGACTATGCCTTGTTACGGCTAGGGTACTATCTAGAACCGTCTTTGTCACTTATGTGAATCCGACAATTGTCGTCGTAGCACATAGTCTAAGTAAGTAAGGCATAGTCTAGCACTTAAGTAGTAGCAGCTGTCTGCTTAGGTGCTAATGTTATTACGCAAACCTGGCCTGTCCGTTAGAGTTCATGACACTGTTTCTTGACAGAACATTTGCAAGCAGAGTGTCCTTTCTTTCTACAGTTATGGCACTCGAGGTTCCTCTTGTCGAATGGCTTCTTCGGACTATTCTAGGTAGGAGAGCCCTTCCGTAGCTTTCCTTAGGGCCCGCTCTTTAGGCATCCCTTAGTCGCATCTAACTCTATTAGTTAGAGACTATAGTAATCGCTTTACTACTTTAGTGCTAATTGTTAGACCTTGTAGTTAGCCTGTGCTAGCCTGCAATTTCCGTGTTGTCGTTCCTACTGTTGTTCCTAGATGCGATTATCGATCCTAATTGCGAGATCGCTTATTTTCTTAAATGTCGTTAGTTAATCTCCCTAGGCAATTTTGTCTTTAACTGTCTCCTTTAGTCCCTAATAGAACTAAGCGGCTAAAGCGTTATCATTCTAGTTAACTTAAGCAGAGAGGATCTTAAAATCCGCATAGTACTTAATAGCAGAACCCTTCTGCTAGGTTCCTAGGAGAGCTCTCTTAGCCTCTTGTTGTTCGTTGCTAAGCCTAAAGGCTTCGCGTAATGCCTTAAACAAAGACTTATCTAAGTTAAGGATCTCCCTAGTTGTCGTCTTCCTGGCTTTAACGCTACTAACGTAGTCTAAATAATCTAATAGATGAGGCTAGATGAACTCGAACGCTAGTCCCTTCAGGTAAGAGACGATATACATTATTCGCTTATAATGTGTTGTAAACCGTTCCGTATCTACGTTAAATGCTAACTAGCATTAGAGGATAAACATCTCGACATGAGATCGTGGTCCTATGAACTCTGTAGGGCTTCCTATCTTGAAGCCGTTACTACTATGTCTGTTTCTAGTAGTCGAACCTGTAACAGATGCTAGAGCTATCTCGCTAAGGTGAATGGATTTAAGCTACTAAGTAATTTAAGGTACGGCGGCAACTTGTTCTTCTAGTGTCGGTTAACTGTTGTCGCTAGATGTTAAACTAATAGCTAAAGAACTACTTGACATAGGCGCATGTTAAGCGCTTAACAAAGTCCCCTGATACTTCCTTAAAGTCAAAATGTCATAAGGGTAGATGCTAATAGCAGGAAGGGGATCAGGTGTTAGACTTGAAGAGTAGTAAAGAATATCGACAATAGCAATTAACCTTGTAACTAACTATACTTAACAATGTAGAAGATTAAGCACAAAGCTCCTAACTGCCTAGCCTAAAGCCATTCCTATATACTAGAGTAGTATGACTACTCTGTTAGTCCTATTACTAGACCTGTTAGACCTAGGTCTGTAGATCTGTAGACTAACCCTATAGACCTAGGTGTCTGTCCTCACGTGATAGATCCTTTCTTTCATGCGCGTGTTAGGATTCAGGCTAGAGTGCTTAAATCCATGACATCTAGCACATAGCTACTTAGCTATTAGGGATGACATCTCTAGTCTAATGAGGCTAACTGTTAACGACATCAATTAGCTCTAATCTTAGGCGTAGGTGTCAGGCTCCCTAACTCCTAGTCCTTTACTAACAATTAATAGGGACAGTCGTCATTACAGGCTAGGCCGCAAAGATGTTACTAGGATCTTTAACATCTGTCGCTACCTTGCCTACTAGGTTAGCACCGAGTCAATTCCTCCTGCCTTTTGTGGCGCTTATACTAAGCTCATTTAGGAGTCTAGTTAGCGCTTCACTAAGAAGATTCGGTACTATCCTAATTTCAGAGAAGCTAGCTTCATTACAAAGAACACATTCAGGTTTCTAGTAATTGCTGCAAGTATGACTAAGGATCGTCAGGTGCGCACTAGTAATGCGGCCTGCTAGAACTACAAGAATAGGAATAGACATAGTCAGGACTACATCACGACTAGTAGTAACTTGCTACTATTTTGTAAGGCCTATACTAACTACAGTTTTACAAACTACCCGGAGATCTGCGAGTTCTACAACCCTGATGCCCTAGGCCTGTTAGTTAGTAGTTCCCGCAGTGCCTCCTGTTGCCGCGGTTCTAACCGTCTAGTTAGTTGCTCTTCTGCCTAATCTCGCTCTTCTTGTCCTAGGGACACTAGAAGTGTCCTAATCGAGATTAAAGGCAATGATTTCTCCTCTTCCTAGGCTAGTGCTAGTAGGCGCTAGCAATCCCCTAGCGTTCTAGAGTTTATTAACCTGACTAAGAACTCCGGAATTACTGACACTACTAGTAGTCGCGGCCGTTATTGTGGCAGTACTATTCTAGGCAGTAGCTCTACTAGTCTTGACCTGAATGTCCGCGGCATTTAGCTGTCACGATCTTATTGCAACACATACCTCGATCGACCCTAGGCATCACGTCCTCTGACTTAGTCTAGCATGAACTTAGTCGCCTAAGGCAACCTATTTGCGACTCCTGCTACTCCTTCTTCTAGTTGCCTACTTACGACTAATTTGGCTACTACTCTACGCTTGCCTTCAGGTAGCCTAACGCGTCCGAGGAACTCGACTAAGGTGTCCTTTGCCTTAGGCGCATTCTAAGAGAGTCTAGCATCTAGCAGTCCTATGCGTGGCGTCTCTAGTTCTTCTTAGGGTCTGCCTAGCAGTCCTATGCGCGGTGTTTCTAGTTCTTCTTAGGGTCTACCTAGTAGTCCTATGCGCAGTGTCTTTTCTTCTAGTAGCTCTTCTTAGGCTACGCTATTAAGGCGTCTACCTCTAGTTACTCCTTCCTGCTAGCCGGTTGTGTACGGCTAGCTCAACTCTCCTAAGAATCAGTCATCTGAGTACGAAGATGCTTTCGAGACTATAGATGCACGTTAGTTAGTCAAGGGGTCACCCTAGCGTCAATCTAGTGATACTAGTCCCCTTAACTGTCTCTTCTACAACATCCGCACAGCCGCTAGCCTTCCTAAGCGTATGCGCTCTGTCTTAATTACCTCTTAGCTCTTACTATCTCGCGCCCTAGTTAGCGTGCTTTTCTTTTATTCTAAAAAACAAACAACAGATGAGATCGCCTAAGGCAGTAGGCTAGCTAGTGTTTGACTAAGCTGCTACCTAGTAGCGAGCTTAGTCTTAGTAGACAAAAGAAATCTCTCTACTATTCTTAAACTACCCTTCCTGTAGTCCTAATTAGCTAACGAACTTTTTAAATTAGGGTCTATTCTTCGGTTTTGTTAGTCTGTCTGCTACTATCTCATTAGTATGAATATAACTAATAGATATTAGCCCTATTCTGCAAAGGTGTTACTAGTAGTAGTATGCTACGTCAATGTACTTAGATCTCTTACTAACTCGTGCATCTTTTGCTAGGGAAATGACGGCTTAATTGTCGCCTTTTAGTCGAACTATTAGCGACCTAATAGCAAACTAGGTCTTCTCCTTAATGATTAGGTTCCCTGAGTCTTTCCTAATGTGCTAACCTATCCTTATGTCCCTTAGGATTTAACTAAGGAACTTAGATTGCTTAGCACATCTCGCTATTGCCATATACTCGGCCTCTATTGTAGAACTAACAACTAACTTTTGCTTCTTGCTTACCTAGGACACTAGTCCCCTAGCTAATTTAAAGACAATTCCTAGTACTAATATCCTATCTGTTTTATTTATTACGTAGTCTAAGTCTGAATATCCTTCTAAAAACTAGCTCCTACTCCTTAAGTAAACAATGCCTAGGTTGTTTGATGATCTCATATATTAACTAAGTTTCTTTAGTCTCCGCTTATAGTGCTACGCTAGGTCGGAGAGGAATTAACTAAGTCTTCCTAGGGCGAATATAATGTCTAGTTAGGTAAGGATCCTAGCATACATCTAGCTACTAATTACCTCCTAGAATTCTCTCTTATCTATTTAGGTATTAGCTGTAGTTACAGGCTAGATTGTTACGGAATGTTCTAGAGCTAAGCTTTAGCTAGTTAAAGTCTACATAGTAAGCGGGAGTAGCTGCTACAGAGTACTCTGTTACTCTGTAGTACTCTGTGAAACAGAGTAGCAGAGTAGGACAGATTACTAGGCGCAGCTACTACAGAGTACTCTGTTACTCTGTAGTACTCTGTCGAACAGAGTAGCAGAGCAGGACAGATTACTAGAGAATCTCCTATGTATTTAGGAACGCTAAGATGCCCTTATAGCTTTAATGCGTTTAACTTATGTTATATACTTACTAATTAGAATTACCTTTGTACTAATCATTCTGTCTATGCTCCTGCTTGCGTTAGCACTTACTAAAGAAGCCTTAGCTTACATGTAATAAGAAGTCTCCTGACTACCTGTCGCGAGTAACCGTAACACTTTAAATGCCCTTAGGATAAGCGCCTTATTACAAGTCGGAATGGGAACTCCCGCCCCTAGCGAGACAAGTAGTACTCGACGTACTACCTCTAGTGTTAGCAACGTACTAGGAACCTATGCTAGAAACAATTCCCTTAAGATTAGAAAACTAGACTTCTACTATAGCGACTAAGACAAGTTTAACACCTAGGTTAACTAGATAGACATGTACTTCATGTTTAACTAGGTTCAAGACAACTTGAAGCTAGTCTCTGTAACGACATTCATATAAGGCAGGGCTTAGAATTAGGTTAAACTATTTCTTAGGACCTATCTAGATAGCAACGGAACCGATAACTTAAGTAGAGTTTTTACAAGCTACGAACATCTTAAGCATGTATTAAAGAAAGTCTTTAGATCTTCTAACGAGGTTGCTACTATAGTTAGGGTCATCTAACACTTGACTTAGAAGGGGTCATGTGCTAACTATGCCGCCAAGTTTCAGGAATACGCCTAGCTTATAGATTAGGACGACGAAGCTCTTATGACAATGTATTAACGAGGTCTTAAAGACAACGTTAAAGATGAGCTTATACGTAATAGCAGAAAGGTAGATAATATAGGAACATTAGTTAAGGTTATAATCAATCTCGACAATAGGCTCTACAAACAAGCTTTAGAACGACACTACGATTCTAAGACTTCTAAAAAAGCAGGTTATGCTCCTAGATATGACAATTGACAAAACCATAGTACCTACAACAAGCTAAAGGGGAACAACTACTATAGCGCGTAACTAATAGAGCTAGATGCTATCTAAAAGGGTCGAGTATTTAAAGGAAAGAAGGGCAAGAAACTGCCTAGGAAAGTAGGAAGATTAACTTGTATACGTGTAGTAAGGAAGGCTACATAGCAAAGGACTATTACAGCGAAAATATGGTGTAACGCGAACAGTTTAACATGATGCAACAAAAGGACTTAGACAGAGGAGGCTACTAAGTAAAGCAAACGCTACACTCTATTAACGATGTACTAAGAACCTATGCAGAAGTTATGAAGGAAGGACTATAACAGATCTGCGTAATAGCATAGCGACAAGAACCTGTACATAGAACCCTTCATTAGAGATTCTGTTATAACGACTAATGCTAAATTCATTACTCTACTAAGATAGGTGCAGGACTTTTCCCTTAGAGGAGGTAAGTAACACGAGAAGATGCGAAATCCCAGGCAGAGGAAGAAACAATTAACGAATCTTGCTTTAATAATAACAGCAAAGAAAGCTAAGATCCGGAAACTTTATTCCCTCCTAGGGAGGAGTCGGAGGTCATCCTAGAAGTACTAGAGTCCCCTTTGTAAGAGGAGGATTAGCAAGATAAGTTAGAGGAAAAATTTTCTAGTAAGGAGTCTAGTAATACCTAGGATGGCGAGAAGACTTAAGTAGTTACTTTTAATGTGCCCCTTATAATGAAGAAGCTTCTTATATATGTAGCATAGTAAACTAAACAAGTATTCCTACTTAGGTAGGTAACAGGGAGGCTGTTAGAGGGTATAAAAACCTCGTCGCTTTCCTAAACTTCCTGTTCTAAGATACTAACATTGACCTCCGCTCCTATTTCGCTTAGCTTGCGCCTCGCCTTGTCTGCGGGTCTATACTAGAGCTTCTTCTTCTTCAATCAATCAATTAAGATCAATCAACCTGTCTTAGCTATAATGGCTTATGTGCTACAGACTAAGTTCGACGCTACTTGCTCTGCCCGCAATTGTCGCTTATGTTAACGATGCCTCGATAACCTTAGTAGCCAAGCTACACACATCTCTCCTCCGCGTGTTAGTAAGGCGTCCCCTACCCGCGAGGTATGTATGACTTGTACTAACTAAAGCGTAGCCGAGATCTACGTTAGCGGATTTGATGAGGGTAGTGTCTACTACAATTATGTCAACTGTAATAGCAAGCATCAAAAATGCTAAGACCTCCCTAAAGAGGTATATAGCGAGTATAACTAGCTCTGCTGTAACATCGATAACTTCTAGAGTACGCGCGACAAGGGGATTGCTAAAGGCACTCTGACTATGAACAGGCTACAGGCTAAGTACCGCGAGGTACTCGCCTACCTGCTTGGCGCCCTCTTGTGCTTTACCGCGACTGCTAACCGTTCTCATAGCAGTGTTCGCTTCGATTATCTGCTAACAGGCGAAAGCGTTTATCTAGGTCTAATCGTAGACTTAGTCTAGAAGATCTTGAAGGTACTAACCGTTAGGGTTAAGACCTTCGCCATAGTACGCATATAGTGCGGGTACCCTCTAAGTATAAATGCTGACTTTCTCCGCTAGGCTAACGTTAGCGTCAAGAAGTATCCGACTAGCCGTTAGCGTTAGTAACTCGGGGCCCTTGCCTCTATTAACAATGACTTCGAGACGCGGATAATCCGCAAAAAGGTTATCAAGCAATTCACTGTTCCTGCTGCTAAGGCTACGCCCTAGCGCCATACTAAGAGACAGCCTGCCTCTAAGCCGGTCCTAAGGACTAAGCCGTAAGTTACTTACTCGAATCCTGTCGCGTGCGTACAGCTAACACATTATAGCGCCGCTGCCTACGCCGCCTCGACGCTACTGTCTAAGAAGAAGAAGAAGGCTAGGGCTGAAATTAAGGTTAGCGACAAGGAAGCTAAACCTTCCCTACTTGCGATCCGCACTATGTCTGTCAAGACGCTAAGGCACAAGCCTCTAGGCTAGATCTTTAAGGATGAGGAGGATGACGACGTCTAGGATACCTTCGGTCCTAACGTGATCCCTTCGCGCCGTAGTGTCACTACACCGGTTACGCCTAAGGGGGACACTAAGTCTAATGATGTAGTCGACACTCGTGTCAAGAAGCGCAAGATGATCTCGAGGGCCGAGCGCGACAGCCGCAAGCGCGCTCGAGTCTCTTCGCCTTCTGATACTAAGGATGAGGTAGTCGTCGCGACTAGGCGTAGTAAGGGTGTCGCTAGCTCTCTAGCTACTATAGGCTCTAAAGACGAGCTCCCTCGCAACCTACTAAAGAAGAAGATGCCGGCCTCTCTTCATGGCGTTGCTACTCCTGTTACTTATAGTCGCTTCAGGGTGTTTAGTAGACCCCGTGCGAGTAGGTAGTCCCTAGCGGACTATAACAAGAAAGACTCTCCTGCTTCGGGTTTAGTCAGGAAGCCCCTAACTAGTAGTCGCTAAGCATTAGCTACGAAGCTAATCTAAGCATGTCTCTTGTTCTTCTTAGGTTTATTCTAGGTGTGCCTTTAGGCATTAATGATGTATAAGTAGGGCGTTTGCTTCTTGTTATTACTTCGCGCGTTATGCGCTACATACACATGTTAAGAATTCTGCTCTAAAACTCTTATCTTCCTACGAATTGACCTTCTTAAGCCCTGCTTACGCCTCCTCCGCTCTTCGAACTCGCGAATAGCTTCTAGAGCGTTCTTGTAGTCTTCGGCTAGAACCTATTATATGTACTTAGGTAGGTATCCTTTCTACTTTACTAGATAGTACGTTATGCCTTTACGCTACATACTGTCCTTAATACCCTTGACTTCCTACTCTTCGTTCTCTTCTGCTACTAGCATCAGGTCCGCAGGCTCTTCGCCCTCGCGCTATACCTATGGTTCGAGTAGAGATACGTAGAAGACATCGTGCACATAATACGACAATAGCAATAATAGCTAGTACGCCTGCAAGCCTATCGCGTTGCGTATCCGGAAGGGTCTGACGAACCTTGGCGTCATCTTCTTGCTTAGAAGTTTCACCTTAAGATTCTTTGTTAATAGTAATACCTTCGTACTAACTACATACTACATCGGTTTAGCATAGGCGTTATTATGTTTAATCTAGGATTCTAAGGCCTTTTTCTAGTGTTCTATTAGCACCGAATGTACCTCGCGTATACGCCGCGCTAATTCTGCGGCGGCTAGTACCCTCTCCTTAGAAGACTCGTCCTAAGGCAGTTCTAGGTGTATTTCCGGATTAAAGCTATAAAGAATCTGAAATAGCGACATGCGCATAGTAGCATACATACTATTATTAACTGCAAATTCCGCCATAGGAATTGCGTCAGCCTAGGCATCCTGGTTCTTAGCGTAGTAGCACTAAAGGTACTACTTAAGAGTCTAGTTCATACGTTTAGTCTAACTATTAGTCTGTAGATAGAATGCTGTACTTAGGCCGTACTTAACACGCGCCTTAAACACAAATTCTTGCTAGTATTTACTAGTAAAGACAGAACCTTAATCTGATAGGATACTTCGGGGGACACTAAAGCGCCATATGACTTCGTTGCGAAGTAGTCGCGCAAGCTCGCTACTTATGCACCTTTTTGTACATAGGATGAAGACATTTATCTTAGAGTATCGCTCGACTACTACAAGGACAGTATTAACTACATTGCCTCTCTACTTTGCTAGCGGCAAATTAGTGATGAAATCTATAGTCAAGTCTTGCTATAGTCTCTCTAGTAGTAGGAGCGCCTAAGCATCGCCATAGGGGCGATAGCGCCAAGATTTGCTAACCTAGCACGTCTAGCAGGATTTGACATAGTCAGAGACATCCTGTTCTAGCGTTAGCTACTAGTACTTACGTCTAAGAAGTGCGATCGTCTTCTCTGCGCCAAAATGGCCCGCGAGTTTATTGTCATGATGAATACAGAGGAGCTGCGAACAGAGTACGTAGTTAGCGGGTACGTAGAGCCTATTATTAAAGGACTATAAGTCGCCTAACTTGATCTAGTAGTTCAGACCGCCTGCAGTGTCCTAGAGGGCTATACCCTTATTAATTAACTCCGGTTCTTGCTCTTGCAACTGCTAAATAAGTCTCGAGACTTCTTTAAAGGGTTCTTTAGACATCGCATGCTTACTACATGTAAGCTAGTTAACTACCGCACGGATTGAGCTAGACGCGGTCGCTACAACTGCTAGATAGGAGGGTTCGTCGCTAGCGGAGGCTATGAGGCCCTATTAGACCTGCAGTCTACGTATAAGAGGAGCTAACGACAAATCGCCGCCCTAAACTACAAGCTTTGTTTGCAGTGTAGGGAGAAGCTATCAGTTACCCTACTCCCTAGTGTCGTAGTCTAGTCGTCTCGAAGGACCGTAAGCTAGATTCATCTTTCTAGAACGATACTAGATAACAAAGTCAAAGCTAGCGAGGAAAGTCGCCTACCTTGCTTGCCGACTACTTAGCTGCTTTACTCCCATGAAGCCGCAAAGGTTATTATGGTTAGTAAGCACCTTAATAGGGTGCGCTGCGCCTTCGAGGTAGTATTAGTACTCCTTGAAGCCGTTAACAATAGCTAAAAGCTCTTAGTCGTGAGTCTTGTAGTTAAGCTTAGCGCCCTGCATCTTCCGCGACTAGAAGGCAATTAGGTACTATTACGTACTACCTTTGTGCGACTAGAGCTACGATATAATTGCGGCTATTACGAATTTTGAAGCATCGGTCTCTATTCGGATCTTCGTAGTAGGGTCAAAGTGCCGAAGTATAGGCGCAGTTTAGAAAGCTGCTTTAAGTTTAGAGAAAGCCTTACTCTAAGCCTCCTCCTAAGGCACTATCCCTAGCTTTTTTCCTCGAATTACGCCCTTTGCGAGGGCCGTAAGGGGAGCCACGATCTTCGAGTAGGACTATATGAATCTGCGGTAGAAGTTAGTAAACCCTAGGAACACCTACACTTCTTAGAGGGTAGTCAGCCGCAGCTATTCCGTAATTACAGACACTCTTTAGTTATCCATGATGACTCCTTCTGTAGAGACGATGTATCCAAGGAACTTAATCCTATCCGTCAGGAATAATGTCATAAGGGTAGGTGCCGATAGCAGGAAGGTGACTAGGTGTTAGACTCGGGAGCTGTGAAGAATATCGACAATAGCAGTTGACCTTGTAACTGACTCTCCTCTAAGCAAGAGAGGATTGAATTGAGATTAAGCACGAAGCTCCTAACTGCCTGTCCTAAAGCCATCCCTATATACTAGAGAGCGACAGAGCAGCTCTGTTAGATCTGTCGACAGACCCGACAGATCCGTGTCTGTAGATCTATAGACTAACCCTACAGATCTAAGGGTCTGTCATCACGTAACAGATCCCTTCTTCCTTGCAAGCCCATAGATCTGTAGACTAACCCTACAGATCCGGGGATCTGTCCTCACGTGACAGATCCTTTCTTCTATGACTATGCCTATGACTCATAGTACTCCTATGACGGTACTATGACTCATAGCACTTAGGACCTACATGATCCTGTATCCTATAGTACTCCGGATAGTACTCCTGACACTCATGATACTATCCCCCTCTTAGTCTAGCTCGTCCCTGAGCTACCTCATTAGTGCGGGGTTTCTCTGGTTTCTTCTTTCAAACTGTAATGTCTTCTCTTTCTACATCACTGCCTTGTGTCATTCTAGACACTGACGCCCCTTTAACGCAGAAACGCAAACGCCGCGCGAATCGAATCTATCGTCAGGGCCAGGACAGCATGAAGTCCTGTACTCGGTGTTAAGAGCTAAAGCTCGTCTGTTAGGTACACATTTCTTCGGGGAAATGTTCGCAATGTCACTTCAGCAACTGTCGGAGTTGCGACGCGAAGGTGACAGAGGTCGAATGGAAGAAGTTAGGCGATTAGCGGAAAAGACTGATTGCCGATCTCGATCGTGCGAAGGTAGTCCTAGCCGAAGCTTCGCAGAAGATGCTAGAGGCGCATGCGAAGGAGATGCGTCTTCGAAAACAGTTAGACGCAGTCGACTAGGAGGTCGAAGATGGTCGCGCTCTCGAGGAGCGCGAGATCAGGGAGGAGGAGGCCGAGGAACAAGCTCTTGCGCAGGCCGGGTTTCTTCTTGACCTAGATCCTTCCGCGGGTCTCGCTCTTAGTCCTACGACATGGAGCGCAATAGAGGGTTTCGCTAACTCCTCATATTAGGGTTTCCTGGATGGCGTGATAGCCGAGCCGGTCGACGGCGTCCCGCAGGAGTCTAGTCGTGGCTTAGGATCTTCTTCCTAGGTTCGTTCCTTTCTCGAAACTTCGTATCTTTTGCTGACAGTTTCGCAGGTGTTCTAGGGGTTCCCAGGTGTTCTCGGTACTCCCATATCCTTCCCATTTTACTAAGTACTGTCGCTGTCCGTCCCGCTAGCGAGTGTCGATAATCCTTTCGACAGAGTACTCTAGTTCTTCTACTTCAGGGTCGAGTAGTAAGGGTTCTGATTGCAGTGCGGCGTCCGGCGCTGCTTGTTCTAGCAGAGAGACATGGAACACAGGGTGTATTCTCATCTGCTCAGGTAGCTGTAATTCAAAATTGACTGGTCCCGTCTTAGCCTTGATCCTAAATGGTCCTAGTTTTACAGCGTCTAGTTTTTTACTCGGTTTGTCCGATTTGATGTGACAGCAGAGGAGATACACCTTGTCCCCCTCCTTTAGAATTAGTCCCTCAATTCTCTTACGATTCGCGTACCGTGCTATGTTCTGCTAATAGAACTGCAGGTCGAGTCGTGCTTCTGTTTGTAGTCGGCGTAGATGTTCTACTCGTCCGAGTGCTGCTAGGTTCGGATCACTAGCTAAGACGTCTAGAATGTCTTCTATAGCTGATCTATACGCCATCTGAAATGGCGAGAGTCCTGTCGACTCTGCCGGCGTACTATTATACGCGAGCTGTGCTATTAGCAACAACTCTACCTAGTTGTTCTAGTCCCTATTAACATAGGATCGAAGGTACTATTCTAACGTCTGATTTAGGCGTTCTGTCTGTCTATCCGTCTAAGGGTAGAAGGAAGTACTTAATCGATGTTTGACCTGGAATTGTCTCATTAGGGCTCTCTAGAAGTTAGAGGTAAACACGGATCCTCGATCCGTTACTAGGTCCTGTAGCATGCCGTGTAATGCTACTACCCATTTAATGAAGACATGCGCGATATCTTCAGTCTTGAAGTCTTCGCGGTAAGGGATAAACTTCCCGAACTTGGTGAATCGGTCGACTACTACCATGATCCTGTCGAAGAACTCATTAGTCGCGGGTTCTCTCGACTAAGGTAGTTTGACGATAAAATCCATAGCGAGCGATTCCCATGGCCGTTAAGGTACCTTTAGTAGTTGTAGTAGCCTATACGGTCTGTGACGGTCGTGCTTACTTCGTCGGCAAGTCACACATCGACGGACGTAGTCCTCGATTGCCTTGCTCATCCCAGGGAAGTAATATTCTTGTCGGAGAATTTGCTTCATTTTAGACACTCCCGGGTGTCCTGCCTGAGGTTCGTTGTGTCGGAGGCATAGTAGTTCCGATCGTAAAGACGTTAGCATGTATACTAATCCTTGAAACAGAAGGATTCTGTCTTCGTCTTCCTAATCCTCCTGTCCATCAATGTCGTCGCGGACAGCGAGTGCGGTTAGGTCATGGATTAGGGCGTTCTTCAGGTCGTCCTGAAACCTACTAGTCCATGTAATAGTCGTGGCCGCGAGTCGGTTGACTCCTAGCGTGCCATCGCTATTTTCCTGGAGAACAGCATGTTTCTCCCGCTTCACGCCCTTCATGTAGTCCGTCTGGCGGCTAAGTGCATCGGCGCGTGCGTTGTCGGTCCCCTTGCGAT
>JADDMT010000145.1:0-64666 GCA_021401465.1 Teratosphaeria epicoccoides
GAGAGGGCGCCGAGCAGGTAGGCGAGTGCCTCGCGGTACTTAGCCTGTAGCCTGTTCATAGTCGGAGTGCCTTCGGCAATCCCCTTGTCGCGCGCACTCTAGAAGTCATCGATGTTACGGCAGAGCTGGTTGTACTCGCCGTATACCTCTTTAGGGAGGTCTTAGCATTTTTGATGCTTACTATTACAGTTGACATAATTGCAGTAGATACTGCCCTCATTAAACCTGCTGATGCAGATCTCGGCTACGCTTCGGTTAGTACAAGTCACGCATACCTCGCGGGTAGGGGACGCCTTACTAACACGCGGAGGAGAGATGTGTGCAGCTTGGCTACTAAGGTTGTCGAGGCATCGTCGACACAAGCGACGATCGCGGGCAGAGCGAGTAGCGTCGAACTTAGTCTGTAGCACATGAGCCATTATAGCTAAGACAGGTTAATTGATCTTGATTGATTGATTAAAGAAGAAGGAGCTCTAGTACGGACCCGCAGACACGGCGAGGCGCAAGCTAAGCGAAGTAGGAGCGGAGGTCGATATTAGTGTCTTAGAACAGGAAAGTTTAGGGAGTGACGAGGTTTTTATACCCTCTAACAGCCCCCCTGTTGCCTACTGCAACCGTTAAGCTAGTGACTCGAACTACATGCGCAGAGTACCTGCCTTTAGTTAACTTACAAAGGGACCGAATAATGCAATAACGGATAACGCGGCCGTCACGCATGTGCGCTGACCGCACTCGTGCTAGCCTACTAGCATAGGAATGTAGCGAGGCCCGCGCTAGGAGCGCGCTCCTGCCGTTTCGAGCGGCACGCGCAGAGCGTCCGCGTACTTTCCTACTACCCCGAGGTTCTGCGACACGTTCTTCACGGTCACGACTAAATAGGGACGGCCAAGCTACTTGGCGAGGCCGGCGCGCATGCTCGCCCTATAATTTCAAGGATTAACCGAAGTACGTACTCGTGGTTTCCTGATATCTCGATCTGCATGTAAAGCGAAGGTGTTACGAAGCCGCCTAACATGTGACGGATTAAAACCCGCCTGAGTTAGTAGCCTCCGCCCCGCACTCGCTACGAAGGTGTTAAGGTATACGCATGACACATGTTACGCAGGCTATCTACCTATTCACCCTTGCGCGGTGTAAGCGTGCTACATCCCGTACCCTATATGTTCCGCGTGCGTCACTTAGTAAGGCTAGGGACATCCTCATAGGAGGAGGGGCAGTGATACGGTTGATACTAGGGGACCATTTGAACCGCATGGGTTCTAATGGCCGCCCTTGGCATGCAGTGACCCTGCCACATATAGCAAGGGGGTCCTTCGTACATACGTTAGCTCGTATGTCGTCCGAGTAGGATCAGTTGTCGACGTAGGACGCCCCCACGTCGCTGACCCTACGGTACCCCTACAGGGTTAGGCTCGGACATGCTTTCCCTAATTAAGGAGCGTCGGGGGTTATAAGCACCCTTAGCGCTACCTCTGCAATAAGCAGAAAGCAGCGCTGTCTTGTACCTACTAAAAGGTCGGATTACTCTGTCACACTGCGAGATATTTTCATATCATATAGCACATACATCTATATTACCCCTACTACTATGTCCGTATCCTCCTCTGCCTCTATGTCTTCATCACTATCAGGGCGACGACCTAGGAGGTCTATAAGGCCCTCACGCTCCTAGCAAGGGGTTAGCAGACAATAATAGGACAAGGAGTATTCGCGGGATATGCTTACCTCTATCTTGTCATTAAGGCGGGCCTAGAGCCTACTTATAGCGGCGTCAGCGCGAGTAAGATCCGCGCGGGGCACGCGGGCATCTAGGAACTATTAGCAGGTTAGCATGCGACGAGCAAACAACAGGCTAGGGGACTTATAGCACGGCTAAGCTTAAAGAGGCCTACTAAGGCCTACGTGTTCTGCTTAGTAGTAGCGACAGCCTAGCTACTACTACCCGCTAGCGCGGCGCTAGCAGCACGGTTAACCTTAGCCATAATAGCAAAGAAAGTACTTAGGCATAGAGTCGCGGTTATACTATAGCCTCTGTAGATAGTTAGCACCTAAAACCTATGCCTAAGGTATGCGACAAGTAGGCAGAAAACATACCTTGAGTAGTAGGCGCTAGTTCGCGGCAGCGTCTAGGTAGGCTCGCTAGGCCACAGCGTAATCCTCGCTAGTAGTATCAGGATTGCGCCTAACATGCTCGGCCTTAGCGTAGGCGTAGAGTACGACATTATATTTGGCCGCTATGGCCTAGTTTATAGGGATACACACGTAGTTACTCTTGCTGTAGCTGTAAGCATAGTTAGTAGTTACGATAAGTAGGAGAAGTGTAAGCCTCAGGCAGACGAAGAGGCATACTACTTGTAACGCTTCTGCTATCCTAACTTGAAGTACGCGGTACATAGCCTGTACTCTATAGCGCCCTACGTATGTTTAAAGCAAGCGACACGTACTAGAAAGGCCGATGTACTACGCGTAGCGCTTGTAGTTGTTAACAAGTAGCTCCTTACTATGACTATAGCAGGAGGAGGGCGTAAACTAAGTAGGCTAGGCGCCTGTTAACCTCGTAGGAGTAGCTAGCGTAGCGCTAGCGGCGATCTTAGAACCTTTAGGAGAGATGTTAAAAGGTTAATATAATAAAGAAAGTCAGGATTACTACATGCGAATAGCGGATTTTATACCCGCGCGCTGTTTATACTATAGAATCCTCCTATAGCTATAAACTCCCTGTTATTACAGGCAACTAGCGCTAGAACTAATTAGAACTAACAACCGTGTTCATGGCACACTTCACGTAGTGACAAAGAGTCATGTTACCTAAGTCATGACTCTAGCATAATTCATAACCTGCCTCTATAAGGAAGGAGGTTTAGAAGGGAGCTACCTACTTACAGAGTAAACTGTAGGGGACCTAATCTTGCTTAGCGTAGGAAGGGAGCTCTCTAAGTGTTAAGACGACCCTTATAGGAGAAGGGGGCAAATGATACTAGACAGCTAAGCTATAGGTTTACTTAGTCGTGCTAAGGAGCTAAGCCGCACGTGATGTACGCAGGCATATCTTATGCGCTTCGCGGAAGAATTAAAGAAGGGTAGTAATTAGTTTTTAGACCTTACCCTATCATTAGGAATAGAGGCTCTATACGCTACTACATACCTACGTATTAATTACTAGTCGCATACTATATTACGTTCCTAGATGCAATTATTGATTCTAATTACAAGATCGCTTATTTCCTTGAATGTCGTTAGCTAATCTCCCTAGGCAATTTCGTCTTTAACTGTCTCCTTTAGTCCCTAATAGAACTAAGCGGCCAAGGTATTGTCATTCTAGTCGACGTAGGCAGAGAGGGTCTAAAAGTCCGCATGATACTTAATAGCAGAACCCTTCTGCTAGATTCCTAGGAGAGCTCTCTTAGCCTCCTGTTGTTCGTTGCTAAGCCTAAAGGCTTCGCGTAACGCCTTAAACAAGGACTTGTCTAAGTTAAGAATCTCCCGAGTCGTTGTCTTCCTAGCTTCGACGCTACTAATGTGATCTAGATAATCTGTCAGATGAGGCTAGATGAACTTGAACGCCGGTCCTTTTAGGTAAGAGACAATGTATATCATTTGCTTATAATATGTCGTAAACTGTTCTATATCTACGTTAAATGCTAACTAGCATTATAGGATAAACATCTTGACTTAAGATTGTTGTCCTGTAAACTCTGTAGGGCTTCTTATCTTGAAGCTATTGTTGCTATGTCTATTCCTAGTAGTTAAACCTGCGACAGATGCTAGAGCTATCTCGCTAAGGTAAATGGATTTAAGCTACTAAGTAATTTAAGGTATAGTAGCAACTTGTTCTTATAGTATTAGTTGACTATCGTCGCTAGAGGTCGAGCTAACAGCTAAGGAACTACTTAACATAGGCGTATGTTAAGCGCTTAACAAGTCCCCTAATACTTCCTTAGGAGTAGTGCTTAAAGTGTTAGAAGGGTAGGTGCTAATAGCAGGAAGGGGATCAGGTATTAGACTTATAGAGTAGTGAAGAATATCGACAAAGGTAATTAACCTTGTAACTAACTATCCCCCTTAGAGAAGGGGGTTAAATTAAGCACGAAGCTCCTAACTACCTGTCCTAAAGCTATCCCTATATACTAGAGAGACAGGGTAGCTCTGTTAGATCTATTAACAGACCTATTAGACCTATGTCTATAGATCTGTAGACTAACCCTACAGATCCTAGGGTCTATTCTTATATAATAGATCCCTTCTCCTATGTAGGCCTATAGATCTGTAGACTAACCCTACAGATCTAGGTATCTATCCTTACGTAACAGACTCTCTCTTCTATGCCTGCGTTATGACTCATAGTACTATAACTTATAACACTGTAACTTATAGCACTCATGACAGCTATAACTTAGGCTATAGTACTTATGACTTATAGCACTTATAACACTTATAACAATAGTCTAATGTATTACAATCTACCTTTAGTAAGACATGCTACTAGCATTAACTATGTCTATTGTCATTAAGTTTAGCTGCTAAAGCGACTAGTTAGTGCATGTTATAACACTAATCTTATGAACCTATATTACATTACTTAGTATTTACACCTATAGAAAGAAAGTAACAGCTAATAGAATCATAGTATTCCTACTACGCCTTTATGCTAAATGCCAAAAATAGGTACCTAGCAGACTCTAATGCTAAAGGATTATTTGGCAACTGCTTAGCACTAACATAGCAGCACACTGCCTCAGGCCTCGTCACTTCCTCTCATCGACCTACGAAATGGTGCACAGCCACTAATTCTGCTTTTGTGTTTTCTGGAATTACGCAGCTTCGCCCACTCCCTTTTCGCGCATGATGCGTCGGCCATATGTACATCGGGCACAAAGAGCGCCAGACCAGGATCTCAAGTTCGGCTGTCCTCAAAATGCTGTCAGGTCATAATGCCCCGCGATACTCTGAGACCAGTCATATCTCAACGACCGCCTTCCTCCCACTGAGACCCTTCGTCACGGAATCAATCCCTGCCTGCACCTGTTCCAGCCCTTGACCCATAACTATGACCTCCAGCGCCGGTCTCACGACCCCGTGCTTCAGCGCAGACAGCAGGAACTCTTGAAACACACTCTGCGCCATCTCACGATCCTCGTCCAGAATCCTCTGAGCCAGCACCTGCTTCCCTCTCACATTCTTCGGCAAGCAACCCCACGGTACTTCCGTGACAGATGCCCAGACTCCGCCGCCCAGCACGTCAAGAAGAGTCTTGACATGCTCTTTCGACTCCGTGGTCCCGATTGCATCGAACACACCAGCGAAGTTCCGAGGCGTCAGGATTGAGAGTATCTGATCTTCGAGCTCAGGGTCCTTGTAGTCGAGGACGGTCGTTGCGCCTAGGCTCCCGACTAAGTCATGGCGCTGTTCTGACGCCGTAGCGATTATATTCAACCCGCTTGCCGACGCCAATTGCACTGCCACAGTGCCTACACTTGAGCTGCCGCCCCATATCAACACCCATTTCTGCTCAGTCCCTGGGAGAGACGGTGGGTGCAGCGTGGGCCAAGGCAGGCACATGGACTGCTTCCCGTACAAAGCCTGGCTAGCCGTCGAGATTGCCAACGGCAGCGTCGCTGCGTCAGTGTAGGACATCGACCGAGGTATCTTGCTGACGAGATCAGCATGAACGCTGACGAATTTCTGGAAGCCTCCCTCTCTCGGCTCTCGCGAGTTCAGCACGTTGGCTGTGCAAGCCAATACTCGGTCACCTTCCTTGAACCGATCGGATGTGATGCCTTCATGGACATCATAGATCTCGCCTGCAACTTCACAGCCGAGCAGTGTTGGGTAAGTGCTCGGAGGCCAGTCATAAACATTCTCCGCCTGGATCTTGGCGTCAACGGGATTAATGGCAACGGCTCTGACGCGGATGATGACGTGGTCTTTTTGAACGTTGACAGGAAATTCGGCGCCTAAGGCAGTCAGTCAGTGTCTGAATTGTAGATGAACCAGTGCAATGCTAACCTAAGACTTCCAGCGGACAGTCACCGGATTCAATTAGCCAAGCGGCTTGGTTGTGCTCTTGTTCGTCGAATGGTCCCATCCTGCTATCAAGCTGTGTAGTGTGCTGCTTCGACCAATGTGCTTCTATTTAAATGGTGTATCAATGACACTCGCGCTCTGCTGTGGATGCACCGTCTCAAATACGCTTCAGCGCTTGCATTGATCACTTGCTCGTGAGACATGGCGTGGTCGTGGCATTTTCCGTAGCACCCAATGTCGTTCGTGAGGTGGCGTGACACACTCCGAAGTTCTCCGTGCAGTCGAACCATTCACTCGGTATGTAACAAGGCAGCGTGGCAAGCAAGATGCATGTTTCGATATAACACACAAGTGCTCGGCAGCATCATGCTTCAGGTCGATTTCTGGGGATGACACAAGAGCGCATGAAAGGTTCAACGTCGCTCTCATCGTCGGAGTCCCTGGTAGAACGTCAGACCCAGCGTTGTCCTCTGTGGACGACAATATGATCTGAGACTACTGTTTGCAGGCAATGCACGAGACAGTGACATTGAAGAATCGCATCTCTCGTCCAGTCCGCACGTCAGCTTGTGTTACGAGAACGACATGAGCAACTACCTAACGCCCGATCAGACCCTTGACGGGCCCGTTACCACGAGTAGCCGCGACAATCATTGATCTCGATGATCAAAGGTTAGGCCTGATCAGATTGTTGACATGCCAATGTATTCCCACGCAAGCGCATAGGCGGTTCCCACAGGCGGAAATTTTAAAGGTAGAAGCTTTTCCTTTCATTCTGAGCCTGGCTCTGAGACAATGCTCGTTTTCAGAGCGTCCCAAGGCTCAGGATACCATCCAGACTGATGCCAGTCAATGATAGCGAGTATGCGCACGGGTCTTGATCCGCGCTCTGAAACCAAGATATTGCTCAGATCTAGATCGTTGTGAGTGAAGACGACCGGTATGTCATCGTCGAGGCCGGCGAGCTCCTCAATATCGTTTCGTGCGTCTATCTTACCTCTGCTGATACGAGCGGCAAGCTGAGCAAAGCTATCACGGAACGCTGAGACGCTTGGAAATGGCCCAAATGGATAGACGCCGGCGTCATGGCACATTATGTCTCTGAGGCCTGATCCGTCAATTTGACTGACGATTGTCGAATGGCACCCGTGTCGATGTTTTGTCATGCCATATCTCATAAGAAAGAGGATTTTGCTGACGAGCGACGACGGAGGCTCCATGTAGGGGGGACCCGTGTCCGACTGCTTGATGCGGCGCCACGCTCGAATCATTCCTCGAAGGCCCTTGCAAACCGCAAACTTGTCATGTTGCTCAAGACCATCCCATCGCGCTGCAAGAGTAGAGCCGGATATCAATTCCATGTATATGAAAGTCTGGCCATTGTGTTGCTTTCACCCGTAGACTTGGGGCGTTGGCACTTCGTCTTTGAATTGCCGGTTGATAAACCTCAGACACTGACCCTCGGTAGCAATGACATCCTGTCCCCATTTGACGAATAGGGCCAACTCAGGAAAGCGGACGGGGTCAGGCCGAAAGGTCTTTGACATGTCGATGCCATCTGTGGCAGCACGCTCAGAGCTGCTTCCGGACTCGGCAGAGCAAGCTGTGCGTGGCCAGTGTCAGTCCATTCTGACTGGGCTGGACTGTCACGGGGGGCGGCCTCTTTTGAGCCATAGCCGCCCATGTTGTCACAAGCTGGCGCGCAGACAGGCCAGGCCGAACTCTATCAGCGCGAGAACAAGTCTGCCGAAGGCAGTGCAGGTTCCATTCTCAATCATTACATGTCTGATACCAGCAGTACAAGAGACCAGGTCCATGACATTCTGTGGCGTAGTGAACATGAGGCGTCAGATCGATGCGTGCAGCTTTGTTTGGACTGCCACGCGGTTGAACATCGGGGAATCTGGTGAACGCAGCACCTCAAGACTGCAACGATATATACATTCCCAGAACGTCGAGTCGCTGACATAAGCGTCTCGAGTTTGCACTCCGCATGCAAACTCCGGCCGGTCTGTTTCCTCCCTGATTTGACATCTCACAGATCACTTTGATAGATCTGTGCAGCGACAGACCGCAAAGCCGTGGGCCATTGAACGATGATGGCTGAAGACACCGTTGAAGGGTATGCTGGACTCCCAGAATGCCAAAGGTCGTTCTACACAACCCTCTATATCCCAATCCCACCCGCCGCCCTCTTCGCAGCCCACTGGTCCCTCTGCCTCCCCAACCTCGGCCCCTACAACTCCATCAGCAAACGCCACGAAGAACTACCCACAGGCCGCAGTATCCAAGGTCTCTGGCGATCGTCTTCACGGCTTCACTCTCGAGATAGTCCGCGAGTACATCATCAGCAGACACAGAGCTGTAGGCTCTCGAAGTGCCAGCCCCGGGGCCGAGTTTGAAGCGAATTGGTCAGCGGGGGGCTGGCGATGGCAAGGTCGGGAAGGCAGAAGTCAGAAACTGTCAGTGGTGGGTGCAGCAGGTTGTTGAGGCGTTGGTCGAGAATGACATGCTGGAGCCTTTGGCTGCGAGGGGTGGCGAGGAGAGCAAAACGCCGAGAGAGATTTTCCAGGGGTCGCCGGCGCACTGAGCTGCTTCCCATCACGGCGGCGTGCTCACCCTGAGCAACAAGACGAATGATTGCCCACTGGATGCCATTGAGTATTGATGCTACACTCATACATCCAGCGCGCGAAGCCGGCGTCTATGTCCCATCCTCGAAGACACATCATCGCGCATGCGCCCCAGGACGCCTAACGCCATGCATACTCTCACACCCAAAATCACATATGAATGCAACGACAGGCGCTTAGTTGTCCACTTGGATCACGCCTTCATCACTCTCACTCTCGTCCTCGTCGCCAGAAACCTCCTCGTTGTCCCGCGCGCTCTTTTCCATAAGCTTCTGAAGCTCCGCGTCATCGTTCTCCGACACTGCCTTGGGCGCCATCTTGACTTTACAGTCACCGCCATTTGCCCGGATCCTGACGTCAATGTCCTTAATGGCCTCCTCCAGCACTTGCAGCCCGACGTTCTTGTCAAGTGTTTGCGATGTTAGGACGTACAGCGGCGGAGAGACGAGCTTGACCTTGACTTGAATGTCGTCGGTGCTCTTTGCCTCCGCAACGCGCAGGGCATCCTTGACCGCATCAATACCGTCGTAGCCGAAGCAGGTGACTTCGACGTCGGCGCGTACCTTGGTGGGTTGGGGTGTCAATCTCTTGCCGATGTAGCTCTGCAACTCATCCTTGATAACATCGTTCTTGAAGGTGGCTTCTGTCCAGACGTCCGGATTCGTTATGCTGAGCCTGAATGCATCGATTGCGTGCCCATACTTCTTGTTCAGGGGCCAGCCGATATCCTGGTACAGCTCCTCGATCGGGGTATTAGTCTTTTCTGCCACATGTCGCATTATGCTGTGAACCATCTTGCTCTTGTTATACCGCTCTTCGCATTTGACGATATCTTCGGGGCTGACACGACGCTTCGAGAGATCAATATAACCTGGACACAACTCATCAATATGAGTCGAACCTTTTCGTCTCAATCGCAAAACTGACCCTTTTCTTTGTCTACTCTCAGCACAACCACAACCTCGTTCCTCCCAACTCGAATCAGTTTCTGGATACTTCTGATACGTCGGCGGGATAGTTCGGAGAGCAGGATCATGCCGTCAATGTTGTCGTATTCGAGCAGCTTGACATACGCGCCCATCTCGGCGATGCTCTTGACGTTCACCATGACGAACGAGTCGATTTCCGGGTAGCGCTCCTCGTAGAAGCGGCAATTGGTGAGAGACATCTTTGCGGTATTGCGCTATGCTTCGCGGACTTAGAGGGTCGTTTCTGACAGTTGGTGGTGTCGCGTGCTACGAATGTCCTTTGAGTTGTCGAAGTTTGTCATTATTGGAAGTTGGAGTCACCTTTGAAGGCGATGTGAAGGTGGGGCGAAAACGGTGTAAAGTATTTCCGGACCCCACCTCTTTGTGGCGCCGCTTGCTGATCATGGAAGATGGACCACTCTCAAATAGTGTCTTTTATCACCACTCAGAGTACTGGATCTGCGTAACTTGAGCCGAGCCTTGACCGCGTTTTGTCTGCGCAAGCCATGCCAAGCCGACCCACCAAATGCCACCATACACGCAACGGGATACCTCTTCAATCCTTGGCTGCCGCCCAGAGCGCACTCCATCTGAGGGGTTTATCTGCGGGGACAGGTCCATCGCCATACGCTTAGCCATAGCCCAGGAGCCTAGCGGAGATAGTCAAAACGCTTTCAGAGATGAAGAGCAACTGCCACTGCTTCAGGCCAAGGTGATTCAGCAGTCCGCCCACGGCATAGGCGGGAAGACCACCAAATGCGCCGGCCAGATTTGGTCGAATACTAGTAAGCGTAGCGAGTCGGTTTGAGCTGTACAGAGTCAAGAGATTGGCTAGTGTAGGTTGTGATGATGGCACTTTCTTTCCGGTATTCGTCCGACTAGTCAAAGCCAGGTTCGACGTCCGTTGAGTTTGCGAGCAAGATCAATTGTCACGATCGAGTGCTTTGACGAGACAAGCTATTGTAGGATGGTCGAGACGCGCGTCTGCAGTCAGACATTGAGGGCGAATCGGCCAGCTCTCCAAGATAGCAGTCAGTCGACCGCATATTTGAGCGAGCCCGGCGTGTGGAATATTCGACCTCATGTTCAATAGCAACTTGTGCAGCGACAGTCGAATGATTCCTTCGACCGATCCTAACGCCTTCAGCCCCACTGAACGCATTATGCATGACATGGTGGCCTAACACCAATGTCGGCCGATGACTGAGTGGCGATCAGCCAGCCCAACCGAACGGCCTATCTGCATAGCAAGTACGCGCTTACCCTCCGCAGCTCAAGTCTTGTAAGTTGGTCCGGCAAATATGGCCTCCAAATTAACAGCACCCACGACTCTTCAGCTATTTGCCGAAGATACCGGCTACTCCTCGCTCAGACAACATCCCGGGCCTGCGTGGACTCCAAAAACCTCCATCCCCAGACGACAGAATGAAGATAGCAGCCCCTCGTACCGAAAGTACATGCGTACGTCTTTGCTACTCCAAGCGTCTGCACGTCAGTACAGATGCAGCGGCAGCCTTCTACCATCCACTCGAAAAGGTTGAAGACATCGGTGCCTCCGAGCACAACGATCCAGGTCTACGAGCAGGACGAGTGATTGCAAACCCTCCTGAAGAACGCCACCAAATTAGCAGACCTCTTGTCTCACGCCGGCACCGAGATCGAAGATTTCCAGCGATCTCACCTCACCACCGGAGACCTAGACGAGCTCGCCTTGCTGGCCGCAAGACGTGGTGCTCTTCTCTTCCGCAACCAGGACTTCCAGCGCCTCAGCCTCGAGCGCCAGAAGCAAGTCTCCGCTCACTTCAGCTCACTGCACATCCATCGGTGGGCACCCCACCCAGCGACCGGCTCTGCTGCGCATATAATCATCTACGGAACCAGAGAAGAGCTTCGTGTTCGTCGCTCGTAGCGCGATCGCAGCCTCATTTACTGGCACGTAGATCACTCGCTCAAGCAGCAGTCGCGAAGCGCGACGTTCATCGCGCTGCTGGAGCCTCTGGCCATGGCTGGTGAGGATACGCTCGTCAGCTCTATCGTTCAAGGCACTCAAAGTCTGTCGCGGAACTTTCGCGAGAGGGAGGGGAAATTGACTGCGATCCCCTTGAACAATGACGCTTTACCTCAGGAACTGAAGAAGGGTCCGGACGCAGTGATGCGCCGGCAAGGCCTGGTACATGTAGCCGAGCACCCAATCGTGAGACCCCATCCAGACACGAAAGAGAAAGCTTTTCGTAAGCAATCGCTCTGTACATGACTTACACCGAAGATGACGTGTTGTCGGCACCGACCAAGAAGAATCCGACCACCTTCCAAACTTCCTCTTCGATCACAACGCCAAACGCGCAGACGTCCAGTGCCGTGTCAGATACGAGACCGGCGCGTTCCTGGTCTGGGACCAACGAGTCACGAACCACTCTCAGACGCTCGACTGGGTATCCGGCAGGGGAGCGGCGCCACGCATGGCGATTGACACCGCTGGCTGAGAAGCCGATTCCGTCGTTAGTGGAGGAAGACGGTGGAGAGTGCCGGGAGGATTTCGGGAGAGCGTCTTTGGGCCTGTGTCAAATATTGATTGGAGTGTGCTGTCAATGTGTACGCAGCGAGCACGACTCGAGGCTACTGTGGTCAATCAAGTCCGCTCTTTCGCTCCGCTGAAGCTGTGCAAATCTGGCCTGGGTCTCTCGGTCATGAAATGCTTCGATTCGACAACGCCTTTGTTCACAACGCGGTTTCGGACCCCTTGCCAGCCCATCTGTAGATCTGCATGTTTGACAAGTGGCATAATCGCTTTCACACAGTTCCGTCCTGTGGATGCGGCATCTCATTCTGATAGGCTTCTCCTTCAGCCCGCCCGCCAGAGAGAGCCGGGTCCAACATTGTCGCTTTTGGTGTTGGCCCAATTGACGTCGATACATCAGGCGGCTGTTCTTGATTCTGAACCTCCTGAACACCTGTGGTGGCACGCGACTGCATTAGGACGCCCATGTCTGCCTCAAACTGTGGCCATTGGTCTACAAAGACGCCCAGACTGGCTTGTAACGAGTAGATACGCTGCTGAGCTTCGGCGGGTGCACTCTGGCCAAACGCACTCTGAAGCTGTGCCATGGCCGCCGCACATGCCTCAATGGCATTGTACGGCAGGTATTTGAGAAGCCCCTGCCTCCCCAGCTGCTCGGCGGCAGTCTGTATATGCGTTGCAGCGGCGCTGCACTTCTCAGAGTCATCAGGGCTCGGGTGCGAGGCTCTGCCGGATCTGTGCAAAAGGACAATCGCATGGTTGTACGCAATGTGCAGTGTCGCGCTCTGCAAGCTGATCTCTTTGGTCTGTCCAATCTGGAGGTGCTGAGGTGTCTGCGAGCGCCATTGATCTAGTGCTGCGTCTGCGTTATGCAGAGCTTGCTTGCGCTGTTCTGCTTGTACCCTAGGGCGCAAGCATGCCCTTACAGACTGGGACACAATAACGGACAGTCGTATAGTATGCAGCACGAGTTCGATGTGCGTATCTGACAGCGTCATTAGCAAAGATTCGGAGGCAAGGCTTCTTGAACGTCACTCACTCTGACCGCAGTTGCTGAAGTCTGTGGCTTGGATCTCTTGCACATCACAGTCTTCTAATGAAATGGCCGAAGGGCGTCCCCGAAGCACAGAAGCCGTATCGATCGCGAACAACAGCCAGAAGACTCTCCGCCGCATCTGCTTGGCTTCGATAGACAGCACACTGGCCTCAGCATCTCGATGCATGCCAAGATCGAATGCGATCGTTGCAGCATAGCGGACCCAGAAGTATGCATCTCCTTCAGCCAAGCTGCCTCCAGTGTATGCCAAGAGCAGACAACTCTGCACAACCACGTCCCGACTGCGCTCGTACTGACAGTCGATTAGCACCTTTGTTCTATGGAAGAACATCGATTTCATCGACTCGCGCTCTTTCTTGTTGTCGTAGACAATTTGAGATGTCGCAGCCAGCATAGCCTGTAAAAGTAACAGCGAAGGAGAACCAGAGGGCTCCATTGGCCCCTGTCTGTTGTATTGTGCCATGAACGGGCGCTCGTCGACGACTGGGAAGATCGGGTTGACATATGCGAAGAAAGCTCGAATGAGCTGATCGACCAGAGGCTTGTCCGGAAGTTGAAGAACTTCAGTGGGCACCTGACGTGGCAGATTGACCACTTGTCGCAGAGAAGTCGTTGGGACATGATGGCAATTTGGGTCTCGTCCATTGACACGGGTGATGAAGTCTATGTTTGACGCCTCGCTGCCTAGGTATGTAAGGTCCTCGTCCTTGCGATTGAGTGCTGGCATCTCTGCAATACGAGCGGGTCGTGTCTGGTACATGGTGCCCAGAAGAGGATCCGGAATAGGTGCCGAGCCTGGCGAGCCGACCGAGGCTCGAGGAGGCGGATAGACCTGTCCATTTGGTGAGGAGGTAGAGTACGCATTGGCGACATTGGGATCGTTGATCGAGGCGTAGTCTCCGTGTGGCAACATGCCGGGGAAGGACCCACGTCCTCCCCCAGCACGACGCTTCTTCTCATGCGCTGAGCAGTCAAGTCGGTTGGCCTTTTGGCAATTTGTGCATGGTGTGCCTACGATAGTTACATCGCATTTAACTTTGCGAGCGTGACAGGTTTGCTGTGCGTTATCAGCCCAGTGTCATCATCCTAGTCCGCGCAACACCACCAATGTGGACCGCCTTTTAGGCTCAACATTGCCGTCGCTAAACCGACAGCTCAAGCACAACTCGCGCCGCGACAGACAGTGAATGACACTCTTGGTTCGATGATATTGAAGAGTAAGGTAGATGCATTCCGTCGCGTCTGCCCTTCGTTGCTTTTGCCTGCATCCAGCCCGAAAGATAAGGGATTTACAAGGAAGATCAACTTACACATGCAGCACGTCGTCTTGTTGCCATTGTTCGGGATGATTCTTCGGTGGTTCGGTCGTCTCTCTCGCCGAAATGTTTATCGGAAGAAAGCGAGTAGCAGGCGCTTGACTCGTAGAGCTGATGACGCGTGTCTGACTCAGCACATCGACCGCGCTTGTCCTATGAATGAATTTATATTGAATCTCACATGGCTGATGAACCCCAGCTTATCGGCATGGCTGGCAGCCATGGTAGACCATATGGAAAGCCTGCTGTCCGACTTGCAGTAGCAAAAATGGACTGTGTTTACAGGGAGCTAGTTCCACAATCCAGCGGTTATTGGTGACGTACTTTCAAACACACCGATGAGAGTCCAGTTGACTGCCCAGTCTGCCGACGCCATCACCACGTCCGTTCGACAGCAGCTACTCCATTGCAACTGCGTATATACCGCCGTGTTCTGGTGTTGACGGCAGCATTCGGAGGAAAAGATTTATATTCTGCACTGCTCGCTCTCTAGCAATACCGAACGAAGTCCACACATCAGGTTCGTAATTATCAGCCACGTCCGCTCGTCACCAATTGCACGGACTCAAAGCACCCAACTGCTGAATAATCTTCTTCGAATCAATGACCGTGAACTCATGGTACTCACAGGCCACATTGGGACACTTTCCAATTTTGTCTCCGTGCGCCAAAATCTTATCGCCATACTTGAACAGTTTCTTTCCCCATTTCGCCACCAGCGCAAAGGCCTCAAGCTCCGGGACCTCCGTGATCACTTTGTCTGCAACCTCCGCGGCGTCCAGTGCCGCCTTGATCACATCTTCAGTCATGACATATGCCAAATCGACCACAAAGCAGACAGTCTCGCCGATACCTTTGTTTGCTTCAGTGGCCATATCGGCAACGCCGGTGCTGTTATAGCAGCTGCAGATGCTGCCGGCTGCTAAATGGGTCTCGGGATTCATGTTGGCGGCGCATGTGGAGCCGACGTCGGGCTCGTTGCCCAGAAGGCCGTGGCAGTAGGCGACGCAGTCGGTTGCCTTGGTGCAAGATTTGTGGGCGCTGTTGGCTGTTTCGTCGCAGGCTTCGGTGTCAGTGCTGCAGTCGTTCGGATCGACTTGTTCGACCTGAGCAGTCGGGGCTCGTTTGTCGGCTATTGTAGGTAGTGCAATCTCAGAGACAAGTGGATATGGCGAGACTACATAGGCAAAGGTGTAGCGAGTGAGCAAAAGACTCGCGGCCGACGTGATGAGGAAACGCATCTTCAAGGAAGCGTCAATTTTGTGAAAGTGTCATCTGAGCTCGTGTAAATTTGCCTGACATGGCTGGGCCTGACTTTTTATATCTTGAGCTGCTGTAACCCAATGAGTTAGCCAGAATACCTGAGCTGTGAAAGCTGATGGAGGCAATGCGAGGATGCCAGTGACCACAGCTTCGGTAGCACAGGACCTGAGTCTACACGTATGTTAGTACATTGTTGGTGGCGTTCATCGACATGATGTTCTAGCTCGTCGCCCTCGTGAGCTGTGGAGGATCCAGATTTCGTTAAGCATTACGCCTCGCCTAAGTCTTCGCATGCTGAAGTCACGCTATTAATTCATCGTTGGCCTTCACTGCACTGATGTGGAACGGCAGTCGAATTCTCGAGCGTAAAGCTGCGAATCACGCAAGAGTTCTGTGAGGTTCCTATCAGCGGCATTTGCTATGTTGAGAGGGCTGATATCTAGTGTCATCAGCCATGCTGTGCAGCTCCATGGGCGGCATATGTTCTTTTCGCAGACTGGGACCATGGATCTCGAACGTAGAGGGAGAAATAGAGTTTGAGATTTAGGCAGTGCTCAAGCTACTAACCTGTTACCTCTACCTCCTAGGAGATACAGATTAAGGACCTTTAGCAACCTGCATACCTACTACTTTGCAGGCACTTTGCAGGTGCCATATTTAGTTAGTATGATACACAATATATTGCTAGTTAGTCTATATGTAATACTATATTAATATTACATTATTAGTTAGCGTATGTAGTTATTAACGCGTCATCTAGTTAGAAGTCTGCTAAGACTTACCTTTGTCTGTCTGTTACTACACCTATTACTATACCTACTACTACATCAATCTAACTAGAATTACTACTAGCGCTACTACTATTATAGATAATAACATATAAGACATACTACTAATTATTAGCTTTAGATTCCTGCTTCTAAGTTATTAGCAGCTCTGTCAAGACTACTAGTAGAGGCTTTGACACTATAAGCTAGTATATAAGCCTATACCCTTTATACTAGACAGGTAGCAGGCTAATAACTACTACTATAAGGTTAAGTTAGTTTAGCTGTATTAGTATAGGTAGTATATTACTAACATCTACATAGACTCAAGAAAAGCAAGGTAAAGCACTTGCTTAGAGTATTTGACATTAGCTTAATAACATAGCGTAACTAACTAAAGCCTTTACTAGAGTTCGCACTAGTGCTTATACTAATGCGTCTAGTAAGGCCTAGTAGCGTTTAGGGTACTTAGTATACTAACTTTAGCTAGAGTGTTAGATATCTATTATCTGTCTTTACAGACACTATTAAATACCTCTTAACTCGATTTAGCAGGATCCTTAACTAGCAACTACACCTCTAATAATATAAGACACTCTACTTGTTCTCCTATGCCTTAATATAGAAGGGTATAGACAGATATATATAGGGCTTTATTAATAGTCACTTTATAGGCTTTACAAGACTATAGAAAGAGTAGCAATTATAGTATAGCGGACATAACAAGGCATATAGCTTAAAATTGCAAGGTATTACTACACTAGATAGTCTAATCTCTAGCATTATTAGACTGTTCTATAGCAAGGATAATGACTAATACATATACTAAGACTCTAGCGTGCTAGAGTGCCTGTAGCGTATAATAATACGGTTAATACTAGGGGGCTATTAGAGCTGCATAGGTTCTGATGCCTGCCCTTAGCATGTAGTAACCCTACTATACATAGCAAGGAGGTCCTTCGTACATACGTTAGCTTGTATGTCATCTAAGTAGGATTAATGGTTAACGTAGGATGCCCCTATGTCGCTAACCCTATAATACCCCTACAGGGATAGGCTTAGACATGCTTTCCCTAATTAAGGGGCGCTAGGGGTTATAAGCACCCTTAGCGCTACCTCTGTAAAAAGCAGAAAGCAGCGCTGTCTTATACCTATTAAAAGGTCAGATTACTCTATCACACTACGAGATATTTTTATATCATATAGAATATATATCTATATTAGTTCTGCTTTCTCTACCTTGCTTTACAGTCTAGTAGAGAATACTACAATATGTCTAGAGTACTACGTACTCGCAACTAACGTGTAGCGAGTACTATCCTAAGCGCCTGTAATAGCAAAGCTAGCCTAAGTAACTAGCCTACAGAAGTACCCCCTACAAGCGACACTACATTAAGTAACAGTTCTGCTAGAGGCTAATTACGTAGCAGACAAGGTAATAGGCCTCCTGTATAGGGACTGCAGCTAACCCTGACTATTAACCTAGCCCTTGTAGCCATAATTGTCGATTAGGTTGCGAACTGCCTTGCGAACTAGAGCTAGAGCCGTACTGCTTCTAGTAGCGACAACAGAGAGGACGACAAAGACGTCGCTATAAGTAGTACTAATAAACTAGCAGATAAAGAAATCTAGCGAGATTTCATGCTAGGGACCTACAGAGACAACTTACTAGCAGGCGTAGACTCTCCGCGTATACCCGCGAGTCTAGTGCCTAAATTCGGGGCTATAGTAGGCTAACTATGTCATAAGTGTCAGGAGTACTGTCCGGAGTACTGTAGGATACAGGATCATGAGGGTCCTAAGTACTATGAGTCATAGTATAGTTATAGGAGTACTATAAGTTATAGGCATAGTCATAGGAGAAAGGATCTGTCACGTGAGGACAGATCCCTAGATCTGTAGGGTTAGTCTACAGATCTATAGGCCTACAAGGAAGAAGGGATCTATCACGGGATAACAGACCCTTAGATCTGTAGGGTTAGTCTACAGATCTGTAGACATAGATCTATTAGGTCTGTTAACAGATCTAACAGAGCTACTCTGTCTCTCTAGTATATAGGCATGGCTTTAGGACAGGCAGTTAGGAGCTTCGTGCTTAATCTTAATTTAATCCTCTCTTGCTTAGAGGAGAGTTAGTTACAAGGTTAACTGCTATTGTCGATATTCTTCATAGCTCTGCAAGTCTAATACCTAATCCCCTTCCTGCTATTAGCACCTACCCTTATGACATTTTGAGCACTACTTCTAAGGAAGCATCAGGAGACTCGTCGAGCGCTTAACATACGCCTATGTCAAGTAGTTCTTTAACTATTAGTTCAAGTTCTAGTGACAGTCAACTAACACCATGAGAACAAGTTGCTGCTATACCTTAAGTTACGTAGTAGCTCGAATCTATTCACCTTAGCGAGATGGCTCTAGCATCCGTCGCAGGTTTAACTACTAGGAATAGACATAGTAATAATGGCTTCAAGATAGGAAGCCCTACAGAGTTTACAGGACAACGATCTCAAGTCGAGATGTTTATCCTATAATGCTAGTTAGCATTTAACGTAGATACGGAATAGTTTACGACACATTATAAGCGAATGATATACATTGTCTCTTACCTGAAGGGACTAGCGTTCGAGTTTATCTAGCCTTATCTAATAGATTATCTGGATCACGTTAGTAACGCTAAAGCTAGGAAGACGACGACTAGGGAGATTCTCAACTTAGACAAGTCCTTGTTTAAGGCATTACGCGAAGCGTTTAGGCTCGGTAATAAGTAACAAGAGGCCGAGAGAGCTCTCCTAGGAATCTAGCAGAAGGGTTCCGCTACTAAGTACCGCGCGGACTTTTAGACCCTCTCTGCTCAAGTCGACTAGAATGATAACGCTTTAGCCGCTTAGTTCTACTAGGGACTAAAGGAGACAGTTAAAGACGAAATTGCCCGAGGAGATTAGCTAACGACATTCAAGGAAATAAGCGATCTCGCGATTAGAATCGATAATCGCATCTAGGAATGACAGCAAGAACGACAACATAGAAATTGCAAGCTAGCACAGGCTAACTATAAGGTCTAACGATTAGCACCAAAATGGCGAAGCGATTACTATAGTCTCTAACCTATGGAGTTAGATGCGACTAAGGGGCGTCTAAGGAATAGACCCTAAGGAAAGCCGCGGAAAGGCTCTCCTAATCAGAATGGTCTAAAGAAGCTATTCGACAAGAGTAATCTCGAGTGCTATAACTATAGAAAGAAAGGACACTTTTCCCGCGAATGTTTTGCGAAGAAGTAACGACAAGAGCTGCCTAGGATAGAGCAGGCTCGCGTAACAACGACAGCACCTAAGCAAAAGGCTGCCGCTACTCGAGAACTAGACCATGCCGCACTTACTTAGACTACGTGCTATGACGACGATTGTCGAATTTACATGAGTGATAAAGATGGTTCTAGATAGTACCCTAGCCGAAATAAGGCATAGTCGATCTGTGCGCTAAGGGGTACACCTTCTAGTGCGACAGTCCTAAGGCAACAGGAACTAGAAGAAGAAGAAGAAGGTTTAGACGACAACTACGAGCTTGTCGAAGCCGTCATTCCCGATTCCGAGGAAGACAAGAGCATAGAGCAATAGGCCATGCTACTACATGACATCAGACTCGACATTATCCGAATCATACAGAACTAGTAGGCTTAGGCTTACCCATGGATTAATAGAGTACAACACGTTAACTAGCTTTAGTATGACGAACTAGCCGACTATATGCGACGACACTTGAGGAGACTACTAGTCGTAGCTTAACCTTACGCGCATCAGAAAGTTGTCCAAGAAATTGTACCGTTCGGGGTAGAGTTCACGCCCTAGGGAGGCTACCTAACCCACGAAGGTATTCAGATTCCAAGAGCGCTATGACTCTAAGTCTATTACTTAAAGATATAGTACGCAAGAAACGCGCAGGAACAGCGAGGCTAAGAACGAGAACGATCTCTTAGGCCAGAAAACAGTAACGCTTAGAGAAGAAGGCGAGACTACACGATCCCTGAACGAGTCCGTGAAGACAGTTATTCGGGAAACGACAAGGTCCGCTAGAATTAGACCTACGGACAGACTAGATAGGGCTACAACGATGTGCCGCAATTAGCGCCAGATACGCGAACAACCTTAGAGTATAGGTACACATCGACGAAACGCTAGCTAGGGCCTTAATAGATTCAGGATGTACTAGAATCTTCATGACGCCTAAGTTCGCCAGGACAGCTAGGATAAAGCTACAGGCGAAGACGAATGCTTTCTCTCTACAAGCGATTAATAGAAAGCCGATTACGTACAACTAAGGAGTAGTTGACAAAGAGACTAAGATGATACCTCTGCGGATAGGACGCTACTAAGAGATGCTCTAGTTTAACATCATGGAGTCACTAGGCTCGGATGTAGTACTAGGGTTGCTATAGCTAAGAAACACTAACCCCTATATCGACTAGAAGAATGAGAGGATCTAGTTCCCGGAACTCTTAAGATTAATACCTCTACCTGTAGTACACGACGCACTAGGCAAGATCGAAATATGTGCTATGACTTCAAGCGAGATAGTAGCCGCCATTAAGGATCTAGAACAGGAAGTGCACGTCCTATAGGTCAAAGCAACGCAATTAGAAGTCAAGGTCGAATTCATAATTCCCGATAAGTATAAAGAGTTCGCTACTCTTTTCAAGGAAGAACCCGACTAAGAAGCTCTGCTAGAACACTAGGAGTAGGACTACGGGATACCCTTACTCCCTAGCAAGACACTAACGAAGCAATCAGTTCGCCTGTTATTAGCGGCGAAACTAGAGATTCTCTGGAAATACCTAGAAGACAACCTCTAGAAAGGCTTCATCCGCAAGTCATAGTCCCTAGCCAGATATCTAATCCTGTTTGTGCCTAAGGGGGAAGATAACTAGCGACTCTACGTAGATTATTGTAGATTAAACGACATTACAATAAAGAATAGTTATCTGCTTCCTTTGCTCTCGGAATTACAGGACCGCCTACAAGGAGCAATGTAGTTCTCGAAGTTCGACATACCTAGAGCGTATAACCGAATTCGAATTAAGGAAGGCGAAGAATAGAAGACTACGTTCTAAACTAGGTTCGGATACTATAAGTACATAGTCATGCTATTTAGGTTAACAAACGCCCTGGCTACATAGCAGGCATTTATTAACAACGTACTACGAGAGTACCTCGACGTCTTTGTAGTTATATACCTAGACGACATCCTCGTCTATTCCTAGACGATCGAAGAGTATAGGACTTACATACATAAGGTACTTTAGAAACTCTAGGATTACTAGCTAAAGGTCAAGCCGCAGAAGAGCGAGTTTTATAAGCAGGAAGTACAATTCCTTAGCTACGTAGTAGCATAGAATAGAATCAAGATAGACACTAAGAAAGTCTAGGTCGTAAAAGAGTAGCCTACGCCGACTAATGTTAAGGAAGTATAGTCCTTCCTTGGATTCGCTAACTTCTATAGGAGATTTGTGGCAAACTATTCGAAGATTACGGCACTACTTACGACTCTTACGACGAAGGATACACTATTCGTATAGGACGACGCCTAACAGAATGCCTTCAAGGAACTTAAGCGACAATTTACAGATCAGCTAATCTTACTTGTGTTCGACCTAGATAAACCTATCATAGTCGAAATAGATGCCTCCGACGTAGCACTTAGGGCATGCTTAAGTTAACTAGGACCGAGTAGACGACTACAGCTAGTCGCCTACTACTCGAGGAAATTGTCTAGACTAGAACTCCGTTATGACGTCCACGACAAAGAACTTCTAGCTATAGTAGACGCCTACAAGGCCTAGCGAGTCTACTTAGAAGGTTCTAAGTACTAGGTCACAGTCTACACAGACCATGAGAACTTGCAATACTTCATAACGACGAAAGAGTTAAACTGACGACAGGTTTAGTAGAGCGAGGAGCTCTCTAGTTTTAACTACAAGATCGTCTATCGTAAGGGGACTGATAACGCACGCGCCAATGCACTTAGCCGCCAGACAGACTACATGAAGGGTATGAAGCAGGAGAAACATGCTATTCTCTAGGAAAATAGCGATAGCACGCTAGGAGTCAACCGACTCGCGGCTACGACTGTCACATAGACTAGTAGATTTCAGGACGACCTGAAGAACGCGCTAATCTATGACCTAACTACACTCGCTGTCCGCGACGACATTAATAGACAGGAGGATTAGGAAGACGAAGACGGAATCCTTCTGTTTCAAGGATTAGTATATGTGCTAATGTCTTTACAATCGGAACTACTATGCCTCCGACATGACGTACCTCAGGTAGGACACCCGGGAGTGTCTAAAACGAAGCAAATTCTCTAATAAGAATATTACTTCCCTAGGATGAGCAAGGTAATCGAGGACTACATCTGTTAATGTGTAACTTGCTAACGAAGTAAGCATGACTGTCACAAACCGTATAGGCTACTACGACTACTTAAGGTACCTTAATAGCCATAGGAATCGCTCGCCATGGATTTTATCGTTAAACTACCTTAGTCGAGAGAACCCGCTACTAATGAGTTCTTCGATGGGATCATAGTAGTAGTCGACTAATTCACTAAGTTTAGGAAGTTTATCCCTTACTACAAAGACTTTAAGACTAAAGATATCGCGTATGTCTTCATTAAATAGGTAGTAGCACTACATGGCATGCTATAGGACCTAGTAACGGATCGAGGATCTATGTTTACCTCTAACTTCTAGAGAGCCCTAATAAGACAATTCTAGGTCAAACATCGACTAAGTACTTCCTTCTACCCTTAGACAGATAGACAGACAGAACGCCTAAATCAGACGTTAGAATAGTACCTTCGATCCTATGTGAATAGGGACTAGAATAACTAGGTAGAGTTATTGCTAATGGCATAGCTCGCGTATAATAGTACGCTAGCAGAGTCGATAGGACTCTCGCCATTTCAGATGGCGTATGGATCAGCTATAGAAGACATTCCGGACGTCTTAGCTAGTAATCCGAACCTAGTAGCACTCGGACGAGTAGAACATCTACGCCGACTACAAACAGAAGCATAACTCGACCTGCAGTTCTATTAGCAGAACATGGCATAGTACGCGAATCGTAAGAGAATTAAGAGACTAATTCTAAAGGAGGGGGACAAGGTGTATCTCCTCTGCTGTCACATCAAATCGGATAAGCCGAGTAAAAAACTAGACGCTGTAAAACTAGGACTATTCAGGATTAAGGCTAAGAAGGGACCAGTTAATTTTGAGTTATAGCTACCTAAGTACATAAGAATATACCCGGTGTTCTATGTCTCTCTGCTAGAACAAGTAGCGCTAGACGCTACACTGCAATCAGAACGCTTACTACTCGACCCTGAAGTAGAAGAACCGGAGTACACTATCAAGAGGATTATCGACACTCGCTAGCAGGACAGACAGCGAGAGCACTTAGTAAAATGGGAAGGATATAGGAGTACCGAGAACACCTAGGAACCCCTAGAACATCTGCGAAACTGTTAGCAAAAGATACGAAGTTTCGAGAAAGGAACGAACCTAGGAAGAAGATCCTAGGCCACGACTAGACTCCTGCGGGACGCTGTCGACCGGCTCGGCTATCACGCTATCCAGGAAACCCTAATATGAGGCGTTAGCGAAACCCTCTATTACGCTCTATGTCGTAGGACTAAGAGCGAGACCCGCGGAAGGATCTAGGTCAAGGAGAAACCTAGCCTGCGAGAGAGCTTGTTCCTCGGCCTCATCCTCCCTAATCTCACGCTCCTCGAGAGCGCGACCATCCTCGACCTCCTAGTCGACTACGTCTAACTGTTTTCGAAGACGCATCTCCTTTGCATGCGCCTCTATTATCTTCTGCGAAGCCTCGGCTAGGACCGCCTTCGCACGATCGAGATTAGCAATTAGTCTTTTCTACTAATTGCCTAACTTCTTCTATTCGACCTCTGTCACCTTCGCGTCGCAACTCCGACAGTTGCTAAAGTGACATTGCGAACATTTCCCTAAGGAAAGGTGTACCTGACAACCGAGTTTTAACTCTTGACACTAAGTGTAGGACTTCATGCTGTCCTAGCCTAGACGATAGATTCGATTCGCGCGGCGTTTACGTTTCTGCGTTAAAGGGGCGTTAGTGTCTAGAATGACACAAGGCAGTAATGTAGAAAGAGAAGACATTACAGCATAAAAAAAGTGACAAGAGAAACCCCGTACTAATAAGGTAGCTTAGGGACGAGCTAGGCTAAGAGGTAGATAGTATCATAAGTGTCAGGAGTACTATCCAGAGTACTATAGGATACAGGATCATGAGGGTCCTAAGTGCTATAAGTTATAGTATAGTCATAGGAGTACTATGAGTCATAGGCATAGTCATAGGAGAAAGGATCTGTCACGTAAGGACAGATCCCCGGATCTGTAGGGTTAGTCTACAGATCTATAGGCCTATAAGGAAGAAGGGATCTGTCATAGGATAATAGACCCTTAGATCTATAGGGTTAGTCTATAGATCTGTAGACATAGATCTGTCGGGTCTGTCGACAGATCTAACAGAGCTGCTCTGTCTCTCTAGTATATAGGGATAGCTTTAGGACAGGCAGTTAGGAGCTTTGTGCTTAATCTTAATTCAATCCTCTCTTGCTTAGAGGAGAGTCAGTTACAAGGTTAACTGCTATTGTCGATATTCTTTACAGCTCTGTAAGTCTAACACCTGATCCCCTTCCTGCTATTAGCACCTACCCTTATGACAAACTAGGAGGCAGTCGTAACGCATGCAACCTGAAGCCGGTTAAGGGAGATACCTTAAAGGAGGCTCGAACTTTCTTGCAGGCATGTAAGGCAGTTTCTATGCTTAACCTACGCGGATATTCTACAGAGGGCAAACGAGTTACCTTTAGTGTAATGTAGCTTGAAGAGGATAAAGAACCTTGCAATAATTAGCATAAGTAGTATGACATTATGCGGGTCTATAACAGAACATATACGTAGGCAGACTTTTACTAGTTCTGTGTTAACTAGGTTAAGGATCTAGGGAACGTGCCCTTACTATGTCTGTCGAGTATAAGAAGGCTAAGTAGGGGAAGGGGCAAATAACCTCTAGCTTTGCTACCTACCTCGCTACGCTTAAGGGACAGATGCTACCCTATACTAAGACGTAACGCATGCGGCACCTACTCGTCAAACTTGATAACAATCTTCAGAACATAATCATGACTTTTCATGAACTTCTGACAACTTGGCAAGACCTTATGTCCCTTGCGACATGTATAGAGATTACCTTAAAGCGAAATAGAAAATCGGGCGGCAAGGATAATAAGCGTCTAAGCCCTAAGGACCTACTAAAGGGCCGCTATTATAAGCGCCCTAAGGGTTACGTCTAACGTAGTAGTTCGTTCTAGAGGAGCAAGCCCTCTAAGCCTAAAGATAGTAGCGAGAAGCCTCCGAGTAGCTGCTACATCTGTAGAGCGAGGGACTACTAGGCGGCTCGCTATCCTAAACGAAGTAATAGGAAAAAGGTAAGCAAGGTGTCTAAAACCTCCCTAGAGGGGAGGCGAAAGAAGGACAAGCCTAAGACAACCGAATAGCTACTACGGGTATCTAAGCTGTCTGTTACTAATAGTATAGACTTGTAGCCTGCCTAGCGCCTATCTAGTATAGTCCGAGTTAATAGCTTGCTTAAGCTAGTAGACTATATGTTAGACGACCTTGCGGAGGTTAACGTGATACCCTAGCGGGTAATTATACAGCTTGGTTTAAAGCCGATCCTAGGAGCCCTACTGCCTACTATGAAGTCCTTTTAGGGCGAAGGCGTAGTAGCTCGAGGTGCGTACAACATACGCCTCTAACTCGCGGACTCCTTAGGAGAAGTGCGCGAGACTAACGAAGTCTTCTACGCTAAAGACGTTCCTAATAAGGAGCTCCTACTCGGCCGCCCTTAGCGCTACAAGCAGGGAGTCGTTAATAATAGAGCTACTAACAATTAGTTCTATAGCTCTATAGGCAAAGTTCCTGTAGTAAGGATACGTGACATACATAGCTTCTACAAGGACATGAAGAAGGTCTAATGTATGTATGTAGTCCGCATACAGAACGTCAAGGAAGACGTTACCCTTCTGCCTAAGTTAGAGGAATACGCCGATATTTTCGACGTAGAGGCTATAGCCTATGCCTAGGCCCTAGACGCAGAACATGCGATTAACCTTAAGGAGGGTTATAATCCTCTACATTAACCTCTATACCCTATGTCAGAATTGTAGCTCGAAACACTTCGAGACTATCTCTACAAGGCGCAAAGAAACGCGTGGATCCGACGAAGCGACAGCGAGGCTAGAGCGCTAGTTATGTTCGTCCTAAAGAAGGATAACACACTCTGCCTATACGTTAACTATAGGGGCCTTAACGCGGTAACTTAGAAGAACCGCTACCCCCTACTACTTATTAGCAAGACGCTTGACCGCCTTAGTCGCGCTGCTATCTTCTTGTCTATCGACTTAAAGGACGCCTACTACTAGATACTAATCCGAAGGGGCGACAAGTAGAAGACTACGTTCCGAACGTAGTATAGATACTTCGAGTATATAGTAATGCTATTTAGCTTAACTAAAGCACTAGCGACGTTCTAAGCGTATATTAACCGGGCCCTGGCTAGCCTCGTTGACACCTGCTACATAGTATATTTAGACAATATACTAGTCTACTCCGACTTAAAGGAGGAGCATATTTGGCATCGAAGGATAGTACTCGAATAGCTCCGCAAGTTCACTCTATATGCGAACCTAAAGAAGTACTCATTCCTGACAGATAGGATTAAGTTTCTTAGATACATCGTCTCTATAGAAGGAGTCATCATAGATGACTAAAGGGTGTCCGTAATCATGGAGTAGCTATAGCTAACTACCCTCTAAGAAGTATAGGTGTTCCTAGGATTCACTAAATTCTATCGCAGATTCATACGATCCTACTCGAAGGTCGTGGCTCCCCTTACGGCCCTTGCAAAGGGCGCGATTTAAGGAAAAGAGCTAGGGATAGTGCCTTAGGAGGAGGCTTAGAGCAAAGCTTTCTCTAAACTTAAAGCAGCCTTTTAAACTACGCCTATACTTTAGTACTTTGACCTCGCTACAAAGATCCGAATAGAGACCGATGCTTTAAAATTCGTAATAGCCGTAATTATATCGCAGCTCTAGTCGCACGAAGGTAGTACGTAATAGTACCTAATTGCCTTCTAGTCGCGGAAGATGTAGGGCGCTAAACTTAACTACAAGACTTACGACTAAGAGCTTTTAGCTATTATTAACAGCTTTAAGGAGTACTAACACTACCTTAAAGGCGTAGCGTACCCTATTAAGGTACTTACTAACTATAACAACCTTCGCGGCTTTATAGGCATGAAGCAGCTAAGTAGTCGGCAAGCAAGGTAGGCGACTTTCCTCGCTAGCTTTAACTTCGTTTTCTAGCATCGTTCTAGAAAGACGAATCTAGCTAATAGTCCTTTGTAACAACTAGACTACGATACTAGGGAGCAGGGTAACTAACAGCTTCTCCCTACACTGCAAACAAAGCTTGTAGTTTAGGGTAGTAATCTGTTATTAGCTCCTCTTATAGGTCGACTATAGTCTAATAGGGCCTCATAGCCTCCGCTAGCGACGAACCCTCCTACCTAGCAGTTATAGCGACTATGTCTAGCTCGATCTATGCGGTAGTTAACTAGCTTACATGTAGTAAGCATGCGATGTCTAAAGAACCCTTTAAAGAAGTCTCGAGACTTATTTAGCAGTTGTAAGAGCGAGAACCGGAGTTAATTAATAAGGGTGTAGCCCTCTAGGACACTACAGGCGGTCCGAAGTACTAGACTAAGTCAGGCGACTTGTAGTACTTTAATAATAGACTCTATGTACCCGCTAACTACGTACTCTGTTCGCAGCTCCTCCGTATTCATCATGACAATAAACTTATAGGCCATTTTAGCGTAGAGAAGACAAACGCGCTTCTTAGACGTAAATACTAGTAGCTAACGGTAGAACAGGATGTCTCTAACTATGTCAAATCCTGCTAGACATGCTAAATTAGCAAATCTCGGCACTATCGCCCCTATAGTAATGCTTAGGCGCTCCTACTACTAGAGAGACTATAGCAAGACTTGACTATAGATTTTATTACTAATTTACTGCTAGTAAGGTAGAGAGGCGATATAGTTAATACTATCCTTGTAGTAGTCGACTAATACTTAAAGATAAATGTCTTTATCCTATGTACGAAAAAGTACACAAGTAGGGAGCTTGCGCAACTACTTTGCGACGAAGTTATACGACGCTTTAGTGTCCCCTAAAGTATCCTATTAGATCGAGGTTCTGTCTTTACTAGTAAATACTAGCAAGAATTTGTGTTTAAGGCGCGTGTTAAGTACTACCTAAGTATAGCATTCTATCTACAGACTAATAGTCAGACTAAATGTATAAACTAGACTCTTAAGTAGTACCTTCGGTGCTAATACGCTAAGAACTAGGATGCCTAGGCTAATATAATTCCTATGGCAGAATTTGCAGTTAATAATAGCATGCATGCTACTATACGCATGTCGCCATTTCAGATTCTTTATGGCTTTAATCCAGAAATACACCTAGAACCGCCTTAGGACGAGTCTTCTAAGGAGAGGGTGCTAGCCGCCGCAGAATTAGCGCGGCGTATACGCGAGGTACATTCGGTGCTAATAGAACACTAGAAAAAGGCCTTAGAATCCTAGATTAAACATAATAACGCCTATGCTAAACTAATGTAGTACGTAGTTAGTACAAAGGTGTTACTATTAACGAAGAATCTTAAGCTAAAACTTCCAAGTAAGAAGATAACGCCAAGGTTCGTCGGACCCTTCTAGATACGCAACGTAATAGGCTTGCAGGCATACTAGCTATCGTTGCTATCGTCATATTATGTGCATAACATCTTCTACGTATCTCTACTCGAACTATAGGTATAGCGTAAGGGCGAAGAGCCTACGGACCTAATGCTAGTAGCAGAAGAGAACGAAGAGTAGGAAGTCAAGGGTATTAAGGACAGTATGCGGCATAAAGGCGTAACGTACTATCTAGTGAAGTAGAGAGGATACCTACCTAAGTACACATAATAGGTTCTAGCCGAGGACTACAAGAACGCTCTAGAAGCTATTCGTGAATTCGAAGAGTAGAGGAGGCGTAAGTAGGGCTTAAGAAGGTCGATTTGTAGGAAGATAAGAGTTTCGGAGCAGAATTCTTAACACATGTATATAGCGCATAACACGGGAAGTAATAACAAGAAGCAAACGCCCTACTCATACATTATTAATACCTAAAGGCACACCTAGAAAAAAACCTAAGGAGAACAAGACACATACTTAGATTAGCTTCGTAGCTAATGCTTAGCGACTACTAGTCGAGGGCTTCCTGACTAAACCCAAAGTAGAAGAGTCTTTCTTGTTAAGGTCCGCTAGGGACTACCTACCTACACGGGGTCTACTAAACACCCCGAAGCGACTATAAGTAACAGGAGTAGTAACGCCACGAAGAGAGGCCGGCATCTTCTTCTTTAGTAGGTTGCAAGGGAGCTCGTCTTTAGAGCCTATAGTAGCTAGAGAGCTAGCGACATCCTTACTACGCCTAGTTGCGACAACTACCTCATCCTTAGCATTAGAAGGCGAAGAGACTTAGGCGCGCTTGCGGCTGTTGCGCTCAGCCCTCGAGATTATCTTGCGCTTCTTGACACGAGTGTTGACTACATTATTAGACTTAGTGTCTCCCTTAGGCGCAACTAGTGTAGCAACACTATAGCGCGAAGGGATCACGTTAGGACCGAAGGTATCCTAGACGTCGTCATCCTCCTTATCCTTAAAGATCTAGCCTAGAGGCTTGTGCCTTAGTGTCTTAGCGGACGTAGTGCGGATTACAAGTAGGGAAGGTTCGGCTTCCTTATTGCTAACCTTAATTTTGGCCCTAGCCTTCTTCTTCTTCTTAGATAGTAGCGTCGAGGCGGCGTAAGCGGCGGCGCTACAATGTGTTAGCTGTACGCACGCAACAGGATTTAAGTAAGTAACTTACAGCTTAGTCCTTAGGACCGGCTTAGAGGCAGGCTGCCTCTCGGTATGGCGCTAGGGCGTGGCCTTAGTAGCGGGAACAGTGAATTGCTTGATAACCTTCTTGCAGATTATCTGCGTCTTAAAGTCATTGTTAATAGAGGCAAGGGCCCCGAGTTGCTAACGCTAGCGGCTAGTCGGATATTTCTTGACGCTAACGTTAGCCTAGCAGAGAAAGTCAGCATTTATACTTAGAGGGTACCCGCACTATATGCGTACTATAGCGAAGGTCTTAACCCCTATAGTTAGTACCTTTAAGATCTTCTAGACTAAGTCTGCAATTAGACCTAGACAAACGTTTTCGCCTGTTAGCAGAGAGTCGAAGCGAATACTGCTATAAGAACGGTTAGCAGTTACGGTAAAGCACAAGAGGGCGCTAAGCAGGTAGGCGAGTGCCTCGCGGTACTTAGCCTGTAGCCTGTTTATAGTCAGAGTACCTTTAGTAACCCCCTTGTCACGCATACTCTAGAAGTTATCGATGTTACGGCAGAGCTAGTTATACTTACTATACACCTCTTTAGGGAGGTCTTAGCATTTTTGATGCTTGCTATTACAGTTAACACAATTATAGTAGGATACTATACTCATTAAATCCGCTAACGTAGATCTTAGCTACGCTTTAGTTAGTATAAGCCACGTATACCTCGCGGGTAGGGGACGCCTTACTAACACGTAGAGGAGAGATGTATGCAGCTTAGCTGCTAAGGTTGTCAAGGCAGCGTCGACACGAGCGACAGTCGCGGGCAGAGCGAGTAGCGTCAAACTTAGTCTGTAGCATATAAGCTATTATTACTAGGATAAGTCGATTAATCTTGATTAATTAATTGAAGAAGAAGGAGCTCCGGTTTAGACCCGCAGACATAGCAAGGCGCAAGCTAAGCGAAATAGAAGCGGAGGTCGATGTTAGTGTTTTAGAACAGGAAGTTTAGGAAAGCAGCAAGGTTTTTATACCCTTTGACAGCCCCCCCTGTTGCCTACCGCAACTGTTAGACTAGTGACTCAAACTACATACGTAGAGTACCTACCTTTAGTTAACTTATAAGGGGACCGAATAATGCAAGAACAGATAACGCGGCTATTACGCATGTGCGCTAACTATACTCATGCTAGTATACTAGCATGAAAATATGGCGAGACTCGCGCTAGGAGCGCGCTCCTGCTGTTTCGAGTAGTACGCGTAAAGTGTCCGCGTATATTCCTACTACCCTAAGGTTCTACGACACGTTCTTCATAGTCACGACTAAATAGGGACGGCCAAGCTACTTAGTAAGGCTAGCGCGCATGCTTGCCCTACTATTTCAAAGATTAACTAAAGTACGTACTTATAGTTTCCTAATATCTTGATCTGCATGTAAAGCGAAGGTATTACAAAGCCGCCTAACATGTAACGGATTAAAACCCGCCTGAGTTAGTAGCCTCTACCCTGCACTCGCTACGAAGGTGTTAAGGTATACGCATAACACATGTTATGTAGGCTATCTACCTATTTACTCTTGCGTAGTATAAGCGTGCTATATCCTATACCCTATATGTTCCGCGTGCATTACTTAGTAAGGCTAGGGACATCCTTATAGGAGGAGGGGCAGTGATACGGTTAATACTAGCGGGCTATTAGAGCCGCATAGGTTCCGATGCCTGCCCTTAGCATGTAGTGACCCTGCTACACATAGTAAGGGGGTCCTTCGTACATACGTTAGCTCGTATGTCGTCTAAGTAGGATCAATAGTTGACGTAGGATGCCCCTACATCGCTAACCCTACGATACCCCTACGGGGATAGGCTCGGACATGCTTTCCCTAATTAAGGGGCGTCAGGGGTTATAAGCACCCTTAGCGCTACCTCTGCAATAAGCAGAAAGCAGCGCTGTCTTATACCTATTAAAAGGTCGGATTACTCTGTCACACTACGAGATATTTTCATATCATATAGCATATATATCTATATCATATGATTAGTAAGCCTCGTTTAGACAGTATACCTCGCAAGGAGCTATATCTTTATAGTAATCTAGCATATAGTAATAGTTACGGCTTAATGGCGCTATTTAAGCATTCTTAGGGTTAGCGAGCACTAGCATCTCGCCATTACGAGTTTAACAAGAAGATGTCAGGCTTCTAGATTAGTGTTAAGTACTCCTTTAGTAACGTCTTCAACTAAAGCACATATACTACATTCGCAAAGCCGCTAAGATCTAGCTAACAAGTAGTAGGCGCTTTCTACTTAGTTGTAGCGTTAATTGTTAACTGCCTTACCTGCATCCATAGTAGTAACAAAATCTCAGAAAAGTATAGACTATTACTACCTACATTAGAAGAGTATCTAGACCTTATACTAGCTAATGTATTAGGCGTAGCATAGTAACTTTGCCTGCATTTTACTAAGAAACCTGCTACGCATGCCTGCTAAGACTAGCCGCACTAAATATTAATGCTCTACGACTATAGAAACATAGTCCCTAGAAGCTCTATACAATTTCTTCAATTTTCCTGTCTAGAAATCGCATTCCTAGGCATTCCTAGGATTCTAGGTTAACATATGTTTTTTACTAATAATGCGCAGCCTACTTTTCTATGCTTATCCTAAGCGCTAGGAAGCCCTAGGAACATGACACTACTCCGTAGCTATGAAGTTACTAAGCAGGCCATTAAACGGCTACTACGCTACTATAATACCCTGTACTATCTACATTAACTAATTAATCTTGTCAGACATACACTACTTATTAGTAGTAACCTCGTTCTTAATACTAGCTTAGATATCCTCCCTTATAAGAGGCGCTAGCGCTGCTACTTGCTACTCTCGTAATGTAGCTCGTGTATCCTTCAGATAGCCGCGTAGCTCTTCAGACGTGTTAATAAACAAGCGATTAGCTACTCGTGCATCTTTAGCAGACCTCTAACTTATAGCGCTTAATGCCCTTGCAGAACGCCACGAGCTAGCACTTTAGCGAGTTAGAGTCTCGTTTATAACGCTGTCATTATTACTCTCGTGCTTAGAGGCATCAGGCTCTAAGGCGTTGTAATCTGACATAGTCTCGCTTACTAGCATAGCGTCTTAGCTGCTAACATCGCTATAGACTACTACTATAGTACCTCTGCGCTTCTTTAACTGCCGCCTTACTATATTAAGCTAGTCTTTAATTACCATACACTTCTGTCTAGCTACTTCCTTACGCGCTACATTCGTAGTAGTAACGTCCGCCTTATACTGCTTCTCGAAGTCGTACTACCTCTTGCGGACGTTGTAATAATCACCTTCCTTCTTACGACTAGTTAATGTGGCACCTAGACCTTCTAACTACATAGCAAACTGCTTCGCTTTATCTAGTAATGCTTTGTTTAGGCTCTTATGCTTCTTACTAGTATCTCTTTTAAACCGCTTAGTTACCTCCTTCTAGTAACTATTCTCGCCATATGATATAGATATATATGCTATATGAAATGAAAATATCTTGCAGTGTGACAGAGTAATCCGACCTTTTAATAGGTATAAGATAGCGCTGCTTTCTGCTTATTACAGAGGTAGCGCTAAGGGTGCTTATAACCCCTGACGCCCCTTAATTAGGGAAAGCATGTCTGAGCCTATCCCCGCAGGGATATTGTAGGGTTAGTAACATAGGGGCATCCTACGTCAACTATTAATCCTACTTAGACGACATATAAGCTAACATATGTACGAAGGACCCCCTTACTATGTATAGTAGGGTCACTACATACTAAGGGCGGGCATTAGAACCTATGTGGCTCTAATAGCCTGCTAGTATTAACCGTATTACTGCCCCTCCTCCTATAAGGATGTCCCTAGCCTTACTAAGTAATGCACGCGGAACATATAGGGTATAGGATGTAGCACGCTTACACTATGTAAGAGTAAATAGGTAGATAGCCTATGTAACATGTATTATGCGCATACCTTAACACCTTCGTAGCAAGTACAAGGCGGAGGCTACTAACTTAGGCGGGTTTCAATCTGTTACATATTAGGCGGCTTCGTAATACCTTCGCTTTATATGCAGATTAAGATATCAGGAAACTACAAGTACGTACTTTAATTAATCTTTGAAATAGTAGGGCGAGCATGCGCGCTAGCCTTACTAAGTAGCTTGGCTGTCCCTATTTAGTCGTAACTATGAAGAACGTGTCATAGAACCTCAGGGTAGTAGGAATGTACGCGGACACTCTACGCGTACTACTTGAAACAGCAGGAGCGCGCTCCTAGCACAAGTCTCGCTACATTTTCATGCTAGTAGACTAGCACAAGTGCGGTTAGTGTACATGCGTGACAGCCGCGTTATCCGTTCTTGCATTATTTAGTCCCCTTATAAGTTAACTAAAGGTAGGTACTCTGCGCATGTAGTTTGAGTTACTAGCTTAACGGTTGTAGTAGGTAACAGGGGGGCTGTCGAAGGGTATAAAAACCTCGCCGCTTTCCTAAACTTCCTGTTCTAAAACACTAACATTAACCTCTGCTTCTATTTCGCTTAGCTTGCGCCTTGCCGTGTCTGTAGGTCTAAACTAGAGCTCCTTCTTCTTTAATTAATTAATCAAGATTAATCGACTCATCCTAGTAATAATAGCTTATATGCTACAGACTAAGTTCGACACTACTCGCTCTATGTCATAAGGGTAGGTGCTAATAGCAGGAAGGTAACTAGGTATTAGACTCGTAGAGCTATAAAGAATATCGATAATAGCAATTGTCCTTGTAACTGACTATTACCTAGGGAAAGGGAATTAAATTAAGCACAAAGCTCCTAACTGCCTATCCTAAAGCTATCCCTATATACTAGAGAGACAGAGCAGCTCTGTTAGATCTGTCGATAGACCTGACAGATCCGTGTCTATAGATCTGTAGACTAACCCTACAGATCTAAGGGTCTATTATCCTGTAATAGATCCCTTCTCCCCTATAGGCCTGTAGATCTGTAGACTAACCCTACAGATCTAGGGATCTATCCTTATGTGACAGATCCTTTCTCCTATAACTATGCCTATAACTCATAGTACTCCTATGACTATACTATGACTTATAGCACTTAGGACCCTCATAATCCTGTAACCTATAGTACCCCTAATACTCATGACACTATCCCCCTCTTAGCCTAGCTTGTCCCTAAGCTACCTTTATTAGTGTAGGGTTTCTCTTGTCATTTCCTTTTATGCTGTGATGTCTTCTCTTTCTATATTACTGCCTTGTGTCATCCTAGACACTAACGCTCCTTTAATGCAGAAACGTAAACGCCGCGCGAATCGAATCTATCGTTAGGGCTAGGATAGCATGAAGTCCTATACTTAGTGTCAAGAGTTAAAGCTCGTTTGTTAGGTACACATTTCCTTAGGGAAATGTTCGTAATGTTACTTTAGTAACTGTCAAAGTTACAATGCAAAGGTAACAGAGGTCGAATAGAAGAAGTTAGGCAATTAGTAGAAAAGACTAATTGCCGATCTCGATTATGCGAAGGCGGTCCTAGCTAAGGCTTCGCAGAAGATAATAGAGGCGCATGCAAAGGAGATGCGTCTTCGAAAACAGTTAGACGTAGTCGACTAGGAGGTCAAGGATAGTCGCGCTCTCGAGGAGCGTAAGATCAGGGAGGATGAGGCCGAGGAATAGGCTCTCTCGCAGGCTAGGTTCCTTCTTGACCTAGATCCTTCCGCAGGTCTCGCTCTTAGTCCTACGACATGGAGCGTAATAGAGGGTTTCGCTAACGCCTCATATTAGGGTTTCCTAGATGGCGTGATAGCCAAGCTAATCGACGGCGTCCCGCAGGAGTCTAGTCGTGGCTTAGGATCTTCTTCCTAGGTTCGTTCCTTTCTCGAAACTCCGTATCTTTTGCTAACAGTTTCGCAGATGTTCTAGGGGTTCCTAGGTGTTCTCGGTACTCCTATATCCTTCCCATTTTACTAAGTACTCTCGCTGTCTGTCCCGCTAGCGAGTGTCGACAATCTTTTCGACAGTGTACTCCGGTTCTTCTACTTTAGGGTTAAGTAGTAAGGGTTCCGTTTGTAGTGTAGCGTCTAGCGCTGCTTGTTCTAGTAGAGAGACATAGAACACAGGGTGTATTCTCATCTGCTCAGGTAGCTGTAACTTAAAATTAACTAGTCCTTTCTTGGCCCTAATCCTGAATAGTCCTAGTTTTACAGCGTCTAGTTTTTTACTCGGCTTGTCTAATTTAATGTGACAGCAGAGGAGATATACCTTGTCCCCCTCCTTTAGAATTAGTCCCTTAATTCTCTTATGATTCACGTACTATGCCATGTTCTGCTAATAGAACTGCAGGTTAAGTCGTGCTTCTGTTTGTAGTTAGCATAGATGTTCTACTCGTCTAAGTGCTACTAGGTTCGGATTATTAGCTAAGACATCCGGGATGTCTTCTATAGCTAATCTATATGCTATCTGAAAAGGCGAGAGTCCTGTTAACTCTACTAGCTGATATAGATATATGTGCTATATGATATGAAAATATCTCGCAGTGTGACAGAGTAATCCGACCTTTTAGTAGGTACAAGACAGCGCTGCTTTCTGCTTATCGCAGAGGTAGCGCTAAGGGTACTTATAACCCCCGACGCTCCTCAATTAGGGAAAGCATGTCCGAGCCTAACCCCGTAGGGGTACCGTAGGGTCAGCGACGTGGGGGCGTCCTACGTCGACAACTGATCCTACTTAGACGACATACGAGCCAACGTATGTACGAAGGACCCCCTTGCCATATGTGGCAGGGTCACTGCATGCCAAGGGCGGCCATTAGAACCCATGCGGTTCAAATGGTCCCCTAGTATCAACCGTATCACTGCCCCTCCTCCTATGAGGATGTCCCTAGCCTTACTAAGTGACGCACGCGGAACATATAGGGTACGGGATGTAGCACGCTCACACCGCGCAAGGGTAAATAGGTAGATAGCCTACGTAACATGTGTCATGCGCATACCTTAACACCTTCGTAGCGAGTGCGGGGCGGAGGCTGCTAACTCGGGCGGGTTTTAATCCGTCACATGTTAGGCGGCTTCGTAACACCTTCGCTTCACATGCGGATCGAGATATCAGGAAACTACGAGTACGTACTTCGGTCAATCCTTGAAATTATAGGGCGAGCATGCGCGCCGGCCTCGCTAAGTAGCTTGGCCGTCCCTATTTAGTCGTGACCGTGAAGAACGTGTCGCAGAACCTCGGGGTAGTAGGAAAGTGCGCAGACACTCTACGCGCGCCGCTCGAAACGGCAGGAGCGCGCTCCTAGTGCAGGCCTCGTCACATTTCCATGCTAGTAGGCTAGCACGAGTGCGGTCGGCGCACATGCGTGACGGCCGCGTTATCCGTTATTGCATCATTCGGTCCCCTTGTGAGTTAACTAGAGGCAGGTGCTCTGCGCATGTAGTTCGAGTTACTAGCTTAACGGTTGCGGTAGGCAACAGGGGGGCTGTTAGAGGGTATAAAAACCTCGTCGCTTCCTAAACTTTCCTGTTCTAAGACACTAACATCGACCTCTACTCCTACTTCGCTTAGCTTGCGCCTCGCTATGTCTGCGGGTCTGTACCGGAGCTCCTTCTTCTTCAATCAATCAATCAAGATCAATCAACCCGTCTTAGCTACAATGGCTCATGTGCTGCAGACTAAGTTCGACGCTACTCGCTCTGCCTGCGATCGTCGCTCGTGTTGACGATGCCTCGACAACCTTAGTAGCCAAGCTGCACACATCTCCCCTCCGCGTGTTAGTAAGGCGTCCCCTACCCGCGAGGTATGCGTGACTTGTACTAACCGAAGCGTAGCTAAGATCTATGTCGGCGGGTTTGATAAGGGCAGTGTCTACTGCAATTGTGTTAACTGTAATGGCAAGCATCAAAAATGCTAAGACCTCCCTGAAGAGGTGTACAGCGAGTATAACTAGCTCTGCCGTAACATCGATGACTTCTAGAGTACGCGCGACGAGGGGATTGCCGAAGGCACTCCGACTATGAACAGGCTACAGGCTAAGTACCACGAGGCACTCGCCTACCTGCTCGGCGCCCTCTCGTGCTTTACCGCGACTGCTAACCGTTCTCACAGCGGCGTTCGCTTCGACTCTCTGCTAACAGGCGAAAACGTTTGTCTGGGTCTAATCGCAGACTTAGTCTAGAAGATCTTGAAGGTGCTAACCGTTAGGGTCGAGACCTTCGCTATAGTACGCATACGGTACGGGTGCCCTCCAAGTATGAATGCTGACTTTCTCCGCTAGGCTAACGTTAGCGTCGAGAAATATCCGACTAGCCGTCAGCGTTAGCAACTCGGGGCCCTTGCCTCTATTGACAATGACTTTAAGACGCGGATGATCCGCAAGAAGGTCATCAAGCAATTCACCGCTCCCGCCGCTAAGGCCACGCCCTAGCGCCGTAGCGAGAGGCAGCCTGCCTCTAAGCCGGTCCCGAGGACTAAGCCGTAAGTTACTCACTCGAATCCTGTCGCGTGCGTACAGCTAACACATTGTAGCGCCGCCGCCTACGCCGCCTCGACGCTACTGTCTAAGAAGAAGAAGAGGGCTAGGGCCGAAATTGAGGTCAGCGACGAGGAAGCCGAGCCTTCCCTAGTTGCGACCTGTACTACGTCCGTCAAGACGCTAAGGCACAAGCCTCTAGGCTAGATCTTTGAGGATGAGGAGGATGACGACGCTCAGGATACCTTCGGTCCTAACATGATCCCTTCGCGCCGTAGTGTCACTACACTAGTTACGCCTGAGGGAGACACCGAGTCTAATGATGTAGTCGACACTCGTGTCAAGAAGCGCAAGATGATCTCGAGGGCCGAGCGCGACAGCCGCAAGCGCGCTCGAGTCTCTTCGCCTTCTAATGCTAAGGATGAGGTAGTCGTCGCGACTAGGCGTAGTGAGGGTGTCGCTAGTTCTCTAGCTACTATAGGCTCCGAAGACGAGCTCCCTCGCAACCTACTAAAGAAGAAGATGCCGGCCTCTCTTCGTGGCGTTACTACCCCCGTTACTTATGGTCGCTTCGGGGTGTTTAGTAGACCCCGTGCAGGTAGGCAGTCCCTAGCGGACCGTAACAAGAAAGACTCTCCTGCTTCGGGTTCGGTCAGGAAGCCCCTAACTAGTAGTCGCTAAGCATTAGCTACGAAGCTAATCCGAGCATGTCTCTTGTTCTTCTTGGGTTTATTCTAGGTGTGCCTTTAGGCATCAATGATGTATAAGTAGGGCGTTTGCTTCTCGTTGTCACTTCGCGCGTCATGCGCTACATACACGTGTCAAGAATTCTGCTCCAGAACCCTTATCTTCCCACGAATCGACCTTCTTAAGCCCTGCTTACGCCTCCTCCGCTCTTCGAATTCACGAATAGCTTCCGGAGCGTTCTTGTAGTCTTCGGCCGGAACCTATTGTGTGTACTTAGGTAGGTATCCTTTCTACTTTACTAGATAGTGCGTTGCGCCCTTGCGCCGCATACTGTCCTTAATACCCTCGACTTCCTACTCTTCGTTCTCTTCTGCTACTAGCATCAGGTCCGCGGGCTCTTCGCCCTCGCGCTGTACCCATGGTTCGAGTAGAGATACGTAGAAGACGTCGTGCACACGATACGACGATAGCAACGATAGCTAGTACGCCTGCGAGCCTATCGCGTCGCGTATCCGGAAGGGTCCGACGAACCTTGGCGTCATCTTCTTGCTCGGAAGTTTCAGCTTGAGATTCTTCGTCGACAGTAATACCTTCGTACTAACTGCGTACTACATCGGTTTAGCACGGGTGTTATTATGTTTAATCTGGGATTCTGAGGCCTTTTTCTAGTGTTCTATTAGCACCGAATGTACCTCGCGCATACGCCGCGCTGATTCCGCGGCGGCCGGCACCCTCTCCTCAGAAGACTCGTCCCGAGGCGGTTCTAGGTGTATTTCCGGATCAAAGCTATAAAGAATCTAAAATGGCGACATGCGCATAGTAGCATGCACGCTGTTATTGACTGCAAATTCCGCTATAGGAATTGCGTCGGCCTAGGCATCCTGGTTCTTAGCGTAGTAGCACCAAAGGTACTGCTCAAGAGTCTAGTTCATACGTTTAGTCTGACCATTAGTCTGTAGATAGAATGCTGTACTTAGGCGGTGCTTGACACGCGCCTCAAACACAAATTCTTGCTAGTATTTACTAGTAAAGACAGAACCTCGATCTAATAGGATACTTCGGGGGACACTAAAGCGCCGTATAACTTCGTCGCGAAGTAGCCGCGTAAGCTCGCCGCTTGTGCACTTTTTCGTACATAGGATGAAGATATTCATCTTCGAGTATCGGTCGACTACTATAAGGACAGCATCAACCACATCGCCTTTCTACTTTGCCGGCAGCAAATCGGTAATGAAATCCATGGTTAAGTCTTGCCATGGTCTCTCTAGTAGTAGGAGCGCCTGAGCATCGCCATAGGGGCGATAGCGCTAAGATTTGCTAATCTGGCACGTCTGGCAGGATTTGACATAGTCAGAGACATCCTGTTCTAGCGTAGGCTACTAGTATTTGCGTCCGAGAAGTGCGTTCGTCTTCTCTACGCCAAAATGGCCCGCGAGTTTATTGTCATGATGAATACGGAGGAGCTGCGAACAGAGTACGCGGTCGGCGGGTACGTAGAGCCTATTGTCAAAGTACTACAAATCGCCCGACTTGGTCTAGTACTTCGGACCGCCTGCAGTATCCTGGAGGGCTACACCCTCATTAATTAACTCCGGTTCTCGCTCTTGCAACTGCTGAATAAGTCTCGAGACTTCTTTAAAGGGTTCTTTAGACATCGCATGCTTACCGCATGTAAGCTAGTTAACTACCGCACGGATCGAGCTAGACATAGTCGCCACAACTGCCGGATAGGAGGGTTCGTCACTAGCGGAGGCCGTGAGGCCCCATTAGACCCGCAGTCGACCTACAAGAGGAGCTAACGACAGATCGCCGCCCTAAACTGCAAGCTTCGTTTGCAGCGTAAGGAGAAGCTGTTAGTCACCCTCTTCCCTAGTGTCGTAGTCCGGTCGTCGCGAAGGACTGTCAGCCGGATTCGTCTTTCCGGAACGATGCTAGATAACGAAGTCAAAGCTAGCGAGGAAAGTCGCCTACCTTGCTTGCCGACTACTTAGCTGCTTCACGCCCATGAAGCCACGAAGGTTGTTATGGTTAGTAAGCACCTTAATAGGGTACGCTACGCCTTCGAGGTAGTGTCGGTACTCCTTGAAGCTGTCAACAATAGCTAAAAGCTCTTAGTCGTGAGTCTCGTAGTTAAGCTTAGCGCCCTGCATCTTCCGCGACTAGAAGGCAATCGGGTACTATCGCGTACTGCCTTCGTGCGACTAGAGCTACGATATAATTGCGGCTATTACGAATTTTGAAGCATCGGTCTCTATCCGGGTCTTCGCAGCGGGGTCAAAGTGCCGAAGTATAGGCGTAGTTTAAAAAGCTGCTTTAAGTTCAGAGAAGGCCTTACTCTAAGCCTCCTCCTAAGGCACTTTCCCTGGCTTTTTTCCTCGAACCGCGCCCTTTGCGAGGGCCGTAAGGGGAGCCACGATCTTCGAGTAAGATCGTATGAATCTGCGGTAGAAGTTAGTGAATCCTAGGAACACCTGCACTTCTCGGAGGGTAGTTAGCCGTAGCTACTCCGCGATTGCGGACACCCTTCGGTTATCCATGATGACTCCTTCCGTGGAGACGATGTATCCGAGAAACTCAATCCTATCCGTCAGGAATGAGCACTTCTTTAGGTTCGCGTACAGAGCGAACTTGCAGAGCCGTTCGAGCACTATACTTAGATGCCGAATATGCTCCTCCTTCAAGTCGGAATAGACTAGTATATCGTCTAAATATACTACGTAGCAGGTGTTAACGAGGCCGGCTAGGGCCTAGTTGATATACGCTTAGAACGTCGCTAGTACGTTAGTCAAGCTGAATGGCATCACTATATACTCGAAGTGTCTGTACCGCGTTCGGAATGTAGTCTTCTACTCGTCGCCCTTTCGGATCGGTATCTAGTAGTAGGCGTCCTTCAAGTCGATAGACGAGAAGATAGCGGCGCGACTAAGGCGGTCAAGCGTCTCGCTAATAAGTAGTAGGGGGCAGCGGTTCTTCTAGGTTACCGCGTTAAGGCCCCTATAGTCAACGCATAGGCGGAGCGTGTTATCCTTCTTCGGGACGAACATAACTAACGCTCTAGCCTCGCTGTCGCTTCGTCGGATCCACGCGTTCCTTTGCGCCTTGTAGAGGTAGTCTCGAAGTGTTTCGAGCTACGATTCCGACATAGGGTACAGAGGTCGATGCGGAGGATTGTAACCCTCCTTAAGGTTAATCGCATGTTCCGCGTCTAGGGCCCGGGCATGGGCCGCAGCCTCTGCGTCGAAAATATCGGCGTATTCCTCTAACTCAGGCGGAAGGGTAACGTCTTCCTTGACGTTCCGTATGCGGACCGTATACACGCATTAGACCTTCTTCATGTCCTTGTAGAAGCTGTGTGCGTCACGCATCCGTACCGCAGGAACTTCGCCTATAGAGCTATAGAACTAGTTGTCAGTAGCTCTATTAACAACGACTCCCTGCTTGTGGCGCCAAGGGCGGCCGAGTAGGAGCTCCTCATCAGGAACGTCTTTGGCGTAGAAGACTTCGTTAGTCTCGCGCACTTCTCCTAAGGAGTCCGCGAGTTAGAGGCGCATGTTGTACGCGCCTCGAGCTACTACGCCTTCGCCCTAAAAAGACTTCATGGTAGGCAGCAGGGCTCCTGGGATCGGCTTCAAACCGAGCTGTACGATTACCCTCTAGGGTATCACGTTAACCTCCGCAAGGTCATCTAACATACAGTCTACTAGCTCGAGCGAGCCATTAACTCGGACCGCGCCGGATAGGCGCCGCGCAGGCCACGAGTCTATACTATCGGTGACAGACAGCTTGGATACCCGTAGTAGCCATTCGGTTGTCTCGGGCTTGTCCTTCTTTCGCCTCCCCTCTAGGGAGGTTTCGGACACCTTGCTTACCTTCTTCCTATCACTTCGTTTAGGACAGCGAGCCGCCTAGTAGTCCCTCGCTCCACAGATGTGGCAGCTACTCGGAGGCTTCTCGCTACTGTCTTTTGGCTCGGAGGGCTTGCTCCTCCGGAATGAACTACCGCGTTAGACGTGGCCCCTAGGGCGCTTGTGATAGCGGCCCTTCAGGGGGTCCTCGGGGCTTGGACGCTTATTGTCCTTACCACCCGATTTTCCATTTCGCTTCAAGGTGATTTCCATACGTGTCGCAAGGGACACGAGGTCTTGCCGAGTTGTCGGAAGTTCATGAAAAGTCATGATCATGTTCCGAAGATCGTCATCAAGTTTGACGAGCAAGTGCCGCACGCGTTACGTCTTAGTATAGGGTGGCATCTGTCCCTTGAGCGTGGCGAGATAGGTTGCGAAGCTAGAGGTTGTTTGTCCCTTCCCCTACTTAGCCTTCTCGTACTCGACAGACACGGTAAGGGCGCGATTCCCTAGATCCTCGACCTAGTCGACATAGAACTAGCGAAAGTCCGCCTATGTATACGTTCTGTCGTAGACCCGCATAAGGTCATACCGCTCATGCTAATTGTTACGAGGTTCCTTATCCTCTTCGAGCCACATCACACTAAAGGCAACTCGTTCGCCCTCTGTAGAATATCCGCGTAGGTTAAGCACGAAAACTGCCTTACACGCCTGCAAGAAAGTTCGAGCCTCCTTTAAGGTGTCTCCCTTGAACAGCTTCAGGTTGCATGCGTTACGACTACCTCCTAGTTAGCCTACTATGGCCCCGAATTCAGGCACCAAGTTCGCGGGCACACGCGGAGGGTCTGCGCCTCCCGATAAGTTGTCTTCGCGGGTCCCTAGCGTGAAATCTCGCTGGATTTCTTCGTCCGCCAGTTCGTTAGTACCGCTCATGGCGACGTCTTCGTCGTCCTCGCCGTTGTCGCTGCTAGGAGCGGTGCGGCTCTGGCTCTAGTTCGCAAGGCGGTTCGCGACCTAATCGACAATCATGGCTACGAGGGCCGGGTCGATAGTCGGGGTTAGCTGCGGTCCCTGTGCGGGGGGTCTATTACCTAGTCCGCCGCGTAATTGTCCTCTAGCGGAACCGTCGCTCGATGCAGTGTCGCTCGCAGCGGTTACTTCTGCGGGCTAGTTACTCAGGCTAGCTTCGCCATCGCGGGCGCTCAGGATGGCGCTCGCTACGCGTTAGTTGCGAGTTCGTGGTACTCTAGACATATCGTAGTATTCTCTGCCAGACTGCAAAGCAGGGGGGAGAAAGCAGAACTGATATAGATATATGTGCTATATGATATGAAAATATCTCGCAGTGTGACAGAGTAATCCGACCTTTTAGTAGGTACAAGACAGCGCTGCTTTCTGCTTATCGCAGAGGTGGCGCTAAGGGTGCTTATAACCCCCGACGCTCCTTAATTAGGGAAAGCATGTCCGAGCCTAACCCCGTAGGGGTACCGTAGGGTCAGCGACGTGGGGGCGTCCTACGTCGACAACTGATCCCACTCGGACGACATACGAGCCAACGTATGTACGAAGGACCCCCTTGCTATATGTGGCAGGGTTACTGCATGCCAAGGGCGGCCATTAGAACCCATGCGGTTCAAATGGTCCCCTAGTATCAACCGTATCACTAGCATACTATTATACGCGAGCTATGCTATTAGTAACAACTCTACCTAGTTGTTCTAGTCTCTATTCACATAGGATCGAAGGTACTATTCTAATGTCTGATTTAGACGTTCTGTCTGTCTATCTGTCTAAGGGTAGAAGGAAGTACTTAGTCGATGTTTAACCTAGAATTGCCTCATTAGGGCTCTCTAGAAGTTAGAGGTAAACACGGATCCTCGATCTGTTACTAGGTCCTATAGCATGCTATGTAGTGCTACTACCTATTTGATGAAGACATGCGTAATATCTTTAGTCTTGAAGTCTTTGCAGTAAGGGATAAACTTCCTAAACTTAGTGAATTAGTCAACTACTACCATGATCCTGTCAAAGAACTCATTCGTAGCAGGTTCTCTTAACTAAGGTAGTTTAACGATGAAATCCATGGTAAGCGATTCCTATGGCCGTTAAGGTACCTTAAGCGGTCGTAGTAGCCTATATAGTTTGTGATAGTCGTGCTTACTTTGTCGGCAAGTCACACATTAACAGACGTAGTCCTCGATTGCCTTGCTTATCTTACGGAAGTAATATTCTTGTCAGAGAATTTGCTTCATTTTAGACACTCCCGGGTGTCCTGCCTAAGGTACGTCATGTCGGAGTTGTAGTAGCTCTAATCGTAAAGACGTTAGCACGTATACTAATCCTTGAAACAGAAGGATTCTGTCTCCGTCTTCCTAATCCTCCTGTCTATTAATGTCGTTACAGACAGCGAGTGCAGTTAGGTCGTAGACTAGCGCGTTCTTCAGGTCGTCCTAAAATTCACTAGTCTATGTGACAGTTATAGCCGCGAGTTAGTTAACTCCTAGCGTGCCATTGCTATTTTCCTAGAGAACAGCATGTTTCTCCCGCTTCATGCCCTTCATGTAGTCTGTCTAGCGGCTAAGTGTATCGGCGCGTGCGTTATCGGTCCCCTTGTATTAGACAATCTTGTAGTTAAAACTAGAGAGCTCCTTACTCTACCGAACCTATCGTTAGTTTAACTCTTTCGTCGTTATGAAGTATCGCAAGTTCTCATAGTCTGTGTAGACCGTGACCTAGTGCTTAGAACCTTCTAAGTAGATTCGCTAGGCATTATAGGCATCTACTATAGCTAGAAGTTCTTTGTCGTAGACGTCGTATTAGAGTTCAGGTCTAGACAATTTCCTCGAGTAGTAGGCGACTAGCTGTAGTCGTCTACTTAGTCCTAGTTGACTTAAGCATGCCCTAAGTACTACGTCAGAGGCATCTGTTTCGACTATAATAGGCTTATCTAGGTCGAATACAAGTAAGATTAGCTAATCTGTAAATCGTCGCTTAAGTTCCTTGAAGGCATTCTGTTAGGCGTCGTCCTACACAAATAGTGTATCCTTCGTAGTAAGAGTCGTAAGTAGTGCCGTAATCTTCGAATAGTTTGCCACAAATCTTTAGTAGAAGTTAGCGAACCTAAGGAAGAACTATACTTCCTTAACATTAGTTAGCGTAGGCTACTCTTTTACGACTTAGACTTTCTTAGTGTCTATCTTGATTCTATTCCATGCTACTACGTAGCTAAGGAATTATACTTCCTGCTTGTGAAACTCGCTCTTCTAAGGCTTAACCTTTAACTAGTAATCCTGGAGTTTCTGAAGTACCTTACGCACATAAGTCCTATGTTCTTCGATTGTCTGTAAGTAGACAAGGATGTCGTCTAGGTATATAACTACAAAGACGTCGAGGTACTCTCGTAGCACGTTATTAATAAATGCCTACTATGTAGCTAGGGCATTTGTCAACCTAAATAGCATGACTATGTACTTGTAGTGTCCGAACCTAGTTTAGAACGCAGTCTTCTATTCTTTGCCTTCCTTAATTCGAATTTAGTTATACGCTCTAGGTATGTCAAACTTCGAGAACTACATTGCTCCTTGTAGTTAGTCCTGTAATTCTAAGAGCAAAGGAAGCGGATAACTATTCTTTATTACAATGTCGTTTAATCTACGATAATCTACGCAGAGTCGCTAGTTATCTTCCCCCTTAGGCACAAACAGGATCGGATATCCGGCTAGGGACTAGGACTCGCGGATGAAGCCTTTCTAGAGGTTGTCTTCTAGGTATTTCCAGAGAATCTCTAGTTTCGCCGCTAACAACGGGCGAACTAATTGCTTCGTTAGTGTCTTGCTAGGCAGTAAGTATATCCTGTAGTCCTACTCCTAGTGTTCTAGTAGAGCTTGTTAGTCGGGTTCTTCCTCAAAAAGAGTAGCGAACTCTTTATACTTATCAGGAACTATGAATTCGACCCTGACTTCCGTTTGCGTTGCTTTAACCTATAGGACGTGCACTTCCTGTTCTAGATCCTTAATAGCGGCTACTATCTCGCTTGAAGTCATAGCACATATTTTGATCTTGCCTAGTGCGTCGTGTACTACAGGTAGAGGTATCGATCTTAAGAGTTCCGGGAACTAGATCCTCTCATTCTTCTAGTCGATATAGGGGTTAGCGTTTCTTAGCTATAGCAACCCTAGTACTACATCCGAGCCTAGTAACTCCGTGATATCAAACTAGAGCATCTCTTAGTAGCGTCCTATCCGCAGAGGCATTATCTTGGTTTCTTTGTCAACTATTCCTTAGTTGTACGTGACTAGCTTTCCGTTAATCGCTTGTAGTAAGAAAGCATTCGTCTTCGCCTGTAGCTTTATCCTAGCTGTCCTGGCGAACTTAGGTGTCATGAATATTCTAGTACATCCTGAATCTATTAAGGCCCTAGCTAGCGTCTCGTCAATATGCACCTATACTCTAAGGTTGTTCGCGTATCTAGCGCCGATCGCGGCATATTGTTGCAGCCCTGTCTAGTCTGTCCGTAGGTCTAATTCTAGCGGACCTTATCGTTTCCTGAATAACTGTCTTCACGGACTAGTTTAGGGATTATACGGTTTCGGCTTCTTCTCTAAGCGTTACTATTTTCTGGCCTAAGAGGTCGTTCTCGCTCTTAGCCTCGCTATTCCTGCGCGTTTCTTGCGTACTCTATCTTTAAGTAATAGACTCGGAGCTATAGCGCTCGTAGAATCTAAATACCTTCGTGGGTTAGGTAGCCTCCCTAGGGCGTGAACTCTACCCCGAACGGTACAATTTCTTAGACAACTTTCTAATACGCGTAAGGTTAAGCTATGACTAGTAGTCTCCTTAGGTGTTGTCGCATACAGTCGGCTAGTTCGTCATACTAAAGCTAGTCGACATGTTGTACTCTATTAATCTATAGGCAAGCCTAAGCCTACTAGTTCTGTATAATTCGGATAATATCGAGTCCGATGTCATGCGGCGGCATAGCCTATCGCTCTATGCTCTCGTCTTCCTCAGAATCAGGAATGACGGCTTCGACAATCTCGTAGTTGTCGTCCGAACCTTCTTCTTCTTCTTCTAGCTCCTGTTACCTCAGGACTGTCGCACTAGAAGGTGTACCCCTTAGCGCATAGATCGACTGCGCCTTGTTTCGGCTAGGGTACCATCTAGAACTATCTTTATCACTCATGTGAATTCGACAATTGTCGTCATAGCATGTAGTCTAAGTAAGTGCGGCATAGTCTAGTTCTCGAGTAGTAGCGGCCTTTTGCTTAGGTGCCGTCGTTGTTACGCGAGCCTGCTCTATCCTAGGCAGTTCCTGTCGTTGCTTCTTAGCAAAACACTCGCGAGCAAAGTGTCCTTTCTTTCTACAGTTGTAGCACTTGAGATTACTCTTGTCGAATGGCTTCTTCAGACCATTCTAGGGAGGAGAGCCCTTCTGCGGCTTTCCTTAGGGTCTATTCCTTAGACGCCCCTTAGTCGCATCTAACTCTATAGGTTAGAGACTATAGTAATCGCTTCGCCATTTTGGTGCTAATCGTTAGACCTTATGGTTAGCCTGTGCTAGCTTGCGATTTCTATGTTGTCATTCTTGCTGTCGTTCCTAGATGCGATTATCGATTCTAATTGCAAGATCGCTCATTTCCTTGAATGTCGTTAGCCGATCTCCTCAGGCAATTTCGTCTTTAACTGTCTCCTTTAGTCCCTAGTAGAACTAAGCGGCTAAAGCATTATCATTCTAGTCGACTCGAGCAGAGAGAGTCTAAAAGTCTGCGTAGTACTTAATAGCGGAACCCTTCTGCTAGATTCCTAGGAGAGCTCTCTTAGCCTCTTATTGCTTATTACTAAGCCTAAAAGCTTTGCGTAATGCCTTAAACAAAGACTTGTCTAAGTTAAGAATCTCCCTAGTTGTTATCTTCCTAGCTTCAACGTTGCTGACATAATCTAGATAATCTGTCAGATAAGGCTAGATAAACTCGAACGCTAGTCCCTTTAGGTAAGAGACAATGTACATCATTCGCTTATGATATGTTATAAACCGTTCTATATCTACGTTAAATGCTAACTAGCATTATAGGATAAACATCTTGACCTAAGATCGTTGTCCTATAAACTCTGTAGGGCTTCCTATCTTGAAGCCATTGTTGCCATGTCTATTCCCGGTAGTTAAACCTGCGACAGATGCTAGAGCCATCTCGCTAAGGTAAATGGATTCGAGCTACTACGTAATTTAAGGTATAGCGGCAACTTGTTCTTGTAGTGTCGGTTAACTGTCGCTAGAAGTTAAACTAACAGCTAAAGAACTACTTAACATAGGTATATGTTAAGCGCTTGACAAGTCTCCTAATGCTTCCTTAGAAGTAGTACTTAAAATGTCATAAGGGTAGGTACTAATAGCAGGAAGGTAACTAGGTATTAGACTTACAGAGCTATGAAGAATATCGACAATAGCAATTATCCTTGTAACTAAATATCCCCTAGGGAAAGGGAATTAAATTAAGCACGAAGCTCCTAACTGCCTATCCTGAAGCTATCCCTATATACTAGAGAGACAGAGCAGCTCTGTTAGATCTATTAACAGACCTAACAGATCCGTGTCTGTAGATCTATAGACTAACCCTACAGATCTAAGGGTCTGTCATCCCATGACAGATCCCTTCTCCCCTATAGGCCTATAGATCTGTAGACTAACCCTACAGATCTAGGGATCTATCCTTACGTGACAGATCCTTTCTCCTATAACTATGCCTATAACTCATAGTACTCCTATGACTATACTATGACTCATAGTACTTAGGACCCTCATAATCCTGTAACCTATAGTACCCCTAACACTTATGACACTCTGCCCGCGACTGTCGCTCGTGTCGACGATACCTCGATAACCTTAGCAGCTAAGCTGCACACATCTCTCCTCTACGTGTTAGTAAGGCGTCCCCTACCCGCGAGGTATGCGTGGCTTATGCTAACCGAAGCGTAGCCGAGATCTACGTTAGCAGATTTAATAAGGGCAGTGTCTACCGCAATTATGTTAACTGTAATAGCAAGCATCAAAAATGCTAAGACCTCCCTAAAGAGGTATATGGCGAGTATAACTACCTCTGCTATAACATTAATGACTTCTAGAGTACGCGCGACAAGGGGGTTACTAAAGGTACTCTGACTATAAACAGGCTACAGGCTAAGTACTACGAGGCACTTGCCTACCTACTCGGCGCCCTCTCGTGCTTTACTGCGACTACTAACTGTTCTTATAGCAGTGTTTGCTTCGACTCTCTACTAACAGGCGAAAACGTTTATGTAGGTCTAATTACAGACTTAGTCTAGAAGATCTTGAAGGTGCTAACCGTTAGGGTCAAGACCTTCGCCATAGTACGCATATAGTGCGGGTACCCTCTAAGTATAAATGCTGACTTTCTCTGCTAGGCTAACGTTAGCGTCGAGAAATATCCGACTAGCCGCTAGCGTTAGCAACTCGGGGCCCTTGCCTCTATTAACAATGACTTTAAGACGCAGATAATCCGCAAGAAGGTTATCAAGCAATTTACCGTTCCCGCTACTAAGGCTACACCCTAGCGCTATACCGAGAGGCAGCCTGCCTCTAAGCCGGTCCTAAGGACTAAGCTGTAAGTTACTTACTTAAATCCTGTCGCGTGCGTATAGCTAACACATTGTAGCGCCGCTGCTTACGCCGCCTCGACGCTACTATCTAAGAAGAAGAAGAAGGCTAGGGCCGAAATTAAGGTTAGCAACGAGGAAGCCGAACCTTCCCTACTTGTAATCTACACTACGTCCGCTAAGACGCTAAGGCACAAGCCTCTAGGCTAGATCCTTAAGGATAAGGAGGATGATGACATCTAGGATACCTTCGGTCCTAACGTGATCCCTTCGCGCTATAGTGTTACTACACTAGTTACGCCTAAGGAAGACACTAAGTCTAATAATGTAGTCGACACTTGTGTCAAGAAGCGCAAGATAATCTCGAGGGCCGAGCGCGACAGCCGTAAGCGCGCCTTAGTCTCTTCGCCTTCTAATGCTAAGGATGAGGTAATTGTCGCGACTAGGCGTAGTAAGGATGTCGCTAGCTCTCTAGCTACTATAGGCTCTAAAGACGAGCTCCCTTGCAACCTACTAAAGAAGAAGATGCCGGCCTCTCTTCGTGGCGTTACTACTCCTGTTACTTATAGTCGCTTCGGGGTGTTTAGTAGACCCCGTGTAGGTAGCTAGTCCCTAGCGGACCTTAACAAGAAAGACTCTTCTACTTTGGGTTTAGTCAGGAAGCCCTCGACTAGTAGTCGCTAAGCATTAGCTACGAAGCTAATCTAAGTATGTGTCTTGTTCTCCTTAGGTTTTTTTCTAGGTATGCCTTTAGGTATTAATAATGTATGAGTAGGGCGTTTGCTTCTTGTTATTACTTCCCGTGTTATGCGCTATATACATGTGTTAAGAATTCTGCTCCGAAACTCTTATCTTCCTACAAATCGACCTTCTTAAGCCCTACTTACGCCTCCTCTACTCTTCGAATTCACGAATAGCTTCTAGAGCGTTCTTGTAGTCCTCGGCTAGAACCTATTATGTGTACTTAGGTAGGTATCCTCTCTACTTCACTAGATAGTACGTTACGCCTTTATGCCGCATACTGTCCTTAATACCCTTGACTTCCTACTCTTCGTTCTCTTCTGCTACTAGCATTAGGTCCGTAGGCTCTTCGCCCTTGCGCTATACCTATAGTTCGAGTAGAGATACGTAGAAGATGTTATGCACACAATATGACGATAGCAACGATAGCTAGTATGCCTGCAAGCCTATTACGTCGCGTATCTAGAAGGGTCCGACGAACCTTGGCGTTATCTTCTTACTTGGAAGTTTTAGCTTAAGATTCTTCGTTAATAGTAACACCTTTGTACTAACTGCGTACTACATTAGTTTAGCATAGGCGTTATTATGTTTAATCTAGGATTCTAAGGCCTTTTTCTAGTGTTCTATTAGCACCGAATGTACCTCGCGTATACGCCGCGCTAATTCTGTAGCGGCTAGCACCCTCTCCTTAGAAGACTCGTCCTAAGGCGGTTCTAGGTGTATTTCTGGATTAAAGCCATAAAGAATCTGAAATGGCGACATGCGTATAGTAGCATGCATGCTATTATTAACTGCAAATTCTGCCATAGGAATTATATTAGCCTAGGCATCCTAGTTCTTAGCGTATTAGCACCGAAGGTACTACTAAAGAGTCTAGTTTATACATTTAGTCTGACTATTAGTCTGTAGATAGAATGCTATACTTAGGTAGTACTTAACACGCGCCTTAAACACAAATTCTTGCTAGTATTTACTAGTAAAGACAGAACCTCGATCTAATAGGATACTTTAGGGGACACTAAAGCGTCGTATAACTTCGTCGCAAAGTAGTTGCGCAAGCTCCCTACTTGTGTACTTTTTCGTACATAGGATAAAGACATTCATCTTTAAGTATTAGTCGACTACTACAAGGATAGTATTAACTATATCGCCTCTCTACCTTACTAGCAGTAAATTAGTAATAAAATCTATAGTCAAGTCTTGCTATAGTCTCTCTAGTAGTAGGAGTGCCTAAGCATTACTATAGGGGCTATAGCGCCAAGATTTGCTAATGACATAGTTAGAGACATCCTGTTCTAGTGTCAGCTACTAGTATTTACGTCTGAGAAGCGCGTTCGTCTTCTCTACGCTAAAATGGCCTGCAAGTTCATTGTCATGATAAATACGGAGGAGCTGCGAACAGAGTACGCAGTTAGCGGGTACGTAGAGTCTATTGTTAAGTGTCATGAGTGTCAGGAGTACTATGGGTTTCAGGATCATAAGGGTCCTAAGTGCTATAAGTTATAGTATAGTCATAGGAGTACTATGACTTATAGGCATAGTCATAGGAGAAAGGATCTGTCACGTGAGGACAGATCCCTAGATCTGTAGGGGTAGTCTACAGATCTATAGGCCTATAAGGAAGAAGGGATCTGTCGTAGGATAATAGACCCTTAGATCTATAGGGTTAGTCTACAGATCTACAGACACGGATCTATTAGGTCTGTCGACAGATCTAACAGAGCTGCTCTGTCTCTCTAGTATATAGGGATAGCTTCAGGATAGGCAGTTAGGAGCTTCATGCTTAATTTAATTCCCTTTCCCTAGGGGATAGTTAGTTACAAGGATAATTGCTATTATCGATATTCTTCACAGCTCTACGAGTCTAATACCTAGTTACCTTCCTGCTATTAGCACCTACCCTTATGACATTTTAAGCACTACTTCTGAGGAAGCATTAGGGGACTTGTCGAGCGCTTGACATACGCCTATGTCAAGTAGTTCTTTAGCTGTTAGTTTAACTTCTAGCGACAATCAACCGACACTATGAGAACAAGTTGCTACTATACCTTAAATTACGTAGTAGCTTGAATCTATTCACCTTAGCGAGATAGCTCTAGCATCTGTCGCAGGTTTAACTACTAGGAATAGACATAGCAACGATGGCTTTAAAATAGGAAGCCCTACAGAGTTTATAGGATAACGATCTTAAGTCAAGATGTTTATCCTATAATGCTAGTTAGCATTTACGTGGATACAGAACGGTTTATAACATATCATAAGCGAATGATGTACATTGTCTCTTACCTAAAGGGACTAGCGTTCGAGTTTATCTAGCCTTATCTAACAGATTATCTAGGTCACGTTAGCAATGTTGAAGCTAGGAAGACGACAACTAGGGAGATTCTTAACTTAGACAAGTCTTTGTTTAAGGCATTACGCGAAGCTTTTAGGCTCGGTAATAAGCAACAAGAGGCCGAGAGAGCTCTCCTAGGAATCTAGCAGAAGGGTTCCGCCATTAAGTACCGCGCGGACTTTTAGACTCTCTCTGCTTAAGTCGACTAGAATGATAATGCTTTAGCCGCTTAGTTCTACTAGGGACTAAAAGAGACGGTTAAAGACAAAATTGCCTGAGGAGATTAGCTAACGACATTCAAGGAAATAAGCGATCTCGCGATTAGAATCGATAATCGTATCTAGGAATAACAGCAAGAACGACAACATAGAAATCGCAAGCTAGCACAGGCTAACTATAAGGTCTAACGATTAGTACCAAAATGGCGAAGCGATTACTATAGTCTCTAACCTATGGGGTTAGATGCGACTAAGGGGCGTCTAAGGAATAGACCCCAAGGAAAGCCGCGGAAGGGCTCTCCTCCCTAGAATGGTCTAAAGAAGCCATTCGACAAGAGTAATCTTGAGTGCTACAACTATAGAAAGAAAGGACACTTTGCCCGCGAGTGTTTTGCTAAGAAGCAACGACAGGAACTGCCTAGGATAGAGCAGGCTCGCGCGACAACAACGGCGCCTTAGCGAAAGGCCGCCGCTACTTGAGAACCGGACCATGCTACACTTACTTAGACTGCGTGCTACAACGACGATTGTCGAATTTACATGAGTGATAAAAATAGTTCCGGATAGTACCCTAGCTAAAACAAGGCATAGTCGATCTGTGCGCTAAGAGGTACACCTTCTAGTGCGACAGTCCTAAGGCAACAGGAGCTAGAAGAAGAAGAAGAAGGTTCGGCCGATAACTACGAGATTGTCGAAGCCGTTATTCCTGATTCCGAGGAAGACAAGAGCATAGAGCGATAGGCCATGCTACCGCATGACATCGGACTTAATATTATCCGAATTATACAGAACTAGTAGGCTTAGGCTTGCCTATAGATTAATAGAGTACAACACGTCGACTAGCTTTAGTATGACGAACTAGCCGACTGTATGCGACGACACCTGAGGAGACTACTAGTCATAGCTTAACCTTACGCGTATTAGAAAGTTGTCTAAGAAATTGTACCGTTCGGGGTAGAGTTCACGCCCTAGGGAGGCTACCTAACCCACGAAGGTATTTAGATTCTACGAGCGCTATAGCTCCGAGTCTATTACTTAAAGATAGAGTACGCAAGAAACGCGCAGGAATAGCGAGGCTAAGAGCGAGAACGACCTCTTAGGCCAGAAAATGGTAACGCTTAGAGAAGAAGCCGAAACCGTATAATCCCTAAACTAGTCCGTGAAGACAGTTATTCAGGAAACGATAAGGTCCGCTAGAATTAGACCTACGGACAGACTAGACAGGGCTGCAACAATATGCCGCGATTGGCGCTAGATACGCGAACAACCTTAGAGTATAGGTGCATATTGACGAGACGCTAGCTAGGGCCTTAATAGATTCAGGATGTACTAGAATATTCATGACACCTAAGTTCGCCAGGACAGCTAGGATAAAGCTACAGGCGAAGACGAATGCTTTCTTACTACAAGCGATTAACGGAAAGCTAGTTACGTACAACTAAGGAATAGTTGACAAAGAAACCGAGATAATGCCTCTGCGGATAGGACGCTACCAAGAGATGCTCTAGTTCGATATCACGGAGTTACTAGGCTCGGATGTAGTACTAGGGTTGCTATAGCTAAGAAACGCTAACCCCTATATCGACTAGAAGAATGAGAGGATCTAGTTCCTAGAACTCTTAAGATTGATACCTCTACCTATAGTACATGACGTACTAGGCAAGATCGAAATATGTGCTATGACTTCAAGCGAGATAGTAGCCGCTATTAAGGGTCTAGAATAGGAAGTGTACGTCCTATAGGTCAAAGTAACGCAAACAGAAGTCAGGGTCGAATTCATAGTTCCTAATAAGTATAAAGAGTTCGCTACTCTTTTCGAGGAAGAACCCGACTAAGAAGCTCTGCCAGAACACTAGGAGTAGGACTACAGGATACCCTTACTCCCTAGCAAGACACTAACGAAGTAATTAGTTCGCCTATTATTAGTAGCGAAACTAGAGATTCTCTAGAAATACCTAGAAGACAACCTCCGGAAAGGCTTTATCCGCGAGTCGTAGTCCCTAGCTAGATACCCGATCCTGTTTGTGTCTAAGGGGGGGGATAACTAGCGACTCTGCGTAGATTATCGTAGATTAAATGACATTATAATAAAGAATAGTTATCCGCTTCCTTTGCTCTCGGAATTACAGGACTACCTATAAGGAGCAATGTAGTTCTCGAAGTTCGATATACCTAGAGCGTATAACTGAATTCGAATTAAGGAAGGCGAAGAATAGAAGACTGCGTTCTAAACTAGGTTCAGACACTATAAGTACATAGTCATGCTATTTAGGTTAACAAACGCCCTAGCTACATAGCAGGCATTTATTAACAATGTGCTACGAGAGTACCTTGACGTCTTTGTAGTTATATACCTAGACGACATCCTTGTCTACTCCCGGACGATCGAAGAGCATAGGACTTATATACGTAAGGTACTTTAGAAACTCTAGGATTACTAGTTAAAGGTTAAGCCTTAGAAGAGCGAGTTTCACAAGCAGGAAGTATTATTCCTTAGCTACGTAGTAGCATGGAATAGAATCAAGATAGACACTAAGAAAGTCTAAGTCGTAAAAAAGTAGCCTACACCGACTAATGTTAAGGAAGTATAGTCCTTCCTTAGGTTCGCTAACTTCTACCGAAGATTTGTGGCAAGCTATTCGAAGATTACGGCACTACTTATGACTCTTACGACGAAGGATACACTATTTGTGTAGGACGACGCCTAATAGAATGCCTTTAAGGAACTTAAGCAACGATTTACAGATCAGCCGATCTTACTTGTATTCGACCTAGATAAGCCTATCATAGTCGAAACAGATGCCTCCGACGTAGCGCTCAGGGCATGCTTAAGTCAACTAGGACTAAGTAGACGACTACAGCTAGTCGCCTACTACTCGAGGAAATTGTCTAGACCTAAACTCTAATACGATGTCTACGACAAAGAACTTCTAGCCATAGTAGACGCCTACAAGGCCTAGCGAGTCTACTTAGAAGGTTCTAAGCACTAGGTCATAGTCTACACAGACTATGAGAACTTGCGATACTTCATAACGACAAAAGAGTTAAACTGACAACAGGTTCGGTAGAGTAAGGAGCTCTCTAGTTTTAACTGCAAGATTGTCTATTACAAGGGGACTAATAACGCACGCGCCGATGCACTTAGCCGCTAGACGGACTACATGAAGGGCGTAAAGCAGGAGAAACATGCTGTTCTCTAGGAAAATAGCGATAGCACGCTAGGAGTCAACTAACTCGCGGCTATAACTGTCACATAGACTAGTGAATTTTAGGACGACCTGAAGAACGCGCTAGTCTACGACCTAACTACACTTGCTGTCCGCGACGACATTAATAGACAGGAGGATTAGGAAGACGAAGACAGAATCCTTCTGTTTTAAGGATTAGTATACATGCTAACGTCTTTACGATTAGAGCTACTACAACTCCGACATGACGTACCTTAGGCGGGACACCCGGGAGTGTCTAAAATGAAGCAAATTCTCTGACAAGAATATTACTTCCCTAAGATAAGCAAGGTAATTAAGGACTACGTCTGTTAATGTGTAACTTGCCGACAAAGTAAGCATAACTATCACAAACTATATAGGCTACTACGACCGCTTAAGGTACCTTAACGGCCATAGGAATCGCTTACCATGGATTTCATCGTTAAACTACCTTAGTTAAGAGAACCTGCTACGAATGAGTTCTTCGACAGGATCATGGTAGTAGTCGACTAATTCACTAAGTTTAGGAAGTTTATCCCTTACCGCGAAGACTTTAAGACTAAAGATATCACGCATGTCTTTATTAAATAGGTAGTAGTACTACATAGCATGCTACAGGACCTAGTAACAGATCGAGGATCCGTGTTTACCTCTAACTTCTAGAGAGCCCTAATAAGACAATTCTAGGTCAAACATCGACTAAGTACTTCCTTCTACCCTTAGACAGATAGACAGACAGAACGTCTAAATCAGACGTTAGAATAGTACCTTCGATCCTATGTGAATAGGGACTAGAATAACTAGGTAGAATTGTTGCTAATAGCATAGCTCGCGTATAATAGTACGCTAGTAGAGTCGACAGGACTCTCGCCTTTTTAGATAGCATATGGATTAGCTATAGAAGATATCCCGGACGTCTTAGCTAGTAATCCGAACCTAGTAGTACTTAGACGAGTAGAACATCTACGCTAACTGCAAACAGAAGCACGACTCGACCTGCATTTCTATTAGTAGAACATAGCATAGTACGCGAATCGTAAGAGAATTAAGGGACTAATTCTAAAGGAGGGGGACAAGGTATATCTCCTCTGCTGTCACATTAAATTAGACAAGCCAAGTAAAAAACTAGACGCTGTAAAACTAGGACCATTCAGGATTAAGGCTAAGAAAGGACTAGTTAATTTTAAGTTACAGCTACCTAAGCAGATGAGAATACACCCTGTGTTCTATGTCTCTCTGCTAGAACAAGTAGCGCTAGACGCCGCACTATAAACGGAACCCTTACTACTCGACCCTGAAGTAGAAGAACCCGAGTACTCTGTCGAGAAGATTGTCGACACTCGCTAGCGGGACAGACAGCGAGAGTACTTAGTAAAATGGGAAGGATATAGGAGTACTAAGAACACCTAGGAACCCCTAGGACATCTACGAAACTGTTAGCAAAAGATACGAAGTTTCGAGAAAGGAACGAACCTAGGAAGAAGATCCTAAGCCACGACTAGACTCCTGCGGGACACTGTTGATCGGCTCGGCTATCATGCCATCTAGGAAACCCTAATATGAGGCGTTAGTAAAACCCTCTATTACGCTCTATGTCGTAGGACTAAGAGCGAGGCCCGCTGAAGGATCTAGGTTAAGAAGGAACCTAGCCTGCGAGAGAGCCTGTTCCTTAGCCTTATCCTCCCCGATCTCACGCTCCTCGAGAGCGCGACTATCCTTGACCTCCTAGTCGACTACGTCTAACTGTTTTCGAAGACGCATCTCCTTTGCATGCGCCTCTATTATCTTCTACGAAGCCTTAGCTAGGACTACCTTCGCACGATCAAGATCAGTAATTAGTCTTTTCCGCTAATCGCCTAACTTCTTCTATTCGACCTCTGTTACCTTCGCGTCATAACTTCGACAGTTACTAAAGTAACATTACGAACATTTCCCTAAGGAAATGTATACCTAACAAACAAGCTTTAACTCTTGACACTAAATACAGGACTTCATGCTGTCCTAGCCCTAACAATAGATTCGATTCGCGCGGCGTTTACGTTTCTGCGTTAAGGGGGCGTTAGTGTCTAGAATGACATAAGGCAGTAATGTAGAGAGAGAAGACATCATGGCATAAAAGGAAATAACAAGAGAAACCTCGCACTAATAAGGTAGCTTAAGGACAAGCTAGGCTAAGAGGGGGATAGTGTCATAAGTGTCAGGAGTACTATAGGTTTTAGGATCATGAGGGTCCTAAGTGCTATAAGTCATAGTATAGTCATAGGAGTACTATGACTTATAGGCATAGTCATAGGAGAAAGGATCTGTCACATAAGGACAGATCCCTAGATCTATAGGGGTAGTCTACAGATCTATAGGCCTACAAGGAAGAAGGGATCTGTCGTAGGATAACAGACCCTTAGATCTATAGGGTTAGTCCACAGATCTATAGACACGGATCTGTCAGGTCTGTCGACAGATCTAACAGAGCTACTCTGTCTCTCTAGTATATAGGGATAGCTTTAGGACAGGTAGTTAGGAGCTTCATGCTTAATTTAATTCCCTTTCCCTAGAGGATAGTTAGTTACAAGGACAATTGCTATTGTCGATATTCTTCACAGCTCTACGAGTCTAACACCTAGTCACCTTCCTGCTATCGGCACCAACCCTCTGACATTAAGGTACTACAAGTTACCTGACTTAGTCTAGTACTTCGGACCGCCTATAGTGTCCTAGAGAGCTACACCCTCATTAATTAACCCCGGTTCTTACTCTTGTAACTGCTGAATAAGTCTCGAGACTTCTTTAAAGGGTTCTTTAGACATTACATGCTTACTACATGTAAGCTAGTTAACTACTACATAGATCGAGCTAGACATGGTCGCTATAACCGCTAGGTAGGAGAGTTCGTCGCTAGCGGAGGCTATAAGGCCCTATTAGACCCGTAGTTGACCTATAAGAGGAGCTAACGACAGATTGCTACCCTAAACTACAAGCTTTGTTTGCAGTGTAGGGAGAAGCTGTTAGTTACCCTGCTCCCTAGTATCGTAGTCTAGTCGTTACAAAGGACTATTAGCTAGATTCGTCTTTCTAGAACGATGCTAGAAAACGAAGTTAAAGCTAGCGAGGAAAGTCGCCTACCTTGCTTGCTAACTACTTAGCTGCTTTACGCCTATAAAGCTACAAAGGTTGTTATAGTTAGTAAGCACCTTAGTAGGGTACGCTACACCTTCAAGGTAGTGTTAGTACTCCTTAAAGCTGTTAATAATAGCTAAAAGCTCTTAGTCGTGAGTCTCGTAGTTAAGTTTAGCGCCCTGCATCTTCTGTAACTAGAAGGTAATTAGGTACTATTACGTACTACCTTCGTGCGACTAGAGCTACAATATAATTGCGGCTATTGTGAATTTTGAAGTATTAGTCTCTATTCGGATCTTTGTAGCAAGGTTAAAGTGCTAAAGTATAGGCGTAGTTTAAAAGGCTACTTTAAGTTTAGAGAAAGCTTTGCTCTAAGCCTCCTCCTAAGGCACTATCCCTAGCTTTTTTCCTTAAATTGCGCCCTTTATAAGGGCTATAAGGGGAGCCACGATCTTCGAGTAGGATCGTATGAATCTACAATAGAAGTTAGTGAATCCTAGGAACACCTATACTCCTTAGAGAGTAGTTAGCTATAGCTACTCCGTGATTACAGACACCCTTTAGTCATCTATGATGACTCCTTCTATAGAGACAATGTATCCAAGAAACTTAATCCTATTTGTCAGGAATAAGCACTTCTTTAGGTTCGCATATAGAGCGAACTTGCGGAGCCGTTTAAGTACTATCCTTAGATGCCAAATATGCTCCTCCTTTAAGTTAGAGTAGACTAGTATATTGTCTAAATATACTATGTAGCAGGTGTCAACGAGGCTAGCCAGGGCCCGGTTAATATACGCTTAGAACGTCGCTAGTGCTTTAGTCAAGCTAAATAGCATTACTATATACTCGAAGTATCTATACTACGTTCAGAACGTAGTCTTCTACTTATTGCCCCTTCGGATTAGTATCTAGTAGTAGGCGTCCTTTAAGTCGATAGACAAGAAGATAGCAGCGCGACTAAGGCGGTCAAGCGTCTTGCTAATAAGTAGTAGGGGGTAGCGGTTCTTCTAAGTTACCGCGTTAAGGCCCCTATAGTTAACGTATAGGCGGAGTATGTTATCCTTCTTTAGGACGAACATAACTAGCGCTCTAGCCTCGCTGTCGCTTCGTCGGATCTACGCGTTTCTTTGCGCCTTGTAGAGATAGTCTCGAAGTGTTTTAAGCTACAATTCTGACATAGGGTATAGAGGTCGATACGGAGGATTATAACCCTCCTTAAGGTTAATCGCATGTTCTGCGTCTAGGGCCTAGGCATAGGCTATAGCCTCTATGTCGAAAATATCGGCGTATTCCTCTAACTTAGGCAGAAGGGTAACGTCTTCCTTGATGTTCTGTATGTAGACCGCATACATACATTAGACCTTCTTCATGTCCTTGTAGAAGCTATGTGCGTCATATATCCTTACTACAGGAACTTCGCCTATAGAGCCGTAGAACTAATTGTTAGTAGCTCTATTAACAACAACTCCCTGCTTGTAGCGCTAAGGGCGGCTAAGTAGGAGCTCCTTATTAGGAACATCTTTAGCGTAGAAGACTTCGTTAGTCTTGTGTACTTCTCCTAAGGAGTCCGCGAGTTAGAGGCGCACGTTATACGCGCCTTAAGCCGCTACGCCTTCGCCCTAAAAGGACTTCATAGTAGGCAGCAGGGCTCCTAGGATTAGCTTTAAACTAAGCTATACGATTACCCGCTAGGGTATTACGTTAACCTCCGCAAGGTCGTCTAACATATAGTCTACTAGCTTAAGCGAGCTATTAACTCGGACCATACTAGATAGGCGCTAGGCAGGCCACGAGTCTACACTATTAGTAACAGACAGCTTAGATACCCGCGGTAGCTATTCGGTTGTCTTAGGCTTGTCCTTCTTTCGCCTCCCCTCTAGGGAGGTTTCAGACACCTTGCTTACCTTTTTCCTATTACTTCGTTTAGGATAGCGAGCTGCCTAGTAGTCCCTTACTCTACAGATGTAGTAGCTGCTCGGAGGCTTCTCGCTACTATCTTTAGGCTTAGAGGGCTTACTCCTCTAGAATGAACTACTACGTTAGATGTAACCCTTAGGGCGCTTATAATAGTAGCCCTTTAGTAGGTCCTTAGGGCTTAGACGCTTATTATCCTTGCCGCCCGATTTTCTATTTCGCTTCAAGGTAATCTCCATACATGTCGTAAGGGACATAAGGTCTTGCTAAGTTGTCAGAAGTTCATGAAAAGTCATGATTATGTTCTGAAGATTGTTATCAAGTTTAACGAGTAGGTACTACACGCGTTATGTCTTAGTATAGGGTAGCATCTATCCCTCGAGTGTAGCGAGGTAGGTAGCGAAGCTAGAGGTAGTTTGTCCCTTCTCCTACTTAGCCTTCTTATACTTGACAGACATAGTAAGGGCGTAGTTCCCTAGATCCTTAACCTAGTCGACATAGAACTAGTAAAAGTCCGCCTATGTATACATTCTATTATAGACCTACATAAGGTCATACTACTCATGCTAATTGTTGTGAGGTTCTTTATCCTCTTCGAGCTATATTACACTAAAGGCGACTTGTTCGCCCTCTATAGAATATCCGCATAGGTTAAGCATAAAAACTACCTTATATGCCTACAAGAAAGTTCGAGCCTCCTTTAAGGTATCTCCCTTAAACGGCTTTAGATTGCATGCGTTATAACTGCCTCCTAGTTAGCCTACTATAGCCCCGAATTTAGGCACTAGACTTGTAGGCATATGCGGAGAGTCTACGCCTGCTAGTAAGTTGTCTCTGCGAGTCCCTAGCGTGAAATCTTGCTAGATTTCTTTATCTGCTAGTTTATTAGTACTACTTATAGTAATGTCTTTGTTGTCCTCTCTGTTGTCGCTACTAGAAGTAGTGTAGCTCTAGCTCTAGTTTGCAAGGCAGTTCGCGACCTAATTAACAATCATAGCTATAAGGGCTAGGTCGATAGTTAGGGTTAGCTATAGTCCCTATGTAGGGGGCCTATTACCTTGTCTACTACGTAATTAGCCTCTAGCAGAACTGTCGCTTAATATAGTGTCGCTTGTAGGGGGTTGATACGGTTAATACTAGGGGACCATTTGAACCGCATGGGTTCTAATGGCCGCCCTTAGCATGCAGTGACCCTGCCACATATAGCAAGGGGGTCCTTCGTACATACGTTGGCTCGTATGTTGTCCGAGTAGGATCAGTTGTCGACGTAGGACGCCCCCACGTCGCTGACCCTACGGTACCCCTGCGGGGTTAGGCTCGGACATGCTTTCCCTAATTAAGGAGCGTCAGGGGTTATAAGCACCCTTAGCGCTACCTCTGCGATAAGCAGAAAGCAGCGCTATCTTGTACCTACTAAAAGGTCGGATTACTCTGTCACACTGCGAGATATTTTCATATCATATAGCACATATATCTATATCAGTTCTGCTTTCTCCCCCCTGCTTTGCAGTCTAGCAGAGAATACTACGATATGTCTAGAGTACCACGAACTCGTAACTAACGCGTAGCGAGCGCCATCCTAAGCGCCCGCGATAGCGAAGCTGGCCTAAGTAACCAGCCCGCAGAAGTAACCGCTGCGAGCGACACTGCATCGAGCGACAGTTCCGCTAGAGGACAATTACGCGGCGGACTAGGCAATAGACCCCCCGCACAGGGACCGCAGCTAACCCCGACTATCGACCCGGCCCTCGTAGCCATGATTGTCGATTAGGTCGCGAACCGCCTTGCGAACTAGAGCTGGAGCCGCACTGCTCCTAGCAGCGACAACGGCGAGGACGACGAAGACGTCGCCATAAGCGGTACTAACGAACTAGCGGACGAAGAAATCCAGCGAGATTTCACGCTAGGGACCCGCGAAGACAACTTACTAGGAGGCG
>JADDMT010000146.1:0-64526 GCA_021401465.1 Teratosphaeria epicoccoides
CCCTAACCCTAACCCTAACCCTAACCCTAACCCTAACCCTAACCCTAACCCTAACCCTAACCCTAACCCTAACCCTAACCCTAACCCTAACCCTAACCCTAACCCTAACCCTAACCCTAACCCTAAGAATAAGACCTACGGACAGACTAGACAGGGCTGTAACGATGTGCCGCGATTAGTGTCAGATACGCAGACAACCTTAGAGTATAGGTGCACATTAACGAGACACTAGCCTAGGCCTTAATAGATTCAGGATGTACTAGAATCTTCATGACGCCTAAGTTTGCCAGGATAGCTAGGACAAAGCTACAGGCAAAGACAAATGCTTTCTCGCTACAAGCGATTAATAGAAAGCTAGTCACGTACAACTAAGGAGTAGTTAACGAAGAGACTAAGATAATACCTCTGCGGATAGGACGCTACTAAGAGATGCTCTAGTTTGACATTATAGAGTTACTAGGCTCGGATGTAGTACTAGGGTTACTATGGCTAAGAAACACTAACCCCTATATCGACTAGAAGAATGAGAGGATCTAGTTCCCGGAACTTTTAAGATTAATACCTCTACCTGTAGTACATAACGTACTAGGCAAGATCAAAATATGTGCTATGACTTTAAGCGAGATAGTAGCTACTATTAAGGATCTAGAACAGGAAGTGTACGTCCTATAGGTCAAAGTAACGCAAACAAAAGTCAGGGTCGAATTCATAGTTCCTAATAAGTATAAAGAGTTCGCTACTCTTTTTAAGGAAGAACCTGACTAAGAAGCTCTGCTAGAATACTAGGAGTAGGACTACGGGATACCCTTACTCCCTAGCAAGACACTAACGAAGTAATTAGTTCGCCTGTTATTAGTAGCGAAACTAGAGATTCTCTGGAAATACCTAGAAGACAACCTCTAGAAAGGCTTTATCCGCGAGTCGTAGTCCCTAGCTAGATATCTAATCCTGTTTGTACCTAAGGGGGAAGATTGTCATAAGGGTAGGTGCTAATAGCAGGAAGGTGACTAGGTATTAGACTCGTAGAGCTATGAAGAATATCGATAATAGTAGTTAACCTTGTAACTAACTATCCCCTAGGGAAAGGGAATTAAATTAAGCACGAAGCTCCTAACTGCCTATCCTAAAGCTATCCCTATATACTAGAGAGACAGAGCAGCTCTGTTAGATCTGTTAACAGACCTGATAGATCCATGTCTGTAGATCTGTAGACTATCCCTATAGATCTAAGGGTCTATTATCCTGTAACAGATCCCTTCTTCCTTATAGGCCTATAGATCTGTAGACTAACCCTACAGATCCGGGGAAATGTTCGTAATGTTACTTTAGCAACTGTCGGAGTTACAACGCGAAGGTAACAGAGGTCGAATAGAAGAAGTTAGGTAATTAGCGGAAAAGACTAATTACTAATCTCGATTATGTAAAGGCAGTCTTAGCTAAGGCTTTATAGAAGATAATAGAGGCGCATGCAAAGGAGATGCATCTTCGAAAACAGTTAGACGCAGTCAACTAGGAGGTCGAGGATAGTCGCGCTCTTAAGGAGCGTGAGATTAGGGAGGATAAGGCTAAGGAACAGGCTCTCTCGCAGGCTAGGTTTCTTCTTAACCTAGATCCTTTAGCGGGCCCCGCTCTTAGTCCTACGACATAGAGCGTAATAGAGGGTTTTACTAACGCCTCATATTAGGGTTTCCTAGATAGCGTGATAGCCGAGCCGATCGACAGTGTCCTGCAGGAGTCTAGTCGTAGCTTAGGATCTTCTTCCTAGGTTCGTTCCTTTCTCGAAACTTCGTATCTTTTGCTAACAGTTTCGCAGATGTTCTAGGGGTTCCTAGGTGTTCTCGGTACTCCTATATCCTTCCCATTTTACTAAGTACTCTCGCTGTCCTTCCTGCTAGCGAGTGTCGACAATCTTTTCGACAGTGTACTCTAGTTCTTCTACTTTAGGGTCAAGTAGTAAGGGTTCCGTTTATAGTGTAGTGTCTAGCGCTACTTGTTCTAGCAGAGAGATATAGAACACAGGGTGTATTCTTATCTGCTTAGGTAGCTGTAATTTAAAATTAACTAGTCCTTTCTTAGCCTTAATCCGGAATAGTCCTAGTTTTATAGCGTCTAGTTTTTTGCTTGGCTTGTCTAATTTGATGTTATGGCAGAGGAGATACACCTTGTCCCCCTCCTTAAGAATTAGTCCCTTAATTCTTTTACGATTCGCGTACTATTCCATGTTCTGTTAATAGAACTATAGGTCGAGTCATACTTCGGTTTGTAGTTAGCAGAGGTATTCTACCTACCTAAGTACTACTAGGTTTAGATTACTAGTGAAGACATCTAGAATGTCTTCTATAGCTAATATATACGCCATCTAAAATAGCGAGAGTCCTGTCGACTCTGCTAGCGTACTATTATATGCGAGTTATGCTATTAGTAACAACTCTACCTAGTTGTTCTGATCCCTATTAACATAGGATCGGAGGTACTATTCTAGCGTCTGATTTAGACGTTCTGTCTGCCTATCCATCTAAGGGTAGAAGGAAGTACTAAGTCGATGCTTAACCTAGAATTGTCTTATTAGGGCTTTCTAAAAGTTAGATGTAAACACGGATCCTCGGTCCGTTACTAGGTCTTATAGCATGCTATATAATGCTACTACTTACTTAATAAAGACATGTGCGATATCTTTAGTCTTAAAGTCTTTATAGTACAGAATAAACTTTCTAAACTTAGTGAATTAGTTGACTACTACTATGATTCTATCGAAGAACTCATTAGTAGTAGGTTCTCTCGACTAGGGTAGTTTAACGATAAAGTCTATAGCGAGCGATTCCTATAGCCGTTAGGGTACCTTTAGTAGTTGTAGTAGCCTATATAGTTTGTAACAGTCGTGCTTACTCTATTAGCAAGTTACATATTAACAGACATAGTCCTTAATTGCTTTGCCTATCCTAGGGATGTAATATTCTTGCTAGAGAATTTGCTTCATTTTAGATACTCCTAGGTATTCTGCCTAAGGAACGTCATGTTAGAGGCGTAGTAGCTCTAAACATAAGGATGTTAGCATGTATACTAATCCTTAGAAGAGAAGTACTCTGTCTTCGTCTTCCTAGTTCTCTTGTCTGTTAATGTCGTTACGGACAGCGATTACGGTTAGGTCGTAGATAAGTGCGTTCTTTAGGTCATCCTAGAATTTACTAGTCTACGTAATAGCTGTAGCTGCAAGTTAGTTGACTCTAAGCGTGCTATCGCTATTCTCTTAGAGAATGACATGTTTCTCCCTTTTTACGCCTTTCATGTAGTTAGTCTAACGACTAAGTACATCGGCGCGTGCGTTATTAGATCCCTTGCGATAGACGATCTTGTAGTTAAAGCTAGAGAGTTCCTTACTCTATTAGACTTGTCGTCGATTTAACTCTTTCGTCGTAGTAAAGTATCGTAAGTTTTCATGGTCTGTGTAGACTATAACCTAGTGTTTAGGTCCTTCTAAGTAGACTCGCCATGCCTTGTAGGCGTCTACTATAGCTAGAAGCTCTTTATCGTAGACGTCGTAGCAGAGCTTAGGTCCTAACAGCTTCCTCGAGTAGTAGGCAACTAGCTGTAGTCGTCTACTCGGTCCTAGTTAACTTAAGCATGCTCTAAGTACTACGTCAGAGGCATTAGTCTCGACTATAATAGGCTTATTAGGGTCAAATACAAGTAAGATTAGCTGATCTGTAAATCGTTGCTAGGGTTCCTTAAAAGCCTTCCGTTAGGCGTCGTCCTAAACAAATAGTGTATCCTTCGTAGTAAGGGTCGTAAGTAGTACTATAATCCTCGAGTAGTTCGCGATGAACCTTTAGTAGAAGTTAGCGAACCTAAGGAAGGACTATACTTCCTTAACATTAGTTAGCGTAGGCTACTCCTTTACTACTTTAACCTTCTTAGTGTCTATTTTGATTCTGTCCTAGGCTACTACGTAGCCGAGGAATTAGACTTCTTGCTTATGAAACTCGCTCTTCTAAGGTTTGGCTTTTAGCTTGTAATCCTAGAGTTTCTGAAGTACCTTGCGCATGTAAGTCCTATGTTCTTCGATCGTTTGTAAGTAGACGAGGATATCATCTAAGTATATAACTACAAAGACGTCAAGGTACTTACGTAGCACATTGTTAATAAATGCCTGCTATGTAGCTAGGGTGTTCGTCAACCTAAATAGCATGACTATATACTCGTAGTATCCTGACCTAGTTTAGAATGTAGTCTTCTATTCTTCGCCTTCCTTAATTTGAATTCGGTTATATACTCCTAGTATGTGATACGGTTAATACTAGGGGGCTATTAGAACCGCATAGGTTCTAATGCCTACCCTTAGCATATAGTGACCCTGCTACATATAGTAAGGGGGTCCTTCGTACATACGTTAGCTTGTATGTTGTCTAAGTAGGATTAGTTGTCGACGTAGGACGCCCCTACGTCGCTAACCCTACGGTACCCCTGCGGGGTTAGGCTCAGACATGCTTTCCCTAATTAAGGAGTGTTAGGGGGTATAAGTACCCTTAGCGCTACCTCTGCGATAAGCAGAAAGCAGCGCTATCTTGTACCTACTAAAAGGTCGGATTACTCTGTTACACTGCGAGATATTTCCATATCATATAGCATATACATCTATATTAGTTCTACTTTCTCCTCCCTGCTTTGCAGTCTAGCAGAGAATACTATAATATGTCTAGAGTACTACGAACTCGCAACTAATGCGTAGCGAGCGCTATCCTAAGTACCCGCAATAGTAAAGCTAGCCTGAGAAACTAGCCTGTAGAAGTACCCCCTACGAGTAACACTACATCGAGCGACAGTTCCGCTAGAGGCTAATTACGCGGCGGACAAGGCAATAGACCCCCCGCATAGGGACTACAGCTAACCCCGACTATTAACCTAGCCCTTATAGCCATGATTGTCGATTAGGTCGCGAACTGCCTTGCGAACTAGAGCTAGAGCCGCACTGCTTCTAGTAGCGACAATAGCGAGGACGATAAAGACGTCGCTATAAGCGGTACTAATAAACTAGCAGACGAAGAAATCTAGCGAGATTTCACGCTAGGGACCTACGAAGACAACTTACTAGGAGGCTCGAACTTTCTTGCAGGCGTGAAAGGCAGTTTTCGTGCTTAACCTACACGGATATTCTACAGAGGGCGAACGAGTCGCCTTTAGTATAATGTAGCTTGAAGAGGATAAGGAACCTCGTAACAATTAGCATAAGTAGTATGACCTTATGCAGGTCTATGACAGAACGTATATGTAGGCAGACTTTCGCTAGTTCTGTGTTAACTAGGTCGAGGATCCGGGGAATCGCGCCCTTACTATGTCTGTCGAGTACGAGAAGGCTAAGTAGAGGAAGGGACAAATAACCTCTAGCTTCGCTACCTACCTTGCTACACTCGAGGGACAGATGCTACCCTATACTAAGACGTAACGCGTATGGCACTTACTTGTCAAACTTAATGACAATCTTCAGAATACAATCATAACTTTTCATGAACTTCCGACAACTCGGCAAGACCTCGTGTCCCTTACGACACATATAGAAATCACCTTGAAGCGAAATAGAAAATCAGGCGGTAAGGATAATAAGCGTCTAAGCCCTAAGGACCTACCGAAGGGCTGCTATTACAAGCGCCCTAGGGGTCATGCCTAACGTAGTAGTTCATTTAGGAGGAGCAAGCCCTCCGAGCTAAAAGACAGTAGCGAGAAGCCTCTAAGTAGCTGCTACATCTGTAGAGCGAGGGACTACTAGGCGGCTTGCTGTCCTAAACGAAGTAATAGGAAGAAGGTAAGCAAGGTGTCCGAAACCTCCCTAGAGGGGAGGCAAAAGAAGGACAAGCCTGAGACAACCGAATAGCTACTACAGGTATCTAAGCTGTCTGTCACTAATAGTGTAGACTCGTGGCCTGCCTGGCGCCTATCCGGTACGGTCTAAGTTAATAGCTCGCTTAAGCTAGTAGACTATATGTTAGATGACCTTGCGGAGGTTAACGTGATACCCTAGAGGGTAGTCGTACGGCTCGGTTTAAAGCCAATCCTAGGAGCCCTACTGCCTACCATGAAGTCCTTTCGGGGCGAAGGCGTAGCGGCTCGAGGCGCGTATAACGTACGCCTCTAACTCGCGGACTCCTTAGGAGAAGTACGCGAGATTAACGAAGTCTTCTACACTGAAGACATTCCTGATAAGGAGCTCCTACTCGGCCGCCCTTAGCGCCACAAGCAGGGAGTCGTTGTTAATAGAGCTACTAATAACTAGTTCTACGGCTCTATAGGCGAAGTTCCTACAGTGTAGATACGTGACGCACATAGCTTCTACAAGGACATGAAGAAGGTCTAATACGTGTATATAGTCCGCATATAGAACGTCAAGGAAGACGTTACCCTTCTGCCTAAGTTAGAGGAATACGCCGATATTTTCGACGTAGAGGCTACGGCCTATGCCTAGGCCCTAGACACGGAACATGCAATTAACCTTAAGGAGGGTTACAATCCTCTATATTGACCTCTATACCCTATGTTAGAATCGTAGCTTAAAACACTTCGAGACTACCTCTACAAGGCGCAAAGGAACGCGTAGATCCGACGAAGCGACAGCGAGGCTAGAGCGTTAGTTATGTTCGTCCTGAAGAAGGATAACACGCTCCGCCTATACGTTAACTATAGGGGCCTTAATACGGTAACCTAGAAAAACCGCTGCCCCCTACTACTTATTAGCGAGACGCTTGACCGCCTTAGTTACGCCGCCATCTTCTCGTCTATCGACTTGAAGGACGCCTACTACTAGATACTGATCCGAAAGGGCGACAAGTAGAAGACTACATTCTAAATGTAGTATAGACACTTCGAGTATATAGTAATGCCATTTAGCTTAACTAACATACTAGCAACGTTCTAAGCGTATATTAACCGGGCCCTAGCCGGCCTCGTTAACACTTGCTACGTAGTATATTTAGACGATATACTAGTCTACTCTGACTTAAAGGAGAAGCATATTCGGCACCTAAGGATAGTACTCGAACGGCTCTATAAGTTCGCTCTGTACGCAAACCTAAAGAAGTGCTTATTCCTAATAGATAGGATTAAGTTTCTTGGATATATCGTCTCTACAGAAGGAGTCATCATGGATGACTAAAGGGTGTCCGTAATCGCGGAGTAGCTATAGCTAACTACCCTCCGAGAAGTGCAGGTGTTCCTAGGATTTACTAACTTCTATCGCAGATTCATACGATCTTACTCGAAGATCGTGGCTCCCCTCACGGCCCTCGCAAAGGGCGCGGTATAAGGAAAAAAGCCAGGGAAAGTGCCTTAGGAGGAGGCTTAGAGTAAGGCCTTCTCTGAACTCAAAGCAGCTTTTTAAACTACGCCTATACTTCGGCACTTTGACCCTGCTACGAAGATCCGGATAGAGACTAATGCTTTAAAATTCGCAATAGCCGCAATTATATCGCAGCTCTAGTCGCACAAAGGCAGTACGCGATAGTACCTAATTGCCTTCTAGTCGCGGAAGATGCAGGGCGCTAAGCTTAACTATGAGACTTACGATTAAGAGCTTTTGGCTATTATTGACAGCTTTAAGGAGTACCGACACTACCTCGAAGGCGTAGCGCACCCTATTAAGGTGCTTACTAACTATAACAACCTTCGCGGCTTTATAGGCATGAAGTAGCTAAGTAGTTAGCAAGCAAGGTAGGCGACTTTCCTCGCTAGCTTTGACTTTGTTATCTAGCATCGTTCCGGAAAGACGAATCTAGCCGACAGTCCTTCGTGATGACTAGACTACGACACTAGGGAGGAGGGTAACTAACAGCTTCTCCCTACGCTACAAACGAAGCTTGTAGTTTAGGGCGGCGATCTGTCATTAGCTCCTCTTGTAGGTCGACTACGGGTCTAATAGGGCCTCACGGCCTCCGCTAGTAACGAACCCTCCTATCTAGCAGTTGTGGCGACTATGTCTAGCTCGATCCGTGCGGTAGTTAACCGGCTTACATGCAGTAAGCATGCAATGTCTAAAGAACCCTTTAAAGAAGTCTCGAGACTTATTCAGCGGTTGTAAGAGCGAGAACTAGAGTTAATTAATAAGGGTGTAGCCCTCTAGGACACCGCAGGTAGCCCGAAGTACTAGACTAAGTCAGGCGACTTGTAGTACTTTGATAATAGGCTCTACGTACCTGCTAACTACGTACTCTGTTCGCAGCTCCTCCGTATTTATCATGACGATAAACTCGCGGGCTATTTTAGCGCAGAGAAGACAAACGCACTTCTTAGACGTAAATACTAGTAGCCTACGCTAGAACAGGATGTCTCTAACTATGTCAAATCCTGCTAGACATGCCAGATTAGCAAATCTCGGCGCTATTACCCCTATAGCGATGCTTAGGCGCTCCTACTACTAGAGAGACTATAGCAAGACTTAACTATAGATTTTATTACTAATCTGCTACTAGCAAAGTAGAAAGGCAATGTAGTTAATACTGTCCTTATAGTAGTCAACTAATACTCGAAGATAAATGTCTTTATCCTATGTATGAAAAAGTGCACAAGCAGCGAGCTTGCGCGACTACTTCGCGACAAAGTTGTATAGCGCTTCAGTGTCCCCCGAAGTATCCTATCAGATTGAGGTTCTGTCTTTACTAGTAAATACTAGTAAGAATTTGTGTTTAAGGTACGTGTTAAGCACCGCCTAAGTATAGCATTCTATCTACAGACTAATAGTCAGACTAAACGTATAAACTAGACTCTTAAGTAGTACCTTCGGTGCTACTACGCTAAGAACTAGGATGCCTAGGCTAACGTAATTCCTATGGCGGAATTTGCAGTTAATAACAGCATGTATGCTACTATGCGCATGTCGCCATTTTAGATTCTTTATAGCTTTAATCTAGAAATACACCTAGAGCCGCCTTAGGACGAGTCTTCTAAGGAGAGGGTACTAGCCGCTACGGAATTAGCGCGGCGTATACGCGAGGTACATTCGGTGCTAATAGAACACTAGAAAAAGGCCTTAGAATCCTAGATTAAACATAATAACGCCTGTGCTAAACCGATATAGTACGTAGTTAGTACGAAGGTATTACTGTTAACGAAGAATCTCAAGCTAAAACTTCTAAGCAAGAAGATGACGCCAAGGTTCGTCAGACCCTTCTAGATACGCGACGCGATAGGCTCGTAGGCATACTAGCTATCGTTGCTATCGTCATATTATGTGCATAATGTCTTCTACGTATTTCTACTCAAACTATAGGTACAGCGCGGGGGCGAAGAGCCCGCGGACCTAATGCTAGTAGTAGAAGAGAACGAAGAGTAGGAAGTCGAGGGTATTAAGGACAGTATGCAGCGTAAGGGCGTAACGTACTATCTAGTAAAGTAGAAAGGATACCTACCTAAGTACACATAATAGGTTCCGGCTAAAGACTACAAGAACGCTCTAGAAGCTATTCGTGAATTCGAAGAGCGGAGGAGGCATGAGCAGGGCTTGAGAAGTTCGATTCGTGGGAAGATAAGGGCTTTAGAGCAGAATTCTTAACATGTATATGTAGCGCATAATGCGCGGAGTAATAACAAGAAGCAAACGCCCTACTTATATATCATTAATGCCTAAAGGCATACCTAGAATAAACCTAAGGAGAACAAGAGACATGCTTAGATTAGCTTCGTAGCTAATGCTTAGCGACTACTAGTTAGGGGCTTCCTGACTAAACCCGAAGTAGGAGAGTCTTTCTTGTTATAGTCCGCTAGGGACTACCTACCTACACGGGGTCTACTAAACACCCTGAAGTGACTATGAGTAACAGGGGTAGTAACGCTACGAAGAGAGGCTAGTATCTTCTTCTTTAGTAGGTTGTAAGGGAGCTTGTCTTCAGAGCCTATAGTAGCTAGAGAACTAGCGACATCCTTATCGCGCCTAGTCGTAACGACTACCTCATCCTTAGCATTAGAAGGCGAAGAGACTCGAGCGCGCTTGCGGCTATTACGCTCGGCCCTCGAGATTATCTTGCGCTTCTTGACACGAGTGTTAACTACATTATTAGACTTAGTGTCCTCCTTAGGCGTAACTAGTACGGTGACACTATAACGCAAAGGGATCACGTTAGGACTAAAGGTATCCTAGACGTCGTCATCCTCCTCATCCTTAAAGATCTAGCCTAGAGGCTTGTGCCTTAGCGTCTTGACAGACGTAGTGCGGGTCGCAAGCGAGGAAGGTTCGGCTTCCTTGTCGCTAACCTCAATTTCGGCTCTAGCCTTCTTCTTCTTCTTAGACAGTAGCGTCGAGGCGGCGTAGGCGGCGGCGCTACAATGTGTTAGCTATACGCACGGGACAGGATTCGAGTAAGTAACTTACGGCTTAGTCCTTAGGACCGGCTTAGAGGTAGGCTGTCTCTTAGTACGGCGCTAGGGCGTAGCCTTAGCGGCAGGAGCGGTGAATTGCTTGATGACCTTCTTGCAGATCATCCGCGTCTTAAAGTCATCGTTAATAGAGGCAAGGGCCCCGAGTTGCTAACGCTAACAGCTAGTCGGATATTTCTCGACGCTAACGTTAGCCTAGCGGAGAAAGTTAGCATTTATACTTAGAGGGTACCTATACTATATACGTACTATAGCGAAGGTCTCGACCCTAATAGTTAGTACCTTTAAGATCTTCTAGACTAAGTCTGCGATTAGACCTAGACAAACGTTTTCGCCTGTTAGTAGAGAGTCGAAGTAAACACCGCTATAAGAACGGTTAGCAGTCGCGGTAAAGCACGAGAGGGCACTAAGCAGGTAGGCGAGTACCTCGCGGTACTTAGCCTGTAGCCTGTTTATAGTCAGAGTACCTTTAGTAATCCCCTTGTTGCGCGTACTCTAGAAGTCATCGATGTTATAGCAGAGCTAGTTATACTCGCCATACACCTCTTCAGGGAGGTCTTGGCATTTTTGATGCTTGCTATTATAGTTAACACAATTGCAGTAGATACTGCCCTCATTAAATCCGCCGATGTAGATCTCGGCTACGCTTTAGTTAGTACAAGTCACGCATACCTCGCGGGTAGGGGACGCCTTACTAACACGCGGAGGAGAGATGTGTGTAGCTTGGCTACTAAGGTTGTTAAGGTATCGTCAACACGAGCGACAATCGCGGGCAGAGCGAGTAGCGTCGAACTTAGTCTGTAGCATATAAGCCATTATAGCTAAGACAGGTTAATTGATCTTGATTAATTAATTGAAGAAGAAGAAGCTCCACTATAGACCCGCAGACATGGCGAGGCGCAAGCTAAGCGAAATGGGAGTAGAGGTCGATGTTAGTGTCTTAGAACAGGAAGTTTAGGAAAGTGACGAGGTTTTTATACCCTCTAACAGCCCCGCTGTTACCTACCGTAACCGTTAAGCTAGTAACTCGAACTACATGCGCAGAGTACCTACCTTTAGTTAACTTACAAGGGGACTAAATGATGTAATAACGGATAACGCGGCTGTCACGCATGTGCGCTAACCGCACTCATACTCGCCTACTAGCATGAAAATGTAGCGAGGCCCGCGCTAGGAGCGCGCTCCTGCTGTTTTAAGCGGCGCGCGTAGAGCGTCCGCGTACTTTCCTACTACCCTAAGGTTCTGTAACACATTCTTTATAGTCACGACTAAATAGGGACAGCCAAGCTACTTAGCGAGGCTAGCGCGCATGCTCGCCCTATAATTTCAAGGATTAACTAAAGTACATGCTTGTAGTGTCCTGATATCTCGATCCGCATGTAAAGCAAAGGTGTTACGAAGCTACCTAACATGTAACAGGTTAAAACCCGCCTGAGTTAGCAGCCTGTGCCCTGTACTCGCTACGAAGGTGTTAAGGTATACGCATGACACATGTTACGTAGGCTATCTACCTATTCACCCTTACGCGGTATAAGCGTACTATATCCCGTACCCTATACGTTCTACGTGTATTACTTAGTAAGGCTAGGGACATCCTCATAGGAGGAGGGGTAGTGATACAGTTAATACTAGGGGGCTATTAGAACTACATAGGTTCTAATGCCTGCCCTTAGCATGTAGTAACCCTGCTACATATAGTAAGGGGGTCCTTCGTACATACGTTAGCTTGTATGTTGTCCGAGTAGGATTAGTTGTCGACGTAGGACGCCCCTACGTCGCTAACCCTACAGTACCCCTGCAGGGTTAGGCTCAGACATGCTTTCCCTAATTAAGGAGCGTCAGGGGTTATAAGCACCCTTAGCGCTACCTCTGCGATAAGCAGAAAGCAGCGCTGTCTTGTACCTACTAAAAGGTCGGATTACTCTATTATACTGCGAGATATTTCTATATCACATAGCATATACATCTATATTAGTATGTTAAACTTCGAAAACCATACTACTCCCTATAGGCGATCCTGTAATTTAGAAAGCAAAGGAGGCGGATAACTGTTTTTTATCGTAATGTTGTTTAATCTATAATAGTTGACGTAAAGTCGCTAGTCGTCTTCTCCCTTAGGGACGAATAGGATTAGGTACCCTGCTAGTAACTACGATTTGCGAATGAAGCCTTTCTAGAGGTTATCTTCAAGGTATTTCCGGAGAATTTCTAGTTTAGCTACTAACAATAGGCAAACTAGTTGCTTCGTTAGCGTTCTGCCTAGAAGTAAGGGTATCTCGTAGTCCTACTCCTAGTGTTCTAGCAGAGCCTCTTAGTTAGGTTCTTCCTAAAAAGAGTAGCAAACTCTTTATACTCGTTAGGAACTATGAACTTGACTTCGACTTAGACTGTGTTACTTTAACCTATAGGACATGCACTTCCTGTTCTAGATCCTTAATAGTAGCGACTATCTCGTTTAAAGTCATAGCACATATTTTAATCTTGCCTAGTACGTCATGTACTATAGGTAGAGGTATTAATTTTAAGAGTTCCGGGAACTAGATCCTCTCGTTCTTCTAGTTGAGGTAGGGGTTAGCGTTCCTTAGCTATAGCAACCCTAGCACTACATCTAAGCTAGGCGACTCTGTGATGTCAAACTAGATCATCTCTTAGTAGCGTCCTATCCGTAGAGGTACTATCTTAGTCTCTTTGTCAACTACTCCTTAGTTATACGTGACTAGCTTCCTATTAATTGCTTGTAGCAAGAAAGTGTTCGTCTTCGCCTGTAGCTATACCCTAGCCGTCCTAGCAAACTTAGGCGTTATAAAGATTCTAGTGTATCCTGAATCTATTAAGGCCTAGGCTAGTGTCTCGTTAATGTGCACCTATACTCTAAGGTTATCTGCGTATCTGACACTAATCGCGGCACATCGTTACAGCCCTGTTTAGTCTGTCCGTAGGTCTAATTCCGGCGGACCTAGTCGTTTCCTAAATGGCTGTCTTCGCGGACTAATTTAGGGGTCATGTAGTCTTAGCTTATTCTTCTTCGAGCATTTCTACTAATCGGGCTAAGAGGTAGCACTCGCTCTCGGCCTCGTTGTTCTTCCGCGTTTCTTGCGTACTCCATTTTTAATTAGTTAACCTAGAGCCATAATGTTCGTAGAACCTAAATACCTTCGTAGGTAAAGTAGCCTCCTTAGGGCGTAAACTCTACTCTAAACAGTACAATTTCTTGGACAATCTTCTAATGCGAGTAAGGGTAAGCTATAACTAGTAGTCTCCTTAGGTGTCGTCGCATGCTGTTAGCTAGTTCCTCATATCGAAGCTAGTTAACGTGCTATACTCTATTACTCTATAGGTAAGCCTAAGCCTAATAGTTCTAAATGAGTCGGATGATATTAAGTCTAATGTCATGTAGTAGCATGACCTATCTTTCTGTATTCTCGTCTTCCTTAGAATCAGGAATGACGGCTTTGACGAGCTCATAGTTGTCGTCAGAACTTTCCTCTTCTAGTAGCTCCTGTTGTCTTAGGACTATCGAGTTAGAAGGTATACCCCTTAGCGCGTAGATAGACTATGCCTTGTTACAGCTAGGGTACTATCCGGAACTATCTTTGTCACTCTTGTGAATCTGACAATTGTCGTTATAGCACATAGTCTAAGTAAGTAAGGCATAGTCTGGTACTTAAGTAGTAGTAGCTGTCTGCTTAGGCACTAATGTTGTCGCGTAAACCTGTTCTGTCTATTATAGTTCATGATGCTGTTTCTTGACAGAACATTTGCGAGCAAAGTGTCCTTTCTTTCTACAGTTATAGTACTCGAGGTTACTCTTGTCGAATAGCTTCTTCAGACTATTCTAGGTAGGAGGGCCCTTCTAGGGCTTTCCTTAGGGTCCGTTCCTTAGACGTCCCTTAGTCGCATCTAACTCCATTAGTTAGAGACTATAATAATCGCTTCGCTACTTTAGTGCTAATCATTAGACCTTGTAGTTAGCCTGTACTAGCCTGCGATTTCTATGTTGTCGCTCTTGCTGTTATTCCTAGATGCGATTATTAATCCTAATCGCGAGATCGCTTATTTCCTTAAATGTCGTTAGTTAATCTCCTCGGGCAATTTCGTCTTTAACTGTCTCCTTTAGTCCCTGATAGAACTAAGCGGCTAAAGCGTTATCATTCTAGTCAACTTGAGTAGAGAGGGTCTAAAAGTCCGCCTAGTACTTAATTGCAGAACCCTTCTGCTAGATTCCTAGGAGAGCTCTCTTAGCCTCTTGTTGTTCGTTACTAAGCCTAAAGGCTTCGCGTAATACCTTGAACAAGGACTTGTCTAAGTTAAGAATCTCTCTAGTTGTCGTCTTCCTAGCTTCGACACTCCTGATATAGTCTAGATAATCCGAAAGATGAGGCTAGATGAACTCGAACGCTAGTCCCTTTAGGTAAGAGATGATGTATATTATTTGTTTATGATATGTCATAAACCGTTCCGTATCTACGTTAAATGCTAACTAGCATTAGAGGATAAACATCTTAACTTGAGATTGTTGTCCTATAAACTCTATAGGGCTTCCTATCTTAAAGCCGTTATTACTATGTCCGTTTCTAGTAGTCAAGCCTGCAACAGATGCTAGAGCCATCTTACTAAGGTGAATAGACTCGAGCTACTAAGTAATTTAAGGTATAGTAGCAACTTGTTCTTATAGTGTTAGTTGACTATTACCGCTAGATGTTAAACTAACAGCTAAAGAACTACTTAACATAGGCGTATGTTAAGCGCTTGACGAGTCCCCTAATACTTCCTCAGAAGTAGTACTCAGAATGTCATAAGGGTAGATGCTAATAGCAGGAAGGGGATTAGGTGTTAGACTCGAAGAGTAGTGAAGAATATTGACAATAGCAATTAGCCTTGTAACTAACTATACCTAGTAAGGTAAATGGAATTAAGCACGAAGCTCCTAACTGCCTAACCTAAAGCTATTCCTATATACTAGAGAGGTATAGTAGCTCTGTTAGGTCTGTTACTAGACCTGTTAGACCTATGTCTATAGATCTGTAGACTAACCCTACAGATCCGGGTGTCTATCCTTACGTGACAGATCCTTTCCTCTATGTAGGCCTATAGATCTGTAGGCTAACCCTACAGATCTAGGTATCTGTCCTTACGTGACAGATCCTTTCCCTATACATGTGTTATAACTCATGCCGCAGTGTTCTAATCTATGACTCTTATGACATCTACGGACTTCCTTCTGTGTCCTTAGCTACTCCTAGTTACGCATAGCTTCTACCTTTTCTAGGTTAGTCCCTATGCCTTTTCTGTTAGCATAGATTATAAACCCTAGGCACTTGATTTCCTTCTTAGCAAACTTAGTCTTCCTAAGGTTAAGATATAGGCCCTAGTCCTAGAGCTTCTAGAGTACTCGCGTTACCTTAGCAAAATAGTCTTCTCGCGAACCGCCGCTATATATGATGACATCGTCTATGTATGCAGAGGCGTAGTCGTCTAACTCCTTGCGTAACAGTATGTTAATATATCGCTAGAAAGTTACAGAGCCCTAGATAAACTAAACAGACATACTAACTATTTAAATAAGCCGAATCTTGTACGAAAGGCCGTTTTGTACTTGTGTCCTTTTACTATACAGATTTAGTAGAAGGCTAATACTACGTCTACCTTAGTAAGCTACTAGGCGCCTATGAGGTTCCTCAAGGTCTCTAGGACTAACGGAAGGGGGTACCTATCTTGCTTTGTGATCGCATTAAGAGTATAGTAGTTGTAGCAGAACTAGAGGCCTCCCCCTAGCTTCTAGACATAAAGCATAGGAGCCGCGGCCTCCGAGTTAGTAGGCTAGATGAATCCCTTAACTCTCTCCTATCCTTCTACTAATGCTTCTGTTACTCCTGCTTCCTGACTCTAAGCAGGAGTTAATCTTTTCCTAAGTCCTTCTTCCTAGGTTCCTCTGTCTCCTAACTGTCCTCTAGTAATAGCGACACCCGAGTGTCGTAGATTATGTTCTAGTAATAATCTACGCTTATTAGGGGTTTTGTCCTAGAATGCGCCCTAAGCAAACTCCTTATCTAGAGTAGGTAGTCCCTAAATGATTCGGCCTTTCTGTCCTACGTTAGCGGCCTCTACTCTTAGGGTCCTATTAGTTCTATGCTAGAGTTTGCGCGCGTTACTATAGCTAGCGTGTCCGCGAGAGCTTTTAGCAGCTCCTCTAACAGGGCGCCTGTACCCTGTTACTACTAGGACTCTAATTCGTTTAACGTAGCTCGCGTAGCGGTTAGCTTAGCTATAATCTACTATTATTAGGCATGCATTCCTTTAACAACATGACGCATTTCTGCTAACGCTTCTTCGTTTGTAGATCCCTTAGACACTAGGGTCGATTAGCTAGGGGACAGCCCTTCTATAGTGAAATCGATTATACTTAATGTCACAGGTAAACAGCATGTACACAGGGGTTCATGTAGTATTTAACAAGTACGATAGGGAGAGAAGGACTATCTGCTAGCTATCTAGTCCTTTATAGCCGGCCTTGTCCCTTGTTAGGGGTCGCGTATAGGCCTTAGCCTATGCTAAGGACCTAGGGCCTTGCCCTTTACATCTTGCTATTACTATGTATTCTGATTCTATTATAGATCTAGCTACTAACTTCTGCTTCTTACTTGTCTAGGATACTAGACCTCCTACTAGCAGGTAGACATTACCTAGGACTAGTCTATAGTCTGTCTTGTCTATTACGTAGTTAGAGTTAGAGTATCCTTCTAGTATTCTCTGACCCTTCGCCATATAGATAATCCTAAGGTCCTTTGTTAAGCGTATGTATCTTCCTAGCTTCTTTAGAGCTTGCTAGTAATGCTAAGCTAGGTCTAACATGTACTAGCTTAGTCTTCTAAGCGCGAACGTAATGTCTAGTCAGGTTAGAATGCCTGCGTAGATCTATCTCCTAATACTCTCCTAGTACTCCTTGCGATTTACTCTAATAGCGTCAGGCCCTAATAGTCTAATTGCATCATAGAGGTCTATTAGTAATCAGGTTAGTATAGCGCTTTCCTTAGTCATTATGAGCTTGTCTAGAACTTCGTTAACATAGTAGGTCTAATCTAGCTACAGGGTGCCTGCTTTTTAGTCTCTAACTATTCTAACATTTAGCAGATATGTTGCCTTACCTAGGTTCTTAATCTTCAAGAATGTTACAAACTTGCTCTTAAACTAATTCACATTGCCTACGTCTTAAAAACCTAACCCCTAAGTAGTACGAAGTACAAAGAGTAGACCGAGTAGAGCCGAGTTAGCTAAGTAAGTGCTAGTAGTATACTAGTAGTATCTTACTAGCTCGGCCTACTTGGCCCTACCTCTAGCTACTCGATTCACGGGCTCGTTAGCCTTCCTACTCATGCCTACTCGTAGGCGTGCTTATTTAACGGATTTTCACTTAATCGCTACTTCCCTACACTCGTACGCTCCTCTAACATGTATGTCTACTTAGCCCTAATCCTAGCCCTGTAATCTGGCGACAGGCATCACTACTAAGTATTAGCAATATGTAGTAGTTAGAACACACATTACTATAGCCGCTTGCCTGTAGTAATTAGCTACTATTCTAATACGTAGTCTATGATAGGCTAACAGAACAGGAAATAGCATCGTTCTTAGGGTGTCGATATTAAATACAGGCCCTCTTAATTCACGAGCTTAGCTTGTTCGTCACAAAATACACCTTTTTGTCTACTGCCGAATAAACAGTCAAAATAGACTAATACAGTTGATACTAGGGGGCTATTAGAACCGCATGGGTCCTAATGGCCGCCCTTAGCATGCAGTGACCCTGCCACATATAGCAAGGGGGTCCTTCGTACATACGTTGGCTCGTATGTCGTCCAAGTAGGATTAGTTGTCGACGTAGGACGCCCCTACGTCGCTGACCCTACGGTACCCCTGCGGGGTTAGGCTCAGACATGCTTTCCCTAATTAAGGAGCGTCGGGGGTTATAAGCACCCTTAGCGCTACCTCTGCGATAAGCAGAAAGTAGCGCTGTCTTGTACCTACTAAAAGGTCGGATTACTCTGTCATACTACGAGATATTTTCATATCATATAGCATATACATCTATATTAGTTCTGCTTTCTCTCCCCTGCTTTGCAGTCTAGCAGAGAATACTACGATATGTCTAGAGTACTACGAACTCGTAACTAACGCGTAGCGAGCGCTATCCCGAGCGCCCGCGACAGCGAAGCTGGCCTAAGTAACTAGCCCGCAGGAGTACCTACTACGAGCAACACCGCATCGAGCGACGGTTCCGCTAGAGGCTAATTACGCGGCAGACTAGGTAATAGACCCCCCGTATAGGGACCGCAACTAACCCCGACTATCGACCTAGCCCTTGTAGCCATGATTGTCAATTAGGTCGCGAACCGCCTTGCGAACTAGAGCTAGAGCCGCACTACTCCTAGTAGCGACAATGGCGAGGACGACGAAGACGTTGCTATGAGTAGTACTAACGAACTAGCGGACGAAGAAATCTAGCGAGATTTCACGCTAGGGACCCGCGAAGACAACTTACTAGGAGGCGTAGACCCTCCGCGTGTGCCCGCGAACCTGGTGCCTGAATTCAGGGCCATAGTAGGCTAACTAGGAGGTAGTCGTAACGCACGCAACCCAAAGCTAGTCAAGGGAGACACCTTAAAGGAGGCGCGAACTTTCTTGCAGGCGTGTAAGGCAGTTTTCGTGCTTAACCTACGCGGATATTCTACAGAGGGCGAACGAGTCGCCTTTAGTGTGATGTAGCTTAAAGAGGATAAGGAACCTCGCAACAATTAGCATGAGCGGTATGACCTTATGCGGGTCTATGACAGAACGTATACATAGGCGGACTTTCGCTAGTTCTGTGTCGACTAGGTCGAGGATCCGGGGAATCGCGCCCTTACCGTGTCTGTTAAGTACGAGAAGGCTAAGCAGGGGAAGGGACAAATAACCTCTAGCTTCGCAACCTATCTCGCCACGCTCGAGAGACAGATGCTACCCTATACTAAGACGTAACGCGTGCGGCACTTGCTTGTCAAACTTAATGACAATCTTCAGAACATAATCATGACTTTTCATGAACTTCCGACGACTTTGCAAGACCTCGTGTCCCTTGCGACACGTATGGAAATCACCTTGAAGCGAAATGGAAAATCGGGCGGTAAGGACAATAAGCGTCTAAGCTATAAGGACCTACTAAAGGGCCGCTATTACAAGCGCCCTAGGGGCCACGTCTAACGCGGTAGTTCATTCTGGAGGAGCAAGCCCTCCGAGCCAAAAGATAGTAGCGAGAAGCCTCCGAGTAGCTGCTACATCTGTGGAGCGAGGGACTACTAGGCGGCTCGCTGTCCTAAACGAAGTAATAGGAAGAAGGTAAGCAAGGTGTCCGAAACCTCCCTAGAGAGGAGGCGAAAGAAGGACAAGCCTAAGACAACCGAATGGCTACCGCGGGTATCTAAGCTGTTTGTTACTAATAGTATAGACTCGTGGCCTGCCTGGCGCCTATCCGGTGCGGTCTGAGTTAACGGCTCGCTCGAGCTAGTAGACTGTATGTTAGATGACCTTGTAGAGGTTAACGTGATACCCTAGAGGGTAATCGTACGGCTCGGTTTGAAGCCGATCCTAGGAGCCCTGCTGCCTACCATGAAGTCCTTTTAGGGCAAAGGCGCAGCGGCTCGAGGCGCGTATAACGTACGCCTCTAACTCGCGGACTCCTTAGGAGAAGTGCGCGAGACTAACGAAGTCTTCTACGCTAAAGACGTTCCTGATAAGGAGCTCCTACTCGGCCGCCCTTAGCGCTACAAGCAGGGAGTCGTTGTTAATAGAGCTACTGACAACTAGTTCTATAGCTCTATAGGCGAAGTTCCTGTAGTACAGATACGTGACACACGTAGCTTCTACAGGGACATGAAGAAGGTCTAATGCGTTTATGCGGTCCGCATACAGAACGTTAAGGAGGACGTTACCCTTCTGCCTAAGTTAGAGGAACACGCCGATATTTTCGACGTAGAGGCTGCGGCCTATGCCCGGGCCCTAGACGCGGAACATGCGATTAACCTTAAGGAGGGCTACAACCCTCCGCATCGACCTCTGTACCCTATGTCGGAATCGCAGCTCGAAACACTTCGAGACTATCTCTACAAGGCGCAAAGGAACGCGTGGATCCGACGAAGCGACAGCGAGGCTAGAGCGCTAGTTATGTTCGTCCCGAAGAAGGACAACATACTCCGCCTATACGTTAACTATAGGGGCCTTAACGTAGTAACCTAGAAGAACCGCTGCCCCCTACTACTTATTAGCGAGACGCTTGACCGCCTTAGTCGCGCCGCCATCTTCTCGTCTATCGACTTGAAGGACGCCTACTACCGGATACTAATCTGAAAGGGCGACAAGTAGAAGACTACATTCCGAACGTGGTATAGACACTTCGAGTATACAGTGATGCTATTCGGCTTAACTAACGCACTAGCAACGTTCTAAGCGTATATCAACCGGGCCCTAGCCGGCCTCGTTAACACCTGCTACGTAGTATATTTAGACGATATACTAGTCTATTCCGACTTAAAGGAGGAGTATATTCGGCATCTAAGTATAGTGCTCGAACGGCTCCGCAAGTTTGCTCTATACGCGAACCTAAAGAAGTACTCATTCCTGACGGATAGGGTTAAGTTTCTCGGATACATCGTCTCTACGGAAGGAGTTATCATGGATGACTAAAGGGTGTCCGTAATCGCGGAGTAGCTATAGCCGACTACCCTCTAAGAAGTGCAGGTGTTCCTAGGATTTACTAACTTCTATCGCAGATTCATACGATCTTACTCAAAGATCGTGGCTCCCCTCACGGCCCTCGCAAAGGGCGCGGTTTAAGGAAAAAAGCCAGGGAAAGTGCCTTAGGAGGAGGCTTAGAGCAAGGCCTTCTCTAAACTCAAAGCAGCTTTTCAAACTACGCCTATACTTTAGCACTTTGACCCCGCTACGAAGATCCGGATAGAGACTAATGCTTCAAAATTCGTAATAGCCGCAATTATATCGTAGCTCTAGTCGCACGAAGGCAGTACGCGATAGTACCTGATTGCCTTCTAGTCGCAGAAGATGCAGGGCGCTAAGCTTAACTATGAGACTCACGACTAAGAACTTTTGGCTATTGTTAACGGCTTCAAGGAGTACTGACACTACCTCGAAGGCGTAGCGCACCCTATTAAGGTGCTTACTGACTATAACAACCTTCGCGGCTTCATAGGCGTGAAGCAGCTAAGTAGTCGGCAAGCAAGGTAGGCGACTTTCCTCGCTAGCTTTGACTTCGTTATCTAGCATCGTTCTAGAAAGACGAATCCGGCCGACAGTCCTTCGTGACGACTAGACTACGACACTAGGGAAGAGGGTAACTAATAGCTTCTCCCTACGCTGCAAACAAAGCTTGTAGTTTAGGGCGGCGATCTGTCGTTAGCTCCTCTTGTAGGTCGACTGCGGGTCTAATAGGGCCTCACGGCCTCCGCTAGTAACGAACCCTCCTATCTAGCAGCTATGGCGACTATGTCTAGCTCGATCCGTGCGGTAGTTAACTAGCTTACATGTAGTAAGCATGCGATGTCTAAAGAACCCTTTAAAGAAGTCTCGAGACTTATTTAGCGATTGCAAGAGCGAGAACTAGAGTTAATTAATGAGAGTGTAGCCCTCTAGGACACCGTAGGCAGTCCGAAGTACTAGACCAAGTCAGGCGACTTATAGTACTTTGACAATAGGCTCTACGTACCCGCTAACTACATACTCTGTTCGCAGCTCCTCTGTATTCATCATGACAATAAACTCGCGGGCCATTTTAGCGTAGAGAAGACAAACGCACTTCTCGGACGCAAATACTAGTAGCCTACGCTAGAACAGGATGTCTCTAACTATGTCAAATCCTGCCAGACGTGCTAGATTAGCAAATCTCGGCGCTATCGCCCCTATGGCGATACTTAGGCACTCCTACTACTAGAGAGACTATAGCAAGACTTGACTATGGATTTCATTACCGATTTGCCGCTAGCAAAGTAGAAAGGCGATGTAGTTAATGCTGTCCTTATAGTAGTCGACTAATACTCGAAGATGAATGTCTTCATCCTATGTACGAAAAGGTGCACAAGCGGCGAGCTTGCGCGGCTACTTCGCGACGAAGTCATATGGCGCTTTAGTGTCCCCTAAAGTATCCTATTAGATCGAGGTTCTGTCTTCACTAGTAAATACTAGCAAGAATTTGTGTTTGAGGCGCGTGTTAAGCACCGCCTAAGTACAGCATTCTATCTACAGACTAATAGTTAGACTAAACGTATGAACTAGACTCTTGAGTAGTACCTTCGGTGCTACTACGCTAAGAACCAGGATGCCTAGGCCGTCGCAATTCCTATGGCGGAATTTGCAGTTAATAACAGCGTGTATGCTACTATACGCATGTCGCCATTTCAGATTCTTTATAGCTTTGATCCGGAAATACACCTAGAACCGCCTTAGGACGAGTCTTCTAAGGAGAGGGTACTAGCCGCCGCGGAATTAGCGCGGCGTATACGCGAGGTACATTCGGTGCTAATAGAACACTAGAAAAAGGCCTTAGAATCCTAGATTAAACATAATAACGCCTGTGCTAAACCGATGTAGTATGCAGTTAGTACGAAGGTGTTACTGTTGACGAAGAATCTTAAGCTGAAACTTCTAAGCAAGAAGATGACGCTAAGGTTCGTCGGACCCTTCTAGATACATGACGCGATAGGCTCGTAGGCGTACTAGCTATCGTTGCTATTGTCGTATCATGTGCATGACGTCTTCTACGTATCTCTACTCGAACTATAGGTATAGCGTAAGGGCGAAGAGCCCGCGGACCTAATGCTAGTAGCAGAAGAGAACAAAGAGTAGGAAGTCGAGGGTATTAAGGACAGTATGCGGCGCAAGGGCGCAACGTACTATCTAGTGAAGTAGAAAGGATACCTACCTAAGTACACATAATAGGTTCCGGCTAAAGACTACAAGAACGCTCTAGAAGCTATTCGTGAATTTGAAGAGTAGAGGAGGCGTAAGCAGGGCTTAAGAAGGTCGATTCGTGGGAAGATAAGGGTTCTAGAGCAGGATTCTTGACACGTGTATGTAGCGCATGACGCGCGAAGTGATAACGAGAAGCAAACGCCCTACTTATACATCATTGATGCCTAAAGGCATACCTAGAATAAACCTAAGAAGAACAAGAGACATACTAGGATTAGCTTCGTAGCTAATGCTTAGCGACTACTAGTTAGGGGCTTCCTGACCGAACCCGAAGCAGGAGAGTCTTTCTTGTTACGGTCCGCTAGGGACTGCCTACTTACACGGGGTCTACTAAACACCCCGAAGCGACTATGAGTAACAGGGGTAGCAACGCCACGAAGAGAGGCTAGCATCTTCTTCTTTAGTAGGTTGCGAGGGAGCTCGTCTTCGGAGCCTATAGTAGCCAGAGAACTAGCGACACCCTTACCGCGCCTAGTCGCGACGACTACCTCATCCTTAGCATTAGAAGGCGAAGAGACTCGAGCGCGCTTGCGGCTGTCGCGCTCGGCCCTCGAGATCATCTTGCGCTTCTTGACATGAGTGTCGACTACATTATCGGACTTAGTGTCTCCCTTAGGCGCAACTAGTACGGTGACACTATAGCGCGAAGGGATTACGTTAGGACCGAAGGTATCCTAGACGTCGTCATCCTCCTTATCCTCAAAGATCTGGCCTAGAGGCTTATGCCTTAGCGTCTTGACAGACGTAGTACAGGTCGCAAGCAGGGAAGGCTCGGCTTCCTTGTCGCTAACCTTAATTTCGGCCCTAGCTCTCTTCTTCTTCTTAGATAGTAGCGTCAAGGCAGCGTAGGTAGCGGCGCTACAATGTGTTAGCTGTACGCACGCGACAGGATTCGAGTAAGTAACTTACGGCTTAGTCCTTAGGACTAGCTTAGAGGCAGGCTGTCTCTCGGTACGGCGCTAGGGCGTAGCCTTAGCGGCAGGAGCGGTGAATTACTTGATAACCTTCTTGCGGATTATCCGCGTCTTAAAGTCATCGTCAATAGAGGCAAGGGCCCCGAGTTGCTAACGCTAACGGCTAGTCGGATATTTCTCGACGCTAACGTTAGCCTAGCGGAGAAAGTAAGCATCTATACTTAGAGGGTACCCGCACTATAAGCGTACTATGGCGAAGGTCTCGACCCTAACGGTTAGCACCTTCAAGATCTTCTAGACTAAGTCTGCGATTAGACCTAGACAAACGTTTTCGCCTGTTAGCAGAGAGTCGAAGCGAAAACTGCCGTGAGAACAGTTAGTAGTCGCGGTAAAGCACGAGAGGGCGCCAAGTAGGTAGGCGAGTGCCTCGCGGTACTTAGCCTTTAGCCTGTTCATAGTCAGAGTACCTTCAGCAATCCCCTTGTCGCGCGCACTCTAGAAGTCATCGATGTTACAGCAGAGCTAGTTATACTCGCCGTACACCTCTTTAGGGAGGTCTTGGCATTTTTAATGCTTGCTATTATAGTTGACACAATTACGGTAGACACTGCCCTCATCAAACCTGCTGACGTAGATCTCGGCTACGCTTTAGTTAGTACTAGTCACGCATACCTCGCAGGTAGGGGACGCCTTACTAACACGCGGAGGAGAGATGTGTGCAGCTTGGCTACTAAGGTTGTCGAGGCATTATTGACATAAGCGACGATCGCGGGCAGAGCGAGTAGCGTCGAACTTAGTCTGTAGCACATAAGCCATTATAGCTAAGACGGGTTAATTGATCTTAATTGATTGATTAAAGAAGAAGGAGCTCTAGTACAGACCCGCAGACACGGCGAGGCGCAAGCTAAGCAAAGTAGGAGCGGAGGTCGATGTTAGTGTCTTAGAACAGGAAAGTTTAGGAAGCGACGAGGTTTTTATACCCTCTGACAGCCCCCCTGTTGCCTACCGCAACCGTTAAGCTAGTAACTCGAACTACATGCGCAGAGTACCTGCCTTTAGTTGACTTACAAGGGGACCGAATGATGTAATAACAGATAACGCGGCTGTCACGCATGTGCGCTAACTGCACTTGTGCTAGCCTACTAGCATGGAAATGTAGCGAGGCCCGCGCTAGGAGCGCGCTCCTGCCGTTTCGAGCGGCGCGCGTAGAGCGTCCGCGTACTTTCCTACTACCCTAAGGTTCTGCGACACGTTCTCCACGGTCACGACTAAATAGGGACGGCCAAGCTACTTGGCAAGGCCGGCGCGCATGCTCGCCCTATAATTTCAAGGATTAACTGAAGTACGCACTCGTGGTTTCCTGATATCTCGATCCGCATGTAAAGCGAAGGTGTTACGAAGCCGCCTAACATGTGACAGATTAAAACCCGCCCGAGTTAGCAGCCTCCGCCCCGCACTCGCTACGAAGGTGTTAAGGTGTGCGCATGACACATGTTACGTAGGCTATCTACCTATTTACCCTTGCGCAGTGTAAGCGTGCTATATCCTATACCCTATATGTTCTACGTGCGTTACTTAGTAAGGCTAGGGACATCCTCATAGGAGGAGGGGCAGTGATACGGTTAATACTAGGGGGCCATTAGAGCCGCATGGGTCCTAATGGCCGCCCTTAGCATGTAGTGACCCTGCCACATATAGCAAGGGGGTCCTTCATACATACGTTAGCTCGTATGTTGTCTAAGTAGGATTAGTTGTCGACGTAGGACGCCCCTACGTCGCTGACCCTACGGTACCCCTGCGGGGTTAGGCTCGGACATGCTTTCCCTAATTAAGGAGCGTCAGGGGTTATAAGCACCCTTAGCGCCACCTCTGCGATAAGCAGAAAGCAGCGCTGTCTTGTACCTACTAAAAGGTCGGATTACTCTGTCATACTACGAGATATTTTCATATCATATAGCATATACATCTATATCATAGACCCCTAGGCTATCTACATCTTATCCCTATGTCATCCGCACTATTACTGTAGCCTATACTACAATCTGCGTAAGCCCCCCTTATAATAGGGTAGAAAGGTTACTAACTACTCCCTTCTTCCTACTATAATGCTTGTGAATAAAACTTGTCTTTAGACTACTATCTCCCTTATATAGCTCGTTTACCGTACTAGCTACTACGCCGCTATCTCTATGCCGTAGGCAGTCTCTAAAGCCTTCTATAGTTGACAGCTGTAGCTTCTAAGTTGTCTACATCCTCCTATGCCTTTCCTTATACGCTAGGAGGCGCATCTAGTCCACAAACTATTCGATAATCTTGTCTTTAACCTCTACGCTCTCTAACATTCCCTTATACTTCTTGACTACTAGAAACCGAAGTCGAGGCAGCTAAGTAGTAATAATAGTCATGCAGAGTACGAACTACTTAGACTACACGAAACTGTAGAGGTCCGCATTAATGTCATCTGAATTCTAGTAAATACATACATACCTGCCTACTATGTTAGTAGTAGCTAAGCAGCTACTACGACTAAAATATGCTACTGTTAAATCACATCTACCTGCTATTACTGTATAAAATCAACAGGGACTATAGCTCTTACTAGCATGCTAGTCTCATAGGAGCTAGGAAACAAGTAACCTATAAGTAATACTATCTCTACTAGCTCGCTAGACTTTAGGAAACATGGCTAGACCCCCCTTTAGAACACTACTATGTCTCTACGCCTGCCTGCTTGCTAGCCTACTATAGCCTTAGAAACATGTGTCGAGATGCACATATGTACTTGTTAGCGTATCTCGTTCCTCTGCATGTAGTACTAGACGATAAACAGCTTATTCATTGTGCTATTCAAAGTAGCTAAGTTGTTACGGGCTCCTGCGACGACGTCGCCAAACTCGCCCTATAGACGCTCCCTAAACTATGGAGAGAACTCGTTGTATAATAGCTCTATGTCGTATGTATTCTACAGGCCTTAGTAGAATGCCTAGGTATACTAGTCTTCTGTCTTGTACTCGACATTGACCTTCTTTTAGCCTGACTAATTAGCGTCTTCTGTCTTCATTACAATGAAGACAACCTTCCTATTCCTTTTGCTCCTAAACACACAGACCCCCCTAAAACTCATCTAAGGGGCGTTAGGGGTCCTATTGTAACTAATAACAGTTAGCCTACTAAAGAAAAGCTCATGTATACCTAGCGGTCTAGTAAGTAGCACTTCGAATACCTTGTTTGTAATTAGAGGCAGTATACTATTAGCCTGCTCCCTTGTTACACGACTCGCTATGTCCTCCCCTTTAAAGATCTTCTTAAACGGCAGGATTTTGACGCATCTAGTAAACATGAAGTTAGTAACTAGTCGTTATATCTTAGGGTTAACTGCATACTAATTCCTATTCTAGGTTAGCTGCTTAGCGTAGCTGTCCTTATAGTTGTCGTGCTAGTTAATTATCTAGCAATTCTTGCTATAGTAGGCTACTGCCTAACATAGGCACTTCTTAAGTAGGCTGTTAATGCTACAATTAGCGCTTTAAGCGACTATGCTAGTGTCATGAGTGTTAGGAGTACTACGGGTTTTAGGATCATGAGGGTCCTAAGTGCTATAAGTCATAGGCATGGTCATAGGAGAAAGGATCTGTCACGTGAGGACAGATCTACAGGCCTATAAGGAAGAAGGGATCTGTCATGGGATAATAGACCCTTAGATCTGTAGGGATAGTCTACAGATCTACAGACATAGATCTATCAGGTCTGTCGACAGATCTAACAGAGCTGCTCTGTCTCTCTAGTATATAGGGATAGCTTCAGGATAGGTAGTTAGGAGCTTCGTGCTTAATTTAATTCCCTTTCCTTAGGGGATAGTTAGTTACAAGGTTAACTACTATTGTCGATATTCTTCACAGCTCTGCGAGTCTAACACCTAGTTACCTTCCTGCTATTAGCACCTACCCTTATGACATTTTGAGTACCACTTGTGAGGAAGCATCAGGGGACTCGTCGAGGACTTAACATACGCCTATTTTAAGTAGTTCTATAGCTATTAGTTTAACTTCTAGCGACAATTAACTAACACTATGAGAACAAGTTGCTGCTATACCTTAAATTACGTAGTAGCTCGAATCTATTTACCTTAGCGAGATAGCTCTAGCATCTGTCGCAGGTTCAACTACTAGGAATAGACATAGTAACAACGGCTTCAAGAAAGGAAGCCCTACAGAGTTTACAGGACAACGATCTTAGGTCGAGATGTTTATCCTATAATGCTAGTTAGCATTTAATGTAGATACAGAACGGTTTATAACACATCATAAGCGAATGATGTACATTGTCTCTTACCTAAAGGGACTAGCGTTCAAGTTTATCTAGCCTCATCTAACAGATTATCTAGATCACATCGGCAACGTTAAAGCTAGGAAGACAACAACTAGGGAGATTCTTAACTTAGACAAGTCTTTGTTTAAGGCATTACGCGAAGCTTTTAGGCTTAGTAATAAGTAACAAGAGGCCGAGAGAGCTCTCCTAGGAATCTAGCAGAAAGGTTCTGCTGTTAAGTACCGCGCGGACTTTTAGACCCTCTCTGCTCGAGTCGACTAGAATGATAATGCTTTAGCCGCTTAGTTCTATGTCATAAGGGTAGGTGCTAATAGCAGGAAGGTAACTAGGTATTAGACTCGCAGAGCTGTGAAGAATATCGACAATAGTAGTTAACCTTGTAACTAACTATCCCCTAGGGAAAGGGAATTAAATTAAGCACGAAGCTCCTAACTGCCTGTCCTAAAGCTATCCCTATATACTAGAGAGACAGAGCAGCTCTGTTAGATCTGTCGACAGACCCGACAGATCCATGTCTATAGATCTGTAGACTAACCCTATAGATCTAAGGGTCTGTTATCCTGTAACAGGTCCCTTCTTCCTTATAGGCCTGTAGATCTGTAGACTAACCCTATAGATCCGGGGATCTGTCCTTATGTGACAGATCCTTTCTCCTATGACTATGCCTATGACTTATAGTACTCCTATGACTATACCTATAACTCATAGCACTTAGGACCCTTATGATCCTACTTATGACACTATCCCCCTCTTAGCCTAGCTCGTCCCTAAGCTACCTTATTAGTACGGGGTTTCTCTTGTCATTTCCTTTTATGCTATAATGTCTTCTCTTTCTATATTACTACCTTATGTCATCCTAGACACAGACGCCCCTTTAACGCAGAAACGTAAACGCCGCGCGAATCGAATCTATCGTTAGGGCCAGGACAGCATGAAGTCCTATACTTAGTGTCAAGAGTTAAAGCTCGTTTGTTAGGTGCACATTTCCTTAGGGAAATGTTCGTAATGTTACTTTAGTAACTGTCGGAGTTATAACGCGAAGGTAACAGAGGTCAAATAGAAGAAGTTAGGCGATTAGCGGAAAAGACTAATTACTGATCTTAATCGTGCGAAGGCGGTCTTAGCCAAGGCTTCGCAGAAGATAATAGAGGCGCATGTAAAGGAGATACGTCTTCGAAAACAGTTAGATGCGGTCGACTAGGAGATCGAGGATAGTCGCGCTCTCGAGGAGCGTGAGATTAGGGAGGATGAGGCTAAGGAACAGGCTCTCTCGCAGGCTGGGTTTCTTCTTGACCTAGATCCTTCGGCAGGCCTCGCTCTTAGTCCTACGACATAGAGCGTAATAGAGGGTTTTACTAACGCCTCATACTAGGGTTTCCTGGATAGCGTGATAGCCAAGCCGATCGACGGCGTCCCGTAGGAGTCTAGTCGTAGCTTAGGATCTTCTTCCTAGGTTCGTTCCTTTCACGAAACTTCGTATCTTTTAGTAACAGTTTCGCAGATGTTCTAGGGGTTCCTAGGTGTTCTCGGTACTCCTATATCCTTCCTATTTTACTAAGTACTCTTGCTGTCTGTCCCGCTAGCAAGTGTCGACAATCTTTTCGACAGTGTACTCTAGTTCTTCTACTTTAGGGTCAAGTAGTAAGGGTTCCGTTTGCAGTGCGGCGTCTAGCGCTACTTGTTCTAGCAGAGAGACATAGAACGCAGGGTGTATTCTCATCTGCTTAGGTAGCTATAACTTAAAATTAACTAGTCCTTTCTTGGCCTTAATCCTGAATAGTTCTAGTTTTATAGCGTCTAGTTTTTTACTCGGCTTGTCTGATTTAATGTGACAGCAGAGGAGATATACCTTGTCCCCCTCCTTTAGAATTAGTCCCCTAATTCTCTTACGATTTACGTACTATGCCATGTTCTAGTAATAGAACTGCAGGTCGAGTCGTGCTATCTTAGTCTCTTCGTCAACTACTCCTTAGTTGTACGTGACTAGCTTTCTATTAATCGCTTGTAGCGAGAAAGCATTCGTCTTTGCCTGTAGCTTTATCCTAGCTATCCTGGCAAACTTAGGCGTCATGAAGATTCTAGTACATCCTGAATCTATTAAGGCCCTAGCTAGTGTCTCGTCAATGTGCACCTATACTCTAAGGTTGTTCGCGTATCTGGCGCCGATTACGGCACATCGTTATAGCCCTGTCTAGTCTGTCCGTAGGTCTAATTCTAGCGGACCTTGTCGTTTCCCGAATAACTGTCTTCACGGACTAGGTTAGGGATCGTACGGTCTTGGCTTCTTCTCTAAGCGTTACCGTTTTCTGGCCTAAGAGGTCGTTCTCGCTCTTAGCCTCGCTGTTCCTGCGCGTTTCTTACATACTCTATCTTTAAGTAGTAGACTTAGAGTTATAGCGCTCGTGGAATCTGAATACCTTTGTAGGTTAGGTAGCCTCCCTAGGGCGTAAACTCTACCCCGAACGGTACAATTTCTTAGACAACTTTCTAATGCGCGTGAGGTTAAGCTACGACTAGTAGTCTCCTTAGGTATCGTCGCATACGGTCGGCTAGTTCGTCATACTAAAGCTAGTTGACATGTTGTACTCTATTAATCTATAGGCAAGCCTAAGCCTACTAGCTCTGTATGATTCGGATAATATCGAGCCTAATGTCATGCGGCGGCATAGCCTATCGCTCTATGCTCTCGTCTTCCTCAGAATCGGGAATAACAGCTTCGACAATCTCGTAGTTGTCGTCTGAACCTTCTTCTTCTTCTTCTAGCTCCTGTTGCCTTAGGACTGTTATACTAGAAGGTGTACCTCTTAGCGCACAGATCGACTATGCCTTGTTTTAGCTAGGGTACTATCCGGAACCATCTTTATTACTTATGTGAATTTGACAATCGTCGTCGTAGCACGCAGTCTAAGTAAGTGCGGCATAGTCCGGTTCTCGAGTAGCGGCGGCCTTTCGCTAAGGCGCCGTTGTTGTCGCGCGAGCCTGCTCTATCCTAGGCAGTTCCTGTCGTTGCTTCTTAGCAAAACACTTGCGGGCAAAGTGTCCTTTCTTTCTACAGGTGTAGCCCTCGAGATTACTCTTGTCGATGGCTTCTTTAGACCATTCTAGGGAGGAGAGCCCTTCCGTAGCTTTCCTTGGGGTCTATTCCTTAGACGCCCCTTAGTCGCATCTAACTCCATAGGTTAGAGACCGTAGTAATTGCTTCGCCATTTTAGTGCTAATCGTTAGACCTTATAGTTAGCCTGCGCTAGCTTGCGATTTCTATGTTGTCGTTCTTGCTGTTATTCCTAGATGCGATTATCGATTCTAATCGCGAGATCGCTCATTTCCTTGAATGTCGTTAGCTAATCTCCTCAGGCAATTTCGTCCTTAACTGTCTCCTTTAGTCCCTAGTAGAACTAAGCGGCTAAAGCATTATCATTCTAGTCGCCTTGAGCAGAGAGAGTCTAAAGGTCCGCGCGGTACTTAATGGCGGAACCCTTCTGCTAGATTCCTAGGAGAGCTCTCTCGGCCTCTTGTTGCTTATTACCGAGCCTAAACAGTTCGCGTAATGCCTTAAACAAAGACTTGTCTAAGTTGAGAATCTCCCTAGTTGTCGTCTTCCTAGCTTCAACGTTACTAACGTAATCGAGATAATCTGTTAGATGAGGCTAGATAAACTCGAACGCCGGTCCCTTCAGGTAAGAGACAATGTATATCATTTACTTATGATGTGTTGTAAACCGTTCTGTATCTACGTTAAATGCTAACTAGCATTATAGGATAAACATCTCGACCTGAGATTATTGTCCTATAAACTCTGTAGGGCTTCCTATCTTAAAGCCGTTATTGCCGTGTCTATTCCCGGTAGTTAAACCTGCGACAGATGCTAGAGCTATCTCGCTAAGGTAAATAGATTTAAGCTACTACGTAATTTAAGGTATAGTAGCAACTTGTTCTCGTAGTGTTAGTTAATTGTCGCTAGAAGTTAAACTAACAGCTAAAGAACTACTTAACATAGGTGTATGTTAAGTGCTCGACGAGTCCCCTAATACTTCCTCAGAAGTAGTGCTCCAAATGTCATAAGGGTAGGTTCTAATAGCAGGAAGGTAACTAGGTATTAGACTTGCAGAGCTGTAAAGAATATCGATAATAGCAGTTAACCTTGTAACTAACTATCCCCTAGGGAAAGGGAATTAAATTAAGCACGAAGCTCCTAACTACCTGTCCTAAAGCCATCCCTATATACTAGAGAGACAGAGTAGCTCTATTAGATTAGTCGACAGACCTAAGAGATCTATGTCTATAGATCTATAGAATAACCTAGATTAAGAGGAAGTGTAGCAATAGAGTTTAAATAGTGTATTTGATTATTGTCTTTTTACCTTTATTAGCCTACAGATCTAAGGGTCTGTTATCCTATAATAGGTCCCTTCTTCCTTGCAGGCCTAAAGATCTGTAGACTAACCCTACAGATCCGGGGATCTATCCTCATGTGACAGATCCTTTCTCCTATGACTATGCCTATGACTTATAGTACTCCTATGACTATACCTATGACTTATAGCACTTAGGACCCTCATGATCCTGAAAACTACAGTACTCCTAACACTTATGACATTCTACTAGGGACTAAAGGAGATAGTTAAAGACGAAATTGCCTGAGGAGATTATCTAACGACATTCAAGGAAATAAGCGATCTCGCAATTAGAATCGATAATCGCGTCTAGGAATGACAGCAAGAACGACAATATAGAAATCGCAAGCTAGCACAGGCTAACCATAAGGTCTAACGATTAGCACTAAAATGGCGAAGCGATTGCTATAGTCTCTAACCTATAGAGTTAGATGCGACTAAGGGGCGTCCGAGGAATAGACCCTAAGGAAAGCCGCGGAAGGGCTCTCCTCCCTAGAATAGTCTGAAGAAGCCATTCGACAAGAGTAATCTCGAGTGCTACAACTATAGAAAGAAAGGACACTTTGCCCGCAAGTGTTTTGCTAAGAAGTAATGACAGGAACTGCCTAGGATAGAGCAGGCTCGCGCGACAACAACGGCGCCTTAGCAAAAGGCCGCCGCTACTCGAGAACTAGACTATGCCGCACTTACTTAGACTACATGCTACGACGACAATTGTCGAATTCACATGAGTAATAAAGATGGTTCTAGATAGTACCCTAGCTAAAACAAGGCATAGTCGATCTGTGCACTAAGAGGTACACCTTCTAGTACGATAGTCCTAAGGTAACAGGAGCTAGAAGAAGAAGAAGAAGAAGGTTCAGACGACAACTACGAGATTGTCGAAGCCGTCATTCCTGATTCTAAGGAAGACGAGAGCATAGAGCGATAGGCTATGCCGCTACATGACATTAGGCTCGATATTATCCGAATCATACAGAACTAGTAGGCTTAGGCTTGCCCATGGATTAATAGAGTATAACACGTCGACTAGCTTTAGTATGACGAACTAGCCGACTGTATGTGACGACACCTAAGGAGACTACCGGTCGTAGCTTAACCTCACGCGTATTAGAAAGTTGTCTAAGAAATTGTACTATTCGGGGTAGAGTTCACGCCCTAGGGAGGCTACCTAACCCACGAAGGTATTCAGATTCCACGAGCGCTACGACTCCGAGTATATTACTTAAAGATAGAGTACGCAAGAAACGCGTAGGAACAGCGAGGCTAAGAGTAAGAACGACCTCTTAGGCCAGAAAACGGTAACGCTTAGAGAAGAAGCCGAGACCGTACGATCCCTAACCTAGTCCGTGAAGACAGTTATTCGGGAAACGACAAGGTCCGCTAGAATTAGACCTACGGACAGACTAGACAGGGCTGTAACGATGTGCCGCGATCGGCGCCAGATACGCGAACAAGCTTAGAGTATAGGTACACATTGACGAGACACTAGCTAGGGCCTTAATAGATTCAGGATGTACTAGAATCTTCATGACGCCTAAGTTCGCCAGGACAGCTAGGATAAAGCTACAGGCGAAGACGAATGCTTTCTCGCTACAAGCGATTAATAGAAAGCTAGTCACGTACAACTAAGGAGTAGTTGACGAAGAGACTAAGATAATGCCTCTGCGGATAGGACGCTACTAAGAGATGCTCTAGTTTGACATCACGGAGTTACTAGGCTCGGATGTAGTACTAGGGTTGCCATGGCTAAGAAACACTAACCCCTATATCGACTAGAAGAATGAGAGGATCTAGTTCCCGGAACTTTTAAGATCGATACCTCTACCTGTAGTACATGACGTACTAGGCAAGATCAAAATATGTGCTATGACTTCAAGCGAGATAGTAGCCGCCATTAAGGATCTAGAACAGGAAGTGCACGTCCTATAGGTCAAAGCAACGTAAGCAGAAGTCAGGGTCGAATTCATAGTTCCTAATAAGTATAAAGAGTTCGCTACTCTTTTCAAGGAAGAACCTGACTAAGAAGCTCTGCTAGAACACTAGGAGTAGGACTACGGGATACCCTTACTCCCTAGCAAGACACTGACGAAGTAATTAGTTCGCCTATTATTAGCAGCGAAACTAGAGATTCTCCGGAAATACCTAGAAGACAACCTCCGGAAAGGCTTCATCCGCGAGTCGTAGTCCCTAGCTAGATATCCGATCCTGTTTGTACCTAAGGGGGAAGATTGTCATAAGGGTAGGTGCCGATAGCAGGAAGGTGACTAGGTATTAGACTCGCAGAGCTATGAAGAATATCGATAATAGTAGTTAACCTTGTAACTAACTATCCCCTAGGGAAAGGGAATTAAATTAAGCACGAAGCTCCTAACTGCCTATCCTGAAGCTATCCCTATATACTAGAGAGACAGAGCAGCTCTGTTAGATCTGTTAACAGACCCGATAGATCCATGTCTGTAGATCTGTAGACTATCCCTATAGATCTAAGGGTCTATTATCCTGTAACAGATCCCTTCTTCCTTATAGGCCTATAGATCTATAGACTAACCCTACAGATCCAGGGAAATGTTCGTAATGTTACTTTAGCAACTGTCGGAGTTATAACGCGAAGGTAACAGAGGACAACGCGAAGGTGACAGAGGTCGAATAGAAGAAGTTAGGTAATTAGCGGAAAAGACTAATTACTAATCTCGATTATGTAAAGGCAGTCTTAGCTAAGGCTTCATAGAAGATGATAGAGGCGCATGCAAAGGAGATGCATCTTCGAAAACAGTTAGACGCGGTCAACTAGGAGGTCGAGGATAGTTGCGCTCTTAAGGAGCGTGAGATTAGGGAGGATAAGGCCAAGGAACAGGCTCTCTTGCAGGCTAGGTTTCTTCTTAACCTAGATCCTTTAGCAGGCCCTACTCTTAGTCCTACGACATAGAGCGTAATAGAGGGTTTTACTAACGCCTTATATTAGGGTTTCCTAGATAGCGTGATAGCCGAGCCGATCGACAGTGTCCCGCAGGAGTCTAGTCGTAGCTTAGGATCTTCTTCCTAGGTTCGTTCCTTTCTCGAAACTTCGTATCTTTTGCTGACAGTTTCGCAGATGTTCTAGGGGTTCCTAGGTGTTCTCGGTACTCCTATATCCTTCCCATTTTACTAAGTACTCTCGCTGTCTGTCCTGCTAGCGAGTGTCGACAATCTTCTCGACTGAGTACTTAGGTTCTTCTACTTTAGGGTCAAGTAGTAAGGGTTCCGTTTGTAGTGCGGTATCTAGCGCTACTTATTCTAGCAGAGAGACATGGAACACAGGGTGTATTCTCATCTGCTTAGGTAGCTATAACTTAAAATTAACTAGTCCTTTCTTGGCCTTGATCCTAAATGGTCCTAGTTTTACAGCGTCTAGTTTTTTACTCGGCTTGTCTAATTTGATGTAATAGCGGAGGAGATATACCTTGTCCCCCTCCTTTAGAATTAGTCCCTTAATTCTCTTACGATTTGCGTACTATGCCATGTTCTGCTAATAGAACTACAGGTCGAGTCGTGCTTCTGTTTGCAGTTAGCGTAGATGTTCTACTCGTCCGAGTGCTACTAGGTTCGGATTACTAGCTCAGACGTCCGGGATGTCTTCTATAGCTAATCTATATGCTATCTGAAAAGGCAAGAGTACTATCGACTCTGCTAGCGTACTATTATACGCGAGCTGTGCTATTAGCAACAACTCTACCTAGTTGTTCTAGTCTCTATTCACATAGGATTAAAGGTACTATTCTAACGTCTGATTTAGACGTTCTGTCTGTCTATCCGTCTAAGGGTAGAAGGAAGTACTTAGTCGATGTTTGACCTAGAATTGCCTTATTAGGGCTCTCTAGAAGTTAGAGGTAAACATGGATCCTCGATCTATTACTAGGTCCTATAGCATGCCGTGTAGTACTACTACCTATTTGATGAAGACATGCGCGATATCTTTAGTCTTAAAGTCTTCGCGGTAAGGGATAAACTTCCTAAACTTAGTAAATCGGTTAACTACTACCATGATCCTGTCGAAGAACTCATTCGTAGCGGGTTCTCTCGACTAAGGTAGTTTAACGATGAAATCCATGGCGAGCGACTCCCATGGCTATTAAGGTACCTTAAGTAGTCGTAGTAGCCTATACGGTTTGTGACAGTTATGCTTACTTTATTAGCAAGTCATACATTAGTAGACGTAGTCCTTAATTGCCTTGCTTATCCTAGGGAAGTAATATTCTTGTTAGAGAATTTGCTTCATTTTAGACACTCCCGGGTATCCTGCCTAAGGTACATCATGTCAGAGTCGTAGTAGCTCCGATCGTAAAGATGTTAGTATATATACTAATCCTTGAAACAGAAGGATTCCGTCTTCGTCTTCCTAATCCTCCTGTCTATTCATGTCTTCGCGGATAGCGAGTGCAGTTAGGTCATAGACTAGCGCGTTCTTCAGGTCGTCCTGAAATTCACTAGTCTATGTGATAGTCATAGCCGCGAGTTAGTTGACTCCTAGCGTGCTATCGCTATTTTCTTAGAGAATAGCGTGTTTCTCCTGCTTCATGCCCTTCATGTAGTTAGTCTAGCGGCTAAGTGCATTAGCGCGTGCGTTATCGGTCCCCTTACGATAGACGATCTTATAGTTAAAACTAGAGAGCTCCTTACTCTACCGAACCTGTTGTTAGTTTAACTCTTTTGTTGTTATGAAGTATCGCAAGTTCTCATAGTCTGTGTAGACCGTGACCTAGTGCTTAGAACCTTCTAAGTAGACTCGCTAGGCCTTGTAGGTGTCTACTATAGCTAGAATTTCTTTGTCGTAGATGTCGTATTAGAGTTTAGGTCTAGACAATTTCCTCGAGTAGTAGGCGACTAGCTGTAGTCGTCTACTTAGTCCTAGTTGACTTAAGCATGCCCTAAGTGATACGTCAGAGGCATCTGTTTCGACTATGATAGGCTTATCTAGGTTAAATACAAGTAAGATTAGCTAATCTATGAATTGTTGCTTGAGTTCCTTGAAGGCATTCCGTTAGGCGTTGTCCTACATAAATGGCGTATCCTTCGTAGTAAGAGTCGTAAGTAGTGCCGTAATCTTCGAATAGTTTGCTACAAATCTTTAGTAGAAGTTAGCGAACCTAAGGAAGGACTATACTTCCTTAACATTAGTTAGCGTAGGCTACTCTTTTACGACTTAGACTTTCTTAGTGTCTATCTTGATTCTATTCTATGCTACTACGTAGCCAAGGAATTATACTTCCTGCTTGTATAACTCGCTCTTCTGAGGCTTAACCTTTAACTAGTAATCCTAGAGTTTCTGAAGTACCTTGCGTACGTGCGTCTCAAAAACCAAGGCCCTAAGTAGACTAAGTAACTTGTGTTACTTAGCTTACTTACCTACTCGTCTGACTTAGCCTGCTTGTATGTACCCCTAAGAAACTTAGCCCCTCCTAAGCTACTCGTGTCGCAGACGCGAGTAGCTTATAGTGTAAGAGTGCTACTAGTAAGTAACTTACTACTAGCAGTATACTAGCGGCAAGTAGCTCGGGCATGTAAGCCGAGCTACTCGAATCAAAACAATTTGCATGTAATAGATGTTAAAGTCATGATTTTAGTTAATACTATATATCTCGTTATTGTCGTACTATGCTCTTTTACTATTTACACTAGACCTAACGTACAACGCGAATTAAGCAGATTTGCTAACACTAAACACATATACAGCTTAAACGTAGCTCTCACGACGCCTCTTGAATTCAAGCAAGCTACTATATCTGACTTGCGCCTTACGCCCGAAGACCTTTATTAGTATAGCTAGTAACAAATGCATAGCTACTACATACTATCTACACATCCTATATCGGCCCTTACACATGAATCTTCTACTCGCCCTTATCCTCTATTCCGTTCTGCTAGCTTACCTTTACTACTACCGACTTTCCTAAAGTGCTACTATTTCGCCCCTCCTGTAGCTTCTTAAAGGTCGCATCATTAAAGACCTTGTCGCTATAGCCCTTAATCTGCTCTAATAAGGTCGAGTCTGTAAATGTAGTATGCTACTACAACTAACTATCCCTTAACTTAGAGTTGTCGAGTGTATCCTCTACCTTCTCTATAACGTTCGACTAGTTGCTTATAAGATCACACTAATCGAGTAGAGCGTATGCTATGCTACATCATAATCGTTAGCTAATGTATACTACGTAGCTACTAAACTACTACTAGTACCTCCCATTAATATTGAAGTGCTAGTAGTATGTTAGTAGCATAACGCTAGTATACTACTAGCATACTTACCTAGCATTTTTTGCCTCTGCCTCTAGCAAAGCTTGGCTCCTACTGTCGCCTTAGTCTTTGTCCTTTGCGGTCGAGCTTTGTGTCCTATAGCTATCGTCATTAACTACGCCGATGCATAGAGTCAATAATCGCACTTACTATGTGTTAGTAAGTCTTTGCGTTTCGCCTCTCGCTAGAGCCGCGCTAGCGTTTATCTGTTATTAGCACGGTTTAGTCGATACATGAGTCCTCTCGCCTATACCGCTTGTCTATACTAGTCACGATTAACTACCTACTCCGTAGCTTAGGCCTCTCGCTACTTCCGCCTCGTTAGCAATAGCTAGCCCTCACGACGCGCTAAGGCTACTAACCTTTCATCTTGCGTGTGTCTAGGTCGGGGCTTATCGACTATAGTAGCTTTCACACTAGACAAGTACATGTTAGCAATCATGGCCGTAATGTTAGACAAGAAACTAACCTCGTTATCACAACACTGTTATGCAGGGTGTCCCGCGACAATGGCTCCTCTAGTCCCTACATCGGCTAGTCGTTACTGTCATAATCGCTTGCCTTACTACCATAGTTACTAACATTTGCCCTTCCGCCGTTATAGCCCTCGCTCCCTCTATTAGTGTCTGCTTAAACATCCGCTACATACTTGCGAACGCTTACTATTAATGACATTAAGGCCTAGCTCGATCGTCATGTTAGGCTAACACTACGCTAACCTAACAATTGCGTACGACCTAGCAGAAGTTAGCACAGGCCCTCTCGACGATGTCTCCCCTATACTATTCTTGCGTAGCGCCTTTCGCCTCTGTAAGTCCTCGTATTCCCTCTCTAAGCCTGTCATGCCGCGATCCTTCTTGATAGCTAGCGCCGCCTACACTAGTAGTACTGTCTTGCCTTTGTCCTCCCCCCCTAATATACATGCCGTAATAGTCGCTATGATAACCTCCTGTCTGTCGGCATCGAGCTCTTGCTAATACTTCTTCTTCCCCTCGAAGATATCATCGATATCGACACCGCTAACTAGAACCTATCTCGTCTTACTAGCCTTTGTCTTGAACTCCGAAGGGCCATTTCTGATCTAGGCTAGTAGGTATGTGATAGTAGCACACATACTGTTTAACATGAAAGCGTTTACCTCGCGTGACTCTAAAGGATTCCATGCTAGTTTCTAATTGAACTAGAAGAACGCCTTCTTCATATAAAAGATTACGAGCGGGCTTAGAAACCTCTAGTCCTATGACATGTTAGCGCTTTCGACGACATCTAAGCCTTCTCTCCTTACCTCTTCTTCGTTCTCGCATTCGAATCTGCTTTCTATTAACATGTCCGCGGCCTAGTCCTTTAAACCCTACTTATTGTCTACCTTGCTAGACTATGCGAGTATAGCTTCTCTGACCCTATTCGTGTAGTTGTTACGACACTAACGCAACCTCTGCCTTATCTACGCCCCTAACATTAGCACCTCCTCATAGGACCTATGTAGGTACTTATAGTATCTAAATCTACGTCGTCTAGCCTCGAGCTAACTCGACCTTTTATCCCTAGCATATTACGCGCTACGAGCTACTAGTTAATTACAATATGCTTACAACTTAGCTAGTAAGTAAGAGCTATAGGGTATAGCATAGAAATGCCCTTCCGCCCTCATGAAGCGTCTATCTACGAGAGTTCTTAGACTTTGACAAGCAAAGGCTCGATTAACTTGTCTTAATGCATAGGAGGGCTACTACGTATATCTTCGCTGCTAGAGTAGTCGTATCCTTAGTCGGAGTTTGTAGTCTAGCTACTATTATGGCCTCGACGGCTACTCGACTAGCTCCCGGACTAACTTTGACTACTACTATCGCCCTAGCGGCTACGAGACTCGCTGTTGCGGTAGTTTTAACTGTTGCCGTCGCTCCTGTGATTAGTAGGTCGGCTATTATAATAGCCTCGACAGATGCTTAGCTGCTATGTCTTTACCCTGTTATTCTCAGGTTTGCTACTATCTTATCGCGCGTCGTAAGACAATAACCGAAGCCTCTTGTATGGCCGATTCCGCCTTAGCGGTAAGGATGACCGCTTATGCGTCTAGTCTCTTCGTGACTAGTACGTCGTTGTCTGTATGCATGTTAGCATAGCCGCTATATGCGGGTAGCTTCTTACATTAGTCGCCTTTATATAGGCTTTAGGCACTATAAAATCCTCATGCTCCTAGTTAGCTATCTCCTCGTTACTGTCGTCTACACTATCGCTATCGTTACTTAGCAGGTCTTCTAAATCATTCGCTAGATCGTAATTCGAACTGCCGCCAGATAACGCGGAACGTAACCTCTGTTGTCTGTCTTTCTTCGAAGGCATAATCAAAGAAGGACGTAACTTAAAGGATTAGCAGAGAACAGAGCGCAGTATATCCTTCTTAGTCGTGTAGGTCTAGTAGCAGGTTAGTAAAGGATAATATCTATAGCATGTAAATATGCACATACTACGAGTTACTGTCTAATGTAGCTACGTAGCGTCTATTAATGCAGAAGAAGGAGAGGACGCGATGTTTACAGTATCTTGCGACGCGCGAGCGTCATCTAAATTCGGCTACCCCTGAAATTACGCTTCCCTATTAGCTGGCGGTACTTTTAGCTTGCTAGCAGTATGCTATTAAAATACCGCTAGTAGAACTAGCCTCGGTTAGCATTAATTCTTTAATGATAGCTAGTATAGGTACTACGAAACATCCGCGCTATATAGTACGTCCGCCTATATAATACAGCCTAACGGATGTAGTTACTCTGTAGTAGATCCTGCGTATATAGTAGTAAGATTCGTTCTACATGCGAGAGAATATCCTGTACGTATTGTTCTAAAGGCCTTTAAGCCGCGTTTAAACTATAACAGCCATACTACCTTCGTGTTAACCCTAGGTAATTGTTGACTTCTAGACTGTCTGCTGCTAATAGTTTGACGATATCTTGTATAGTAGATGCCGAAAACTAACCTCCCCTGCTCGTGTCTACAACGCCTCTACTATCGCCAGGAATTTGAGTTGTAATTCCCTGCTACTGCTAAAGAAGGCGCTTGTTTCCTAGAACATGCGCTCCTTCGCTACTATCGACCGCGTAATTCGGCTAAGTAGGCTAAGCTGCTCTATCCGTTCTTCTAACGCAGCGTATAGGCGTAGGTAATTATTATGTTAAAGTATAAGGCCCGCTTCGATCGTGCCTATACTCTGCTATTATAGTGCCTTAGGTTTGTAAATTATGCCGCGCTAGGTCTTAGAGGTTCTTGTCGAGGAAACACGCATACTCATTGTTCGGGCTATGCCTATATTATGTCTGTTTAAATTACAGATGTTAGGATTACTCGAAACACGCGTTGTTTATACTCGTTAGTCTCTTAGCTAACTTTAGATAAAAGATGTAGCAGACCCTTCCGTGCTTTTCACACCTCATTGCTATAGCTGTAGCCGTCATATATGCGACGCCATATTGTCTATCTTCTAGTCCGCTACGACACTATCTGTAGCAGGCATGATCTAGACGCTAGGGTCCTAATAATTGTAGCACTTAAGACACGCATATAGGAACAGGATACTCGAGCCTATGCGCGCAAGGTAACTGTTTCCTTGCCTAACATGTACTGACTTTGACTAGTATCTCTAGTAGGTAGTAGAGAACGGTTACATCCTAGACAGATTTAACAAGATAGCTAGGTTCATTAGGCTAGATTACAGGTCGAAAGATAAGGCCATGATTGTAGGGGACTTCGTGACTACTAATCCTATTGTTAAAGGCTACTAAGACGACCCTTAGTTGCTTATATCGACTGTGAACAAAATTAAGAGTAGCGTAACTCTTGTACCTGCTAACGCTATCACAATACTAGATGACAACTTAAAACAGTAGTCGACTAGGCAAGCCTGTAGCAGGGTTAGTCGCACTAGATTAATGTAGTTAGCGCGATTAACAGAGGTAATGAGATTTTACTAGGTTACGCTATAGAGCTAATTCGGAGAGTAGAGTATAAACTGTTAGCAGACTAGTAACGACTTCATTAATACCATGCGCAATAATCAGGGCGAGTAGAGAGGCATAGGATCGTACAGGCTGCGTAGGCTAGCGTAAGATGACAGATTAACTAGGGTTTAACTATAATCTTGTGATAGAGTAATGCTAGTAGTCGTGTGCGAGTAGTATCGTTTCAGATAGCGACTATACAAGCACCTCATCTGATAGAGTATATACATAACACTAATCATCTTGTCTGTTCGAATGTACTCGACGACTACTAAATGCTAGTAGTATACTAGCGGTACGTCTACTACTACTACGTTAAGGTCTGACCTATAGATCGCTACTACACGTTTTAAACCCTTATAATCGACAGATAACGACTGCTAGTAGTATACTAGTAGTACTCCTACTATGTCTACGCTATACATCTAAGCCGCTAGTAATAGAGGGTATAACTCTATGCATATAAATACTATACACTTTAGATTTATATATGAAACTACTCGAAATTCGGGATTCCTGGCTAAAATCGCGCTCGTACTACCTGCGATTAACAGAATGAGTTAGCTAATATAACTGCTACTAGTATACTCCTAGCATATCCATTTTCGTCTACTCTAGGCCCTCCTTTACTACTATACTCTAATAACACTCGATTCTTCTATTAACCTGAACACTAACCCTAACCACGCATAGCCGGCTAATAGGATAAACTGTCCGAGTAGTAATCAGCTACCTGCGTAGCACGCGTACCTTTCTAGGGGTCAGGTGTTTATAGTAATTAACGTGTCTATAAGCGCCGTAGCCTTTGTAACACACTATGTCGACAATGGCTTCACAGCGCATACTATACTACATAGGCTACAGCAAGGCATTAAAAGGTCATAGTAGTCATGCCTAGCATGTTCCTACCTACATAGCGGCGAGGTTTTAGCACTTCATTAATCAGAGCACTATGGATCTTAGACCTAACGAGAAATACGCGTCAGATTTGAACATCTCCTTAGACTTAAACGACAGAGTCGAAACTTAATTAGTAGATGATGTCCTCGCCTATAAGGAGGGGTATTAGTCGACGATACTGTAGGAGTAGATAGGTAGTATGTTACAAACGAGGAACTAGTCACAGTCGTCGAGCCTGTGTTTAATGAGGCTTACATGCAAGAGAAAGAGATGGCAGCGACAGCTAGGGTAATCGACAATGACAGCAGTAACATTAACGCACTTAGTCTCTATGACGACCTAGCAGCATTTACAAGAGACGCTACATCTCTAGATAGACGATATAGAGACACGAATAGCAGCCAAACGGGTAGGCTACACGGCGTCACGAGCGAGTACAGCTTGGCTTTAATCCATATGCGCGCTAGTAGGCTGTCTTCTACTAGGTGCGAGCAACCGTACAAGCGGACACCTTTTAGCGTAGGTAGTCTCATGGCGGGCAGGCTAATCAAAGTGTACGTTAAGCCGCAATCCTACTAAGTTAGTAATAACCTTGACTAGGTCTAACGAACAGACAGATAAGGAACTTAACAAATAGGGCCATGCCTTCTTCTAAAGTAATGCAGATGTAGTATTCGCATACTAGCTCTTACACGAAGGCATTTCGAGCAACGCCATCAATCGGTTATTCAAGAATCCCTGGCTGCAGAAGATCTACGAACTGCTTAGCTTTTAGTTAGGCGTAGAGCTTAAGGACAAGATCTAAGAAGTAAGTGCCTACTAACTACTATTCATTGCAAAGTAGAGTATTACGAACATCGAATTAGAATCTCTACAGTCGACCTCTAGTGTCAAGACAGTACCTCTAAGGCACTAGAAAGTCGAAGACGTTATGCGCTTTCTTATAGGGCACAAGGGTTTCAGGAATGATCTCATGCACGCGCCTTATTGCCTCGAGACTCTAGATGACCTGCCTAGGCGGATCTATTAGGACATGGCCTCTACAGACTAGTAGTAGGACAAACAGAAAGAGCTTAGAATAGACGGAGCGACAATTATGCCACTAATTCTTGCTAGTGACAAGACACAGGTTACTAATCATCAAGGTAACCTGATCGCATAGCTAGTGTACTTAACGATTAGCAACCTACCTAGATCGGTTCGTAACTCTAACTATCGACTAGGCAGCATGCTCCTAGCGATGCTACTAGTAGTTAAAGGCGGGAAAGGAAGCATTAGGGACGAGCTATACTATTGCTACATGAAGACAATGTTCGACCCTATTACTAAGCTCGCTACAGGCGAGGGCCTTAACGTCTTGTATGCGGATAGCGAGACATGGCGATGTTTCCTAAATATCGCAGTATACGCGAGCGACTACTAAGAACAGGTAATAATTACAGGCGTGAAGAATAACCGCTACTACATAATATGTATAATCGATCTAGAAAAACGCGAAGACCTTGAAGCGGTTACGCTATAGCGGATACATAAGGACACGTAAATACAAATCATGCTCTAGCGAGCGGCGAAGAAGGACTAGGGCAGCTATATGCACGACCTACCGAACTTCGCATTTAGGTACCCTAGCCTAAATATCTACAAGACGCTAATAGTAGACGTACTCTACTAACTCTTTAAGGGCATATTAATGTATGTTATAGATTAGACGCGAGATTTGCTTAAGAGTCGACTACCTCTGTCTTCGAAGCAAGCTAGAGCGGCACTCCTACAAGTTAAGGGCTAGCATAAAGCAGCAAGAAAGAGTAATAAAGGCAAGACTATTGTAGATTATTAACTAGATGTCATTATCGACTGTCGCTTTGTAGTAGTACCTGTATTTAGGAACCTCTAGGTATTTAGCCAGATGTCCGTAGTAAGCTAATAGACAGGCTAGGAGTAGAAGAGTATGCTACGACAGTTATTCCTAGTCTTTGTGCTACTATTAGAAGAGGCTAAGGCACATAGCGCTATCTAGTTCTTGCGGGCAATAGTAGACTTCTCTTAGTCAGCGTAATATCCTTCACATGATAGCGAAACGCTCTGGTTTATAGTCCTTGCCCTGTTCTGATGTAACTAGTATAAAGAAGAGTTTAGGGAGTACCATATAAGCAAAGGAGAGCTAAGAAAGAAGAAAGCACAGACAGAGCGAGCAGAGGAGCCTAAGATAGTAGACAATGTATGTAAACTACAAGGGCACTTTAATTTTCCTAAGTTTTATGCCCTTACATACTACGTGGACATAATATAGCTCTTCGGCAACGCGCTAGACCTCGATACTAGCTACTTCGAACACAAGCATGTCGAATACGTCAAGAAGCTATTCAAATTAACTAACAAGAAGAACAGATAGGAGGACTAAATTATGGAGCACTTCTAGCGAAAGATTACTATGCTTACATTCTTTGATACTAGCCTAACGTTCTAGCAGCAGACTAAGGCCGAACGTCGAGAGGCTCGGGAGCGCGAAGTGCCTTAACTGACAGAGTAGAAGGATGTCGAAGCCTTCCTTAGCTAGCGAAGGCTAAGATCTAGCTAATCGTTACTAGGTAGAGACATATAGAGGATAGTTAGTAATGTAGTAGCACACATAGGGCTAGAGGTAGGGCCTTACTTCTGTCATGCTACTACAGTGTTTGTTAGAGAGTACTAGGCGTCGTCTAATACAACATTAACGTCGAATACAATGCGTCTTGATCCTGACAGGATTAAGGGAAGACTAGATTAGGTTAACGATTTAGATGTATCTTTCTATGCTAGTGTACGGTACTAGAAGATGCATTATAAGGATCCCGACAATCTATCTGCAACTAAGCTAGACGTCGTTAGATGTACCCCGAACTAGCAAGGAATCTAGGACAATCGCCGTAACGACTAGCTCTAGGTCTAGGAGTACGAAGTGCTACTAGTTACGGACGAGACTACTAGCGTTAATAGACAAATCGACCTAGTCGTCGCCTTCGAGGGCCGGCTGCCTACTCGCCTGTTGTATGTCGTAACCTTCTAAGACAAGAAATCGCGCGTCATAGTAGATAGCTATAACTACATAATACTAGCACATAATAAATGTCCGACCTACATAGGTGTGTTCGTAGACCTGTTCTAGCCGAAAGATCCGGCCGGAAGAGCAGACGATGTTCATAGCATGATAGTGATTACAGCGATGCGTTCCGGCCTATAGGAAGGTACTCTACAGGGTCGCCGCATCTACGGGCTTACTAGCGTCTACTATAGCATCTACGTTATGCCGACAGACGAATATGACACCTCTAGCTAATGTGACATGTACATTAACAACACTGCCGACTTTGAGACCTACAACTTCATATATAATGCGGACTAGGAGGAACAAGAGTCTAGGGTAGCAACTAAACACAAGCTACATCGCCTGAATATAGCTAAGGAGCGCAATATTGCGGCTACTAGCAAGGAAGGGCCGCTATCGCTTAAGCGTAGCGTCGCTAGCAGCTCTACTTAGGACTAATTAAGGAGAAACAAACGCAAACGATCATGACATACGCAACGAATGCTATACTAGTAAGCTCGATGAAGGTAGCACGCCGCAAGGAGAGCTCCTAGCACGTAGTTCTTCTAGCTAGCGCTAGTAGACTTAACGACTTAGCTACTTAGCTAACCTATGCCGTAGTTAAACATGATGCTAATCAGGGTAGGCGACATAATAACTCCTTTGTAGATCTTGTTACGAAGCTTAGCTAGGAGCTAGAAACATAACTAGTTAGCATATGTATATATGATTAGTTAGAATCGCGGCTACTAACCTTAAGAAAGGGGAACTCGTGTTTAGCGATGACAGCTGCGAGCTTCTTTTCGACAGCAGACACGCCGCTAAGAGGTAGATGCTTAGTAAGTTCTCAAGAAAGTCATGAATTACTACCTGCTACAGCTAGAAGCAGGTCTTCTACCTACATGCATAACTACTTATTAGTCATGCCGCAGGATTAGTAGTTAGTGCTACTAGCCGAAAGTCTCTCATTGCATGCACATCTCTCTACTAGCTAGCGTCTAGGCAGCTAGCTAGCTTATCTACCTCGCATATTTACTACCCTTTCTGTAGAGCCTTCGCTACCTGTCGTTCTAGCGTACGTCTCTCTGTGCGCGACAATTCTCGTTTAACTTGATTAAGAGATATCGTAACTATAGGCTTAATAAGGAGAGTGTATAAGAGCTCGACCTAGAAACCCCTCTGCCTAGGAGTAGTACTACCGATCTTGCTATTAAGCTATTCATGCTGCGCTATGTCGACTTTAACCTCTAACGCCGCGGTTAGATAGCTGACACGGGTTCTTGCTCGCTTGACGAATAAGCCGTAGAGAGCAGTTAACTAATCCGTCAGGTAGTAGGTCAGAAAGTCTGCGTAGAGAGACACCTTACTTGCTATACTAGGCTTAGCGAAGAAAGCAAGCATAGATCTCCGCGCCCTCGCTAATTCGTCCTAGCTAGTAATCATAGTGTACTACGTGATTAGACAGTTAAAGCTAGGACTTAGTAGGGCAAGGTGCTAAACATTCTGAATACGCGATAGTAATAAGGCCTAGTCTCTTATAGTATACTCTTAATAGGCCATAGAAGTAGCCTCGCTTAGTCGGTACAAGAGTAGCTGCTAGCTAGGAGCAGGCTCCTTCTAATCTAAGATCAGCTAGCCGTTGTTACTAACTAGCTCGCGCAGCTAGCGGATTAGCCCCGAATAGACCTGTAGCTTAAACATCTCTAGCACGCCCTTTGTAAATACTATCTAAAAGCTGTTAGGGCATCTAGCAGCCTGCTTGATGCTAGCTGTAGGGGTACGACCGAGCCTCGCCTAGATGAAGCGCTACAAGTCCACGCTTCCCTAGTAGTCCCGTATAGTACTAAAGATTAGTTAGTAATAGTATTGCCTCTAAGGCCTAGCTATAACACATACTACTAGCTCTTATCTAGCATCTTAGCACAGAAGTCTAGGAAGTATACACTATCTAGCGTAGCTAGCTTTGCACTCGCTAGGAGCCTAATCAGGCTACCGCCGCATGCGACGTCGAGTACCTTGTACCTAGCTTGATGCTCTACCTAAGGGGCGTAGTTAACGAGATCCTCGTAGGCATCGAAGTCCGGATATGCCTTCTGTAGCGCGACAGCGGCTTCTGATGCCTAGACGGTATCACGGACGTAGTTGGCCGCAAACTCGGCGTGCTTAGAACCTACACTGATCGCTAGCTCTAGGTCTAGGGTCGGATTCGTTAACATAGTAGGTTTGGATTCTACTAGCGCGTTAGTTTACAGTCTCGTCATACGAGCATATAATGCTTACATGCTGTAGTGTTATTAGTATGCTAGTATCTGTATAGATGCTAAAGAAGAAGCCGAGTACTAGATAAGGTAGTTATTTGAATGAAAGAAGTTTAGAGTACTAAGCTTCTTTTGTATTTTAGCAGCTATAGGTTATGTGCTCTGCATAGTCGCTAACTACACACGTTACATCGTCACATCATTAGCTTCTGCCTGAAAAATGACTAGAAATAGAAGGCACATGACGCTGCTGCCTGAAAAATAGCTAGAAACAGAAGGCACGCGACGCTATCACAGATTCGGTTAAATATCACACACTGCTACCTAGGCACATGACTAAATGAAGAAGGCACGATATCAGGCGATTCTGCCTTGAAAGGCAGTAAAAAATGATCCTCGTAGTTACGACCTACAGACCTTATCTACTACTATACAGAGGCATTAGGAATAGTAGCAACCGCGACATAGTCATACTAACGCTAGCTCGACGGCAGCATGTGCACTTGGCAGACACAGCTGCATAGGATAGATGTTGCCATGTTTGCTGCTTCTTTGTTAAGAGCGATAACTACCTACATGTAGCACATAGTAGCACGTAGCAGCTAACTAATCTAGACGGCAGTTACGAGGGCCTCATGTGCGCTAGCTAGGCGGTAGCACGTGTACTTAGCAGCAAGAGATATCTATATCTACTACTACTCTTCTACTTTAACTCTTTACTAATTACATCAACTAACTTCGAAGACTTGCCTAATACATACAAGTAGTAGCAACATCAATTAACCCTCTATCTTACTATTCGAGATAATAGCTAGCATAGTCGCTTAATGCGCTAATTGTAGCATTGACAGCCCGCTTAAGATGTGCCTATGTCAGGTAGTAGCCTACTACAGCAAGAATTGCTAGATAATCGACTAGCACGACAACTATAAGGACAGCTGCGCTAGGCGGCTAACCTAGAATAGGAATAAGTATGCAGTTAACCCTAAGATATGACGACTAGTTACTAACTTCATGTTTACTAGACGCGTCAAAATCCTGCCATTTAAGAAGATCTTTGAAGGGGAGGACATAGCGAGTTGCGTAACAAGGGAGTAGGCTAATAGTGTACTGCCCCTAATTACAAACAAGGTGTTCGGAGTGCTACTTACTAGACCGCTAGGTACACATAAGCTTTTCTTCGGCAGGCTAATCGTCGTCGGTTACAATAGGACCCCTAACGCCCCTTAGATGAGTTTTAGGGGGGTCCGTGTGTTTAGGAGCAAAAGGAATAGGAAGGTCGTCTTCATTGTGATGAAGACAGAAGACGCTAATTAGTCAGGCTAAAAGAAGGTCAATGTTAAGTACAAGACAGAAGACTAGTATACCTAGGCATTCTACTAAGGCCTGTAGAATACATACGACATAGAGCCATCGTACGACGAGTTCTCTCTATAGTTTAGACAGCGTCTACGGGGCGAGTTCGGCGACGTCGTCGCAAGAGCCTGTAACAACTTAGCTACTTTAAATGGCATAATGAACAAGCCGTTTATCGTCTAGTACTACGTGCAGAGGAACGAGATACGCTAACAAGTACATATATGCATCTCGACACATGTTTCTGAGGCTATAGTAGGCTAGCAAGCAGGCGGGCGTAAAGACATAGTAGTGTTCTAAACAGGGGTCCAGCCATATTTCCTGAAGTCTGGCGAGCTAGCGGAGATAGTATTACTTATAGTTTACTTGTTTCTTAGCTCCTATAAGACTAGCATGCTAGTAAGAGCTATAGTCCCTACTGATTTAATACGGCAATAGTAGGTAGATATGATTCGACAGTAGCATATTTTAGTCGTAGTAGCTGCTTAGCTACTACTAACATAGCAGGCAGGTATGTATGTATTTACCGGAATTCAGATGACATTAATGCAGACCTCTGCAGTTTCGTGTACTCTAAGCAGTTTGTACTCTACATGACTATTATAGCTGCTTAGCTGCCTCGACTTCGGTTTCTAGTAGTCAAGAAGTATAAGGGAATGTTAGAGAGCGTAGAGGTCGAAGACAAGATCGTCGAATAGGTTGCGGACTAGATGCGCCTCTAAGCGTATGAGGAAAGGCATAGGAGGATGTAGACGACTTACAAGCTATAGCCGTCGACTATAGAAGGCTTCGGAGACTGCCTATAGCGCAGAGACGGCGGCGTAGTAGCTAGTACGGTAAATGAGCTATGTAAGGGGGCAGTCTAAAGACAAGTTTCATTCTAACTACTACATATCGCTAACACTCGGTAGTGATGCCTGTCGCCGGATTACACGGCTAGGAGTAGGGCTAAGTAGACGTACACGTCAGAGGAGCGTATAAGTGTAGGTAAGTAGCGATCGAGTAGAAAGCCGTTAAATAAGCATGCCTACAAGTAGGCATAAGTAGGAAGGCTAACGAGCCCGTGAATCGAGTGGCTAGGAGTAGGGCCGAGTAGGCCGAGCTAGTAAGATACTACTAGTATACTACTAGCACCTACTTAGCTAACTTAGCTCTACTCGGTCTACTCTTTGTACTTCGTACTACTTAGGGGTTAGGTTTTCAAGATGTCCTTCGAGTTAGAGTAGACTAGTATATCGTCTAATTATACTACGTAGCAGGTGTCAACGAGGCCGGCTAGGGCCTAGTGAATATATGCTTAGAACTTTACTAGTACGTTAGTTAAGCTAAATAGCATCACTATATACTTAAAGTGTCTATACTACATTTAGAATGTAGTCTTCTACTCGTCGCCCTTTCGGATCGGTATCTAGTAGTAGGCGTCCTTCAAGTCAATAGACAAGAAGATGGCGGCGCGACTAAGGCGGTCAAGCGTCTCGCTAATAAGTAGTAGGAGGCAGCGGTTCTTCTAGGTTACTACGTTAAGGCCCCTATAGTTAACGTATAGGCGGAGTATGTTATCCTTCTTTAGGACAAACATAACTAGCGCTCTAGCCTTGCTGTCGCTTCGTTAGATCTACGCGTTCCTTTGCGCCTTGTAGAGGTAGTCTCGAAGTGTTTCGAGCTACAATTCCGACATAGGGTATAGAGGTCAATATAGAGGATTATGACCCTCCTTAAGGTTAATCGCATGTTCCGCGTCTAGGGCCTAGGCATAGGCCGCAGCCTCTACGTCGAAAATATCGGCGTATTCCTCTAACTTAGGCAGAAGGTTAACGTCTTCCTTGACGTTCTGTATATAGACCGCATACACATATTAGACCTTCTTCATGTCCCTGTAGAAGCTGTAGGCGTCATGCATCTATATCGCAGGAACTTTGCCTATAGAGCCGTAGAACTAGTTATTAGTAGCTCCATTAACAACGACTCCCTACTTATGGCGCTAAGGGCGGCTAAGTAGGAGCTCCTTATTAGGAACATCTTCGGCGTAGAAGACTTCGTTAGTCTCGCGCACTTCTCCTAAGGAGTCCGCGAGTTAGAGGCGCACGTTATACGCGCCTCGAGCCGCTACGCCTTCGCCCTAATGTCATAAGGGTAGGTACCGATAGCAGGAAGGGGATCAGGTGTTAGACTCGCAGAGCTATGAAGAATATCGACAATAGCAGTTAACCTTGTAACTAACTCTCCTCTAAGCAAGAGAGGATTAAATTGAGATTAAGCACGAAGCTCCTAACTGCCTGTCCTAAAGCTATCCCTATATACTAGAGAGACAGAGTAGCTCTGTTAGATCTGTCGACAGATCTGTGTCTACAGATCTGTTAACTAACCCTACAGATCTAAGGGTCTGTCATCTCGTGACAGATCCCTTCTTCCTTGTAGGCCTATAGATCTGTAGACTAACCCTACAGATCCGGGGATCTGTCCTCACGTGACAGATCCTTTCTCCCATGACTGTGCCTATAACTCATAGTACTCCTATGACTATACTATAACTTATAGCACTTAGGACCCTCATAATCCTGTATCCTATAGTACTCCGGACAGTACTCCTGACACTTATGACACCTAAAAGGACTTCATAGTAGGCAGCAGGGCTCCTAGAATCGGCTTCAAACTAAGCCGTACAATTACTCGCTAGGGTATCACGTTAACCTCCGCAAGGTCATCTAACATATAGTCTACTAGCTCAAGCGAGCCATTAACTCGGACCGTACTAGATAGGCGCCAGGCAGGCTACAAGTCTACACTATTAGTAACAGACAGCTTAGATACCCGTAGTAGCTATTCGGTTGTCTTAGGCTTGTCCTTCTTTCGCCTCCCCTCTAGGGAGGTTTCAGACACCTTGCTTACCTTCTTCCTATTACTTCGTTTAGGACAGCGAGCTGCCTAGTAGTCCCTCGCTCTACAGATGTAGTAGCTACTTAGAGGCTTCTTGCTACTGTCTTTTAGCTCGGAGGGCTTGCTCCTCCTAAATGAACTACCGCGTTAGACGTGACCCCTAGGGCGCTTGTAATAGCGGCCCTTTAGTAGGTCCTTATAGCTTAGACGCTTATTGTCCTTGCCGCCCGATTTTCCATTTCGCTTTAAGGTAATCTCTATACGTGTTACAAGGGACACGAGGTCTTGCCAAGTTGTCAGAAGTTCATGAAAAGTCATGATTATGTTCTGAAGATTGTCATCAAGTTTAACAAGTAAGTGCCGCATACGTTACGTCTTAGTATAGGGTAGCATCTGTCTCTCGAGCATAGCGAGGTAGGTAGCGAAGCTAGAGGTTATTTATCCCTTCCCCTACTTAGCCTTCTCGTACTCGACAGACATAGTAAGGGCGTAGTTCCCTGGATCCTTGACCTAGTCGACATAGAACTAGCGAAAGTCCGCCTACATATATGTTCTGTTATAGACCCGCATAAGGTTATACCGCTCATGCTAATTGTTACGAGGTTCCTTGTCCTCTTTAAGCTACATTACACTAAAGGCAACTCGTTCGCCCTCTGTAGAACATCTACGTAGGTTAAGCACGAAAACTGCCTTACATGCCTGCAAGAAAGCTCGAGCCTCCTTCAAGGTGTCTCCCTTAAACGGCTTTAGGTTACGTGCGTTACAACTACCTCCTAGTTAGCCTACTATGGCCCCGAATTCAGGCACTAGATTCGCGGGCATACGCGGAGAGTCTACACCTGCTAGTAAGTTATCTTCGCGGGTCCCTAGTATGAAATCTCGCTAGATTTGTTCGTCCGCTAGTTTATTAGTACTACTTATAGTGACGTCTTCGTTATCCTCGCTGTTGTCGCTACTAGAAGCGGTGTAGCTCTAGCTCTAGTTCGTAAGGTAGTTTGCAACCTAATCGACAATCATGGCTACAAGGGCTAGGTCGATAGTCAGGGTTAGCTGCAGTCCCTATGCAGGGGGTCTATTACCTTGTCTGCTACGTAATTAGCCTCTAGCAGAACTGTCGCTTAATGTAGCGTCGCTTGTAGTAGGTACTTCTGCGGGCTAGTTACTTAGGCTAGCTTTGCTATCGCGGGCGCTTAGGATAGGGCTCGCTACGCGTCAGTTGTAAGTTCGTAGTGCTCTAGACATATCGTAGTATTCTCTGCTAGACTGTAAAGCAGGGGGGAGAAAGCAGAACTAATATAGATATATATGCTATATAATATGAAAAATATCTTGTAGTGTAACAGAGTAATCCGACCTTTTAGTAGGTACAAGACAGCGCTGCTTTCTGCTTATTGCAGAGGTAGTGTTAAGGGTGCTTATAACCCCTGACGCCCCTTAATTAGAGAAAGCATGTCTAAGCCTAACCCCGCAGGGGTACTATAGGGTTAGCGGCGTGAGGGCGTCCTACGTCGACTACTAATCCTACTTAGACAACATATGAGCTAACGTATGTACGAAGGACCCCCTTGCTATATGTAGCAGGGTTACTACATGCTAAGGGTAGGCATCAGAACCTATGCGGTTCTAATGGCCCCCTAGTATTAACCGTATAAGGATCTGTCCTCACGTGACAGATCCTTTCTCCTATGACTATGCTATGACTTAGGCCCTAGTGCTCTGACTTAGCCTATAGTGCTTGTAACTCATGACATCTATGACACTATCCCCCTCTTAGCCTAGCTCGTCCCTAAGCTACCTTATTAGTACGGGGTTTCTCTTGTTATTTCCTTTGTGTAGTAATGTCTTCTCTTTCTACATTACTACCTTGTGTCATCCTAGACACTAACGCCCCTTTAATGTAGAAACGTAAACGCCGCGCGAATTAAATCTATCGTTAGGGCCAGGACAGCATAAATTCCTATACTTAGTGTCAAGAGTTAAAGCTCGTTTGTCGAGTACACATTTCCTTAGGGAAATGTTTATAGTGTTATTTTAGTAACTGTCGAAGTTACGACGCGAAGGTAACAGAGGTCAAATAGAAGAAGTTAGGTAACTAGCGGAAAAGACTAATTGCTAATCTTGATTATGCGAAGGCAGTCCTAGCCGAGGCTTCGTAGAAGATAATAGAGGTGCATGTAAAGGAGATGCGTCTTCAGAAACAGTTAGACGCAGTCGACTATAAGGTCGAGGATAGTCGCGCTCTTAAGGAGCGTGAGATCAGGGAGGATAAGGCTAAAGAGTAGGCTCTTTTACAGGCTAGGTTTCTTCTTGACCTAGATCCTTCGGCGGGTCTCGCTCTTAGTCCTACGACATAGAGCGTAATAGAAGGTTTCGCTAATACCTCGTATTCGGGTTTCCTGGATGGCGTGATAGCCGAGCCGATTGACAGCGTCCTGCAGGAGTCTAGTCATAGCTTATAATCTTCTCCCTAGGTTCGTTCTTCTCTTGAAACTTCATATCTTTTGCTAACAGTTTCGCAGATGTTCTAGGGGTTCCTAGGTACTCTCGGTACTCCTATATCCTTTTCATTTTACTAAGTACTCTTACTGTCTGTCCTGCTAGCGAGTGTCGACAATCTTCTTGACAGTGTACTCGGGTTCTTCTACTTCGGGGTCAAGTAGTAAGGGTTCCGTTTGTAGTGCGGCGTCTAGCGCTGCTTGTTCTAGCAGAGAGACATAGAACACAGGGTGTATTCTTATCTGCTTAGGTAGCTATAACTTAAAATTAACTAGTCCTTTCTTGGCCTTAATCCTAAATGGTCCTAGTTTTACAGCGTCTAGTTTTTTACTCGGCTTGTCTAATTTGATGTAATAGCGGAGGAGATATACCTTGTCCCCCTCCTTTAGAATTAGTCCCTTAATTCTCTTACGATTCGCGTACTATGCCATGTTCTGCTAATAGAACTACAGGTCGAGTCGTGCTTCTGTTTGCAGTTAGCGTAGATATTCTACTCGTCCGAGTGCTACTAGGTTTAGATTACTAGCTAAGACGTCCGGGATGTCTTCTATAGCTAATCTATATGCTATCTGAAAAGGCGAGAGTCCTGTCGACTCTGCTAGCGTATTATTATACGCGAGCTATGCTATTAGCAACAACTCTACCTAGTTGTTCTAGTCTCTATTCACATAGGATCGAAGGTACTATTCTAGCGTCTGATTTAGACGTTCTGTCTGTCTATCTGTCTAGGGGTAGAAGGAAGTACTTAGTCGATGTTTGACCTAGAATTGTCTCATTAGGGCTCTCTAGAAGTTAGAGGTAAACATGGATCCTCGATCCGTTACTAGGTCCTGTAGCATGCTATGTAGTGCTACTACCCATTTAATGAAGACATGTGCGATATCTTCTGTATTAAAGTCTTCGCGGTAAGGGATAAACTTCCTAAACTTAGTGAATTAGTCGACTACTACCATGATCCCATCGAAGAACTCATTAGTAGCAGGTTCTCTTGACTAAGGTAGTTTAACGATAAAGTCCATGGCGAGTGATTCCTACGGGCGTTGTCATAAGGGTGCCGATAGCAGGAAGGGGATTAGGTGTTAGACTCGCAGAGCTGTAAAGAATATCGATAATAGCAGTTAACCTTGTAACTAACTCTCCTCTAAGCAAGAGAGGATTAAATTAAGGGTTAGGGTTATCTATATGCCATCTGAAAAGGCGAGAGTCCTGTCGACTCTGCTAGCGTACTATTATACGCGAGCTATGCTATTAGCAACAACTCTACCTAGTTGTTCTAGTCCCTATTAACATAGGATCGAAGGTACTATTCTAACGTCTGATTTAGGCGTTCTGTCTGTCTATCCGTCTAAGGGTAGAAGGAAGTACTTAGTCGATGTTTAACCTAGAATTGTCTCATTAGGGCTCTCTAGAAGTTAGAGGTAAACACGGATCCTTGATCTGTTACTAGGTCCTATAGCATGCTACGTAGTGCTACTACCTATTTGATGAAGACATGTGTAATATCTTTAGTCTAGAAGTCTTCGCGGTAAGGGATAAACTTCCTAAACTTAGTGAATTAGTTAACTACTACTATGATTTTGTCGAAGAACTCATTCGTAGCGGGTTCTCTTGACTAAGGTAGTTTGACGATAAAATCCATAGCGAGCGACTCCTATGGCTGTTAAGGTACCTTAAGTAGTCGTAGTAGCCTATACAGTTTGTAATAGTTATGCTTACTTTATCGGCAAGTTACACATTAACAGACGTAGTCCTTGATTGCCTTACTCATCCTACGGAAGTAATATTCTTGTCAGAGAATTTGCTTCATTTTAGACACTCCTGGGTGTCCTGCCTAAGGTACGTCATGTTAGAGTCGTAGTAGCTCTAATCGTAAAGACGTTAGCATGTATACTAATCCTTGAAACAGAAGGATTCTGTCTTCGTCTTCCTAATCCTCCTGTCTATTAATGTCGTTGCGGACAGCGAGTGCAGTTAGGTCGTAGACTAGCGCGTTCTTCAGGTCGTCCTAAAACTTACTAGTCTATGTGACAGTCATGGCCGCGAGTCAGTTAACTCCTAGCGTGCTATCGCCATTTTCCTAGAGAACAGCATGTTTCTCCTGCTTTACGCCCTTCATGTAGTCTGTCTAGTAGCTAAGTGCATCGGCGCGTGCGTTATTAGTCCCCTTGCGATAGACAATCTTGCAGTTAAAACTAGAGAGCTCCTTACTCTACTGAACCTGTCGTCAGTTTAATTCTTTCATCGTTATAAAGTATCGCAAGTTCTCATGGTCTGTGTAGACTGTAACCTAGTGCTTAGAACCTTCTAAGTAGACTCGCTAGGCCTTATAGGCATCTACTATGGCTAGAAGTTCTTTGTCGTAGACGTCGTAACAGAGTTTAGGTCTAGACAATTTCCTCAAGTAGTAGGCGACTAGCTGTAGTCGTCTACTCGGTCCTAGTTGACTTAAGCATGCCCTAAGTGCTATGTCAGAGGCATCTGTTTCGACTGTAATAGGCTTATCTAGGTCGAATACAAGTAAGATTAGCTAATCTGTAAATCGTTGCTTAAGTTCCTTAAAGGCATTCCGTTAGGCGTTGTCCTACACGAATAGTGTATCCTTTGTAGTAAGAGTCGTAAGTAGTGCCGTAATTTTCGAATAGTTTGCTACAAATCTTCGGTAAAAGTTAGCGAACCTAAGGAAGGACTATACTTCCTTAACATTAGTTAGCGTAGGCTACTCTTTTACGACTTAGACTTTCTTAGTGTCTATCTTGATTCTATTCCATGCTACTACGTAGCCAAGGAATTGTACTTCCTGCTTATGAAACTCGCTCTTCTAAGGCTTGACCTTTAACTAGTAATCCTAGAGTTTCTAAAGTACCTTGCGTACGTAAGTCCTATGCTCTTTAATCGTCCGGGAGTAGACGAGGATGTCGTCTAGGTATATAACTACAAAGACGTCAAGGTACTCTTGTAGCATGTTATTAATAAATGCCTGCTATGTAGCTAGGGCATTTGTTAATCCAAATAGCATGACTATGTACTCGTAGTGTCTAAACCTAGTTCGGAACGTAGTCTTCTATTCTTCGCCTTCCTTAATTCGAATTCGTTTATACACTCTAGGTATGTCGAACTTCGAGAACTACATTGCTCCTTGTAGGCGGCCCTACAACTCCGAGAGTAAAGGAAGCGGATAACTATTCTTTATTATGATGTCGTTTAATCTACGATAATCTACGTAGAGTCGCTAGTTATCTGATATAGATGTATATGCTATATGATATGGAAATATCTCGTAGTATGACAGAGTAATTCGACCTTTTAGTAGGTACAAGACAGCGCTGCTTTCTGCTTATCGTAGAGGTAGCGCTAAGGGTACTTATAACCCCTGACACTCCTTAATTAGGGAAAGCATGTCCGAGCCTAGCCCCGTAGGGGTACTGTAGGGTTAGCGACGTAAGGGCGTCCTTTGTCGACAACTAATCTCTCTCGGACGACATACGAGCTAACGTATGTACGAAGGACCCCCTTGCTATATGTAGCAGGGTTACTACATACTAAGGGCAGGCATTAGAACCTATGCGGTTCTAATAGCCCCCTAGTATTAACCGTATCACTGCCCCTCCTCCTATGAGGATGTCCCTAGCCTTACTAAGTAATGTACGCGGAACGTATAGGGTATAGGATGTAGCACGCTTACACTACGCAAGGGTAAATAGGTAGATAGCCTACATAACATGTGTTATGCGTATACCTTAACACCTTCGTAGCGAGTACAGGGTAGAGGCTACTAACTCGGGCAGGTTTTAACCTGTTACATGTTAGGCAGCTTCGTAACACCTTCGCTTTACATGCAGATCGAGGTATCAGGATACTATAAGCACATACTTTAGTTAATCCTTGAAATTATAGGGCGAGCATACGCGCTAGCCTCGCCAAGTAGCTTGGCTGTCCCTATTTAGTCGTGACTGTAAAGAACATGTCATAGAACCTTAGGGTAGTAGGAAAGTGCGCGGACGCTCTACGCGCGCCACTCGAAACGGCAGGAGCGCGCTCCTAGCGCGGGCCTCGCCACATTTTCATGCTAGTAGGCTAGCATGAGTATAGTCGGCGTACATGCGTAATAGCTACGTTATCCGTTATTACATTATTCGGTCCCCTTGTAAGTTAACTAAAGGCAGGTACTCTGCGCATGTAGTTCGAGTTACTAGCTTAACAGTTGCGGTAGGCAATAGGGGGGCTGTTAGAGGGTATAAAAACCTTGTCGCTTTCCTAAACTTCCTGTTCTAAGACACTAACATTAACCTCTGCTCCTATTTCGCTTAGCTTGCGCCTCGCTATGTCTGCGGGTCTATACTAGAGCTTCTTCTTCTTTAATTAATTAATTAAGATCAATTAACCTGTCTTAGCTATAATAGCTTATGTGCTGCAGACTAAGTTTAAAGCTACTCGCTCTGCCCGTGATTGTCGCTTGTGTTAACGATGCCTTGACAACCTTAGTAGCTAAGCTATATATATCTCTCCTCCGCGTGTTAGTAAGGCGTCCCCTACCCGCGAGGTATGCGTGACTTATACTAACTGAAGTGTAGCCGAGATCTGCGTTAGCGGATTTGATAAGGGTAGTATCTACTGCAATTATGTCAACTGTAATAGCAAGCATCAAAAATGCCAAGACCTCCCTAAAGAGGTATATAGCAAGTATAACTAGCTCTGCTATAACATCGATGACTTCTAGAGTGCACGTGACAAGGGGATTGCCGAAGGTACTCCGACTATGAACAGGCTACAGGCTAAGTACCGCGAGGCACTCGCCTACCTGCTTGGCGCCCTCTCGTGCTTTACTGCGACTACTAACTATTCTCACGGCAGTGTTTGCTTTAACTCTCTACTAACAGGCGAAAACGTTTGTCTAGGTCTAATTGTAGACTTAGTCTAGAAGATCTTGAAGGTGCTAACTGTTAGGGTTAAGACCTTCGCCATAGTACGCATATAGTGTAGGTACCCTCTAAGTATAAATGCTAACTTTCTCCGCTAGGCTAACGTTAGCGTCGAGAAATATCCGACTAGCTGTCAGCGTTAGCAACTCGGGGCCCTTGCTTCTATTAACGATGACTTTAAGACGCGGATAATCCGCAAGAAGGTTATTAAGCAATTCACCGCTCCTGCCGCTAAGGCTACGCCCTAGCGCCATACCGAGAGACAGCCTGCCTCTAAGCTAGTCCTAAGGACTAAGCCGTAAGTTACTTACTCAAATCCTGTCGCGTGCGTATAGCTAACACATTGTAGCGCCGCCGCCTACGCTGCCTTAACGCTACTATTTAAGAAGAAGAAGAAGGCTAGGGCTAAAATTAAGGTTAGTGACGAGGAAGCCGAACCTTCCCTGCTTGCGACCCGCACTATGTCTGTCAAGACGCTAAGGCACAAGCCTCTAGGCTAGATCTTTGAGGATAAGGAGGATGACAATGTCTAGGATACCTTCGGTCCTAATGTGATCCCTTCGCGCTGTAGTGTCACTACACTAGTTGCGCCTAAGGGGGACACCGAGTCTGATGATGTAGTCGACACTCGTGTCAAGAAGCGCAAGATAATCTCGAGGGCCGAGCGCGACAGCTGCAAGCGCGCTCGAGTCTCTTCGCCTTCTAATGCTAAGGATAAGGTAGTCGTTACGACTAGCCGTAGTAAGGATGTCGCTAGTTCTCTAGCTACTATAGGCTCTAAAGACAAGCTCCCTTGCAACCTACTAAAGAAGAAGATGCTAGCCTCTCTTCATAGCGTTACTACCCCTGTTACTCATAGTCGCTTCAGGGTGTTTAGTAGACCCTATGCGAGTAGGTAGTCCCTAGCGGACTATAACAAGAAAGACTCTCCTACTTCGGGTTTAGTCAGGAAGCCTCTAACTAGTAGTCGCTAAGCATTAGCTACAAAGCTAATCTAAGCATGTCTCTTGTTCTCCTTAGGTTTATTCTAGGTATGCCTTTAGGCATTAATAACGTATAAGTAGGGCGTTTACTTCTCGTTATTACTCCGCGTGTTATACACTACATACACGTGTTAAGAATTCTGCTCCGAAGCCCTTATCTTCCTACGAATTAACCTTCTTAAGCCCTGCTTATGCCTCCTCCGCTCTTTGAATTCACGAATAGCTTCTAGAGCCTTCTTATAGTCTTCAGCCGGAACCTATTATGTGTACTTAGGTAGGTATCCTTTCTACTTCACTAGATAGTACGTTGCGCCCTTACGCTACATACTGTCCTTAATACTCTCGACTTCCTACTCTTCGTTCTCTTCTGCTACTAGCATCGGGTCCGCAGGCTCTTCGCCCTTACGCTATACCTATAGTTCGAGTAGAGATACGTAGAAGACGTCATGCACATAATATGACAATAGTAACGATAGCTAGTACGCCTGCGAGCCTATCGCGTCGCGTATCTAGAAGGGTCTAACAAACCTTAGCGTCATCTTCTTGCTTAGAAGTTTCAGCTTGAGATTCTTCGTTAACAGTAATACCTTCGTACTAACTACATACTACATCGGTTTAGCACAGGCGTTATTATGTTTAATCTAGGATTCTGAGGCCTTTTTCTAGTGTTCTATTAGCACCGAATGTACCTCGCGCATACGCCGCCCTAATTCCGCGGCAGCTAGCACCCTCTCCTTAGAAGACTCGTCCTAAGGCAGTTCTAGGTGTATTTCCGGATTAAAGCTATAAAGAATCTAAAGTAGCGACATGTATATAGTAGCATGCATGCTGTTATTAACTGCAAATTCCGCTATAGGAATTACGTTAGCCTAGGCATCCTGGTTCTTAGCGTAGTAGCACCGAAGGTACTACTTAAGAGTCTAGTTTATACGTTTAGTCTGACTATTAGTCTGTAGATAGAATGCTGTACTTAGGTAGTACTTAACACGTGCCTTAAACACAAATTCTTGCTAGTATTTACTAGTAAAGACAGAACCTTAATCTGATAGGATACTTCAGGGGACACTAAAGTGCCATATAACTTCGTCGCGAAGTAGTCGCGCAAGCTTACTGCTTGTGCATCTTTTCGTACATAGGATGAAGACATTCATCTTAGAGTATTAGTCGACTACTATAAGGACAGCATTAACTACATTGCCTCTCTACTTTGCTAGCGGCAAATCGGTAATGAAATCTATGGCTAAGTCTTGCTATAGTCTCTCTAGTAGTAGGAGCGCCTAAGTATCGCTATAGGGGCAATAGCGCCGAGATTTGCTAACCTGGCACGTCTAGCAGGATTTGACATAGTCAGAGACATCCTGTTCTAGCGTAGGCTACTAGTATTTGCGTCCGAGAAGTGCGTTCGTCTTCTCTACGCCAAAATGGCCCGCAAGTTCATTGTCATGATAAATATAGAGGAGCTGCGAACAGAGTACGTAGTTAGCGGGTACGTAGAGCCTATTGTCAAAGTACTACAAGTCGCCTGACTTAGTCTAGTACTTCAGACCGCCTGTAGTATCCTAGAGAGCTATACCCTTATTAATTAACTCCGGTTCTCGCTCTTGCAACTGCTGAATAAGTCTCGAGACTTCTTTAAAGGGTTCTTTAGACATCGCATGCTTACTACATGTAAGCTAGTTAACTACCGCACGGATCGAGCTAGACATAGTCGCCATAACTGCTAGATAGGAGGGTTCGTCGCTAGCGGAGGCCATGAGGCCCTATTAGACCTGTAGTTAACCTACAAGAGGAGCTAACGACAGATCGCTACCCTAAGCTACAAGCTTCGTTTGTAGCGTAAGGAGAAGCTGTTAGTTACCCTCCTCCCTAGTGTTGTAGTCCGGTTGTCGCGAAGGACTGTTAGCTAGATTCGTCTTTCTAGAACGATACTAGATAACGAAGTCAAAGCTAGCGAGGAAAGTTGCCTACCTTGCTTGCCGACTACTTAGCTGCTTTATACCCATGAAGCTACAAAGGTTGTTATAGTTAGTAAGTACCTTAATAGGGTACGCTACGCCTTCAAGGTAGTGTCGGTACTCCTTAAAGCTGTCAATAATAGCTAAAAGCTCTAAGTCGTAAGTCTTATAGTTAAGCTTAGCGCCCTGCATCTTCCGTGACTAGAAGGTAATCAGGTACTATTACGTACTACCTTCGTGCGACTAGAGCTACGATAAAATTGCGGCTATTACGAATTTTGAAGCATTAGTCTCTATCTAGATCTTCGTAGCGGGGTCAAAGTTGTCATAAGGGTAGGTGCCGATGGCAGGAAGGTGACCAGGTGTTAGACTCGGGAGCTGTGAAGAATATCGACAATGGCAGTTGACCTTGTAACTGACTCTCCTCTAAGCAAGAGAGGATTGAATTG
>JADDMT010000147.1:0-64132 GCA_021401465.1 Teratosphaeria epicoccoides
AGGTGTTAGACTCGGGAGCTATGAAGAATATCGACAATAGCAGTTAACCTTGTAACTGACTCTCCTCTAAGCAAGAGAGGATTAAATTGAGATTAAGCACGAAGCTCCTAACTGCCTGTCCTAAAGCCATCCCTATATACTAGAGAGCAACAGAGCAGCTCTGTTAGATCTGTCGACAGACCTGACAGATCTGTGTCTGTAGATCTGTAGACTAACCCCACAGATCTAAGGGTCTGTCATCACATGACAGATCCCTTCTTCCTTGTAAGCCTATGGATCTGTAGACTAACCCTACAGATCTGGGGATCTGTCCTCACGTGACAGATCCTTTCTTCTATGACTATGCCTATGACTCATAGTACTCCTATAACGGTACTATGACTCATAGCACTCAGGACCTACATGATCCTGTATCCTACAGTACTCCGGACAGTACTCCTGACACTCATGACATCTAGCCATAGTAGACGCCTATAAGGCGTAGCGAGTCTACTTAGAAGGTTCTAAGCACTAGGTTATATTCTACACTAACCATGAGAACTTGCGATACTTCACGACGACGAAAGAGTTAAACTGACGACAAGTCCGATAGAGTAAGGAACTCTCTAGCTTTAAATATAAGATCGTCTATCGCAAGGGGTCCGAGAACGTACGCGCTAACGCACTTAGCCGCTAGACTAACTACATGAAGGGCGTGAAACAAGAAAAACATGCCGTTCTCTAGGAGAATAGCGATAGCACGCTTAGAGTTAACCGACTTGCGGCCATGGCGATCACATAGACTAGCGAATTCTAGAACGACCTAAAGAACGCACTAGTCTATGACCTAACTATACTCGCTGTCCGCAACGACATTAAGGGACAGGAGGACTAGGAAGACGAAGACAGAGTACTTCTCTTCTAAGGGTTAGTATACATGCTAACATCCTTACGTTTAGAGCTACTACGCCTCTTACATGACGTACCTTAGGCAGGACACCCGGGGGTGTCTAAAATGAAGCAAATTCTCTAACAGGAATATTACTTCCCTAGGATAGGCAGAGTAATCGAGGACTATGTCTGTTAATGTGTAACTTGCTAACAGAGTAAGCATGACTATTACAAACTGTATAGGTTACTATGACCGCTAAAGGTACCCTAATAGCCATAGGAATCGCTCGCTATAGACTTGATTATCAAACTACCCTAGTCAAGAGAACCCGCCACGAATAAGTTCTTCGATAGAATCATGGTAGTAGTCGACTAATTTACTAAGTTTAGGAAGTTTATCCTATACCGCGAAGACTTTAAGACTAAAGATATCGCGTATGTCTTTATTAAGTAGGTAGTAGCATTACATAGTATGCTACGAGACCTAGTAACGGACCGAGGATCCACGTTTACCTCTAATTTCTAGAAGGCCCTAATGAGACAATTCTAGGTCAAACATTGACTAAGTACTTCCTTCTACCCTTAGACAGATAGACAGACCGAACGTCTAAATCAGACGTTAGAATAGTACCTTCGATCCTATGTGAATAGGGACTAGAACAACTAGGTAGAGTTGTTGCTAATAGCATAACTCGCGTATAATAGCACGCTAGCAGAGTCGATAGGACTCTCGCCATTTTAGATAGCGTACGGATTAGCTATAGAAGACGTTCTAGACATCTTAGCTAAGGATTAAAACCTAGTAGCACTTAGGCGAGTAGAACACCTACGCTGACTGCAAACAGAAGTACGACTTAACCTGTAGTTCTATTAGCAGAACATGGCACGGTACGTAAATCGTAAGAGAATTAAGGGACTAATTCTAAAGGAGAGGGACAAGGTATATCTCCTCTGCTGTTACATTAAATCAGACAAGCCAAGTAAAAAACTAGACGCTATAAAACTAGGACTATTCCGGATTAAGGCTAAGAAAGGACTAGTTAATTTTAAGTTACAGCTACCTAAGCAGATAAGAATACATCTAGTATTCTATGTCTCTCTGCTAGAACAAGTAGCGCTAGACGCTACGCTACAAACGGAACCCTTACTACTTGACCCCGAAGTAGAAGAACTAGAGTACACTGTCGAGAAGATCGTCGACACTTACTAGGTAGACAGACAGCAAGAGTACTTAGTAAAATGGGAAGGATACAGGAGTACCGAAAACACCTAGGAACCCCTTAAACACCTACGAAACTATTAGTAGAAGGTATAGAGCTTTAAGCAAAAAACGAACCTAGGAAGAAGGTTATGAGCTACGACTAGGCTCCTACGGGACGCTATTAATAGGCTCGGCTACTACGCCATCTAGGAAACCCTAATACGACGTATTAGCGAAACCTTCTATTATGCTCTATGTCGTAGGACTAAGAGCAAGACTAGTCGAGGGATCTAGGTTAAGAAGAAACCTAGCCTGCTAAAGAGCCTGCTCTTTAGCCTCGTCTTCCCTAATCTCACGCTCCTTAAGAGCGTGACTATCCTCGACTTTACGGTTAACCGCGTCTAACTATTTCTGAAGACGCATCTCCTTTACATGCGCCTCTATTATCTTCTGCGAAGCCTTAGCTAGGGCTGCCTTCACACGATCGAGATTAGCAATTAGTCTTTTCCGCTAATTACCTAACTTCTTCTATTCGACCTCTATTACCTTTGCGTCGTAACTTCGACAGTTGCTAAAGTAACACTATGAACATTTCCCTAAGGAAATGTGCACTTAACAAACGAGCTTTAACTCTTAACACTAAGTATAGGACTTCATGCTATCCTAGCCCTAATAATAGATTCGATTCGCGCGGCATTTGCGTTTCTGCGTTAAAGGGGCGTTAGTATCTAGGATGACATAAGGTAGTAATGTAGAAAGAGAAGACATTACTACACAAAGAAAGAGTAAGAGAAACCTCGCACTAATAAGGTAGCTTAGGGACGAGCTAGGCTAAGAGGGGGATAGTGTCATGAGTGTCATGAGTGCTATGAGTTACGAGCACTATAGCCTAAGTCATAGCGGTCATGAGTGCTATAAGTTACAGTGTTATAAGTCATAGTACTATGAGTTATAACGCAGGCATAGAAGAGAGGGTCTGTCACGTAAGGATAGATACCTAGATCTGTAGGGTTAGTCTACAGATCTATAGGCCTACAGGGAGAAGGGATCTATCATGTAAGAACAGACCCTAGGATCTATAGGGTTAGTCTATAGATCTATAGACATAGGTCTAATAGGTCTGTTAACAGATCTAATAGAGCTACCTTGTCTCTCTAGTATATAGGGATGGCTTTAGGACAGGTAGTTAGGAGCTTCGTGCTTAATTACAATCTTCTCCTCTAGGGGGGATAGTTAGTACAAGGTTAATTACCTTTGTTAATATTCTTTACTACTCTGTAAGTCTAACACCTAATCCCCTTCCTGCTATTAGCACCTACCCTTCTGACACTTGCTGTCTAAGCATGTCTGGCGATTCCTAAGAAACTGCGACTACTGCGGTCGTAATAAGGTGTAGAGAGAGTACAAGCATAGACTACTAAAGCTACTACTAGTTCCTAACAGATTCTTCTAGGAAATCTCGATAGATTTCATGACGGACCTGCCTGAGTCCGAGGGATGTTAGTACCTGTAGGTTATTAAAGACCGCTTATACAAGTCTGTAGTATTATAGGTAATGCCTAGCATAAAAGCAGAGGAATACGCGGAAAAGTTTATAGACTACTAGGCCTAGTACCACGGAATGCTAACAGCTATTACAAGCGACTAGGATACTAACTAGACTAGCACCTTTTAGAGGACCTTGTGTAAAAGAATAGGAGTGTCCTAGCGGTTAAGCTCTACGTATTACCTATAAATAGACAGAGGCCCTAAACGCCTTAACTAAGAGGTATAGGCGTACCTTTAGAACTTCATTGATTATAAGTAATCTGACTAGAGGTAGTAGCTCCCTGTAGCATAGCTAGCACTAAACGGGAGGTACTACTTAGGGATTAGCATAAGCCCCTTCTTCGCTACCTATGACTACGAAGCATAGGGCCCTATGCCTTTAGCTAAGGACGCCGAAGAGCCTAGCCTGTTAAAAGCTACTAAGAGGGCAAAGGTATTCGTAGAGAAGATCCGGAGCATAACGGGAATCTGCTAGGCTACTATAGTAGCTTCTATGTAGGAACAAGAGGATTCCTGTATACATACTGTTTACCTGTGACATAAGGGTTCCTTAGATTAGTAGCGTATACACTATATAGCTTACTATAGTATCTACTAGACCTAATCCTACACTAATCTTAGTACACGCGCTAATTAGAGCTAGCTATAGCGAAGCTAGTAGTAATTAGCGTAGTGCTATTTAGAGTGTTTAAGTTGTACTAAGTAGGACCTAGGTCGTTTATAAAGGTAGTGCTCTAATTAGAGACATAATACTAGGTTACTTTATTCTTAAACAAAGGTAGTACCTTGTTAAAGCAGCTAAGGTTATAAGCTTCGCGAAGGAAGCAAATATATGCCTAGAGCTTACTAAGGTCAAGGGTCAGATGCCTTAAGTCGTCAGAGCTACTAGGAGTTAGCTATAGTCAGAGAAGCTAACTACACTAGATAACCTACTAGAGCTCAAGAATCTATGCGAGCTTTGCGTCAAACAAAGCACTATCTAGTAGGATTAGTGACATACCTCTCTGTAGAGCCATGTTAATGTGTTAGAGAAGCTGTAGTTAGTAATTAATGATAATGAGAAAGAGAAGGACAATCGAGAAGGGGATAGAGAGCTTTATACAGAGTTAGACCTACCTATAAAAGCAGAGTAATTACATGAATTTGCGAACATGTAAGTAGCAAACATGCTCTAGCATATTGTTCTCTTTTATAAGAGCATTATTCTAATAGTACAAGCATGCTACAATAAACATCTTTACTAGTTAGTAGATTAGAAGATAGTATAAGTACGCTAAATATACTAGTATATGCTAGAGTAGGAGTGTTAAAATGTAATAGGTAGTCGCATACTAGCTGTACTAAGTTAGTAGGAGTCAGAGTTAGGCAAGACCCTGACTCTGACCTCTCTGACTCAGGTTAGGGGTTAAGGGATATATAACCCTAGCTAGGAAGAGAAGAATTTTTACCTCTTCTCTTCTATCTATTATGTTCATTATATATCTAATACCTAACATAACATATTTATTCTGTAGCTACTTCCTATACGTAAATCTATTGCCTGTATTTAAGGACTTAATTCAAAACATCTTGAAGTAGCTACTAACTACTTTGCTAGCTTTGCTAAGGTCTTTAACAGTTAAGCTAAGTAACTTCTTAATACCTCGATTAGCTTTAGCTGTCTTACGCCTCACAGCTGCAGCTAGTCGTGCTCGAGTACTACGAGTAATTCTACGGCCTTAACTAGCAGTCGAACAAGAGTAGCTCGCTATAGCAGTAGTAGTAGTAATAGAGTAAGAGTAGCTAACTATAGCAGCTATAGTATCGACCTCGTTATTTGTCTATTTATCTACAGCGTCTGCCGCGTCTGATTAGTAAGTCGTTATAATCTAACAGGCCTACATTAAGCTCTTTAACCTTATTGTCTGCATTACTAGCTATTATAGCGTTAGCGCTCCTACGCTTCTTAGACATATGACGTACTATGTTTAGCTAGTCTTCCTTCGTCTTAGCCTTTGTCTAAGTAATAGTATTAAGGCATGCCTTTGTAGTAGTAGCATAAGTAGCTTCTTTAGTAGCAAACTTATACTACTCTAACTAGATCTTGTAATATTTACTCTCTTTCTTATAGCTAGTTACTAACGTACCTTTACCTTCAAGCTATACTTTAAACTTATTAGCCTTGTTCTTTACTGTCTTGTTAAGACTGTTATAGTACTAACTAACTACTTCTTTAAACCTGTTTATAACTGCTACCTAATAGCTATTAACGTTATACATCTCTTTTATCTTAGGCTTAAGCTAGATACGTAGCGCGGTAATATACTCTTCTTTGTTAAGGCCTTAATTGTAGTGTCTTAGCGCATTAGTAGGAGCTATAGTGTTATAATGAGTAGTAGTATAAGAGCGCTTCTACGCTCCTCGTACTAGTATGATACGGTTGATACTAGGGGGCCATTAGAACCGCATGGGTTCTAATGCCTACCCTTAGCATGTAGTAACCCTGCCACATATAGCAAGGGGGTCCTTCGTACATATGTTAGCTTGTATGTTGTCTAAGTAGGATTAGTTGTCGACGTAGGACGCCCCTATGTCGCTAACCCTACGGTACCCCTACGGGGTTAGGCTCAGACATGCTTTCTCTAATTAAGGAGCGTTAGGGGTTATAAGCACCCTTAGCGCTACCTCTGCGATAAGTAGAAAGCAGCGCTGTCTTATACCTACTAAAAGGTCGGATTACTCTGTCATACTACGAGATATTTCCATATCATATAGCATATACATCTATATTAGTTCTGCTTTCTCCCCCCTGCTTTGCAGTCTAGTAGAGAATACTACGATATGTCTAGAGCACTACAAACTCGCAACTAACGCGTAGCGAGCGCTATCCTAAGCGCCCGCGATAGCGAAGCTAGCCTAAGTAACTAGCCCGTAGAAGTACCCCCTGCGAGCGACACTACACTAAGCGACGGTTCCGCTAGAGGCTAATTACGCGGCAGACAAGGTAATAGACCCCTCGCATAGGGACTGCAGCTAACCCTAACTATCGACCTGGCCCTCGTAGCCATAATTGTCAATTAGGTCGCGAACCGCCTTGCGAACTAGAGCTAGAGCCGTACCGCTTCTAGTAGCGACAACGGCGAGGACGACGAAGACGTCGCTATAAGTAGTACTAATAAACTAGCGGACGAAGAAATCTAGCGAGATTTCACGCTAGGGACCTACGAAGACAACTTACTAGGAGGCGTAGACTCTCCGCGTGTGCCTGCAAACCTAGTGCCTAAATTTAGGGCCATAGTAGGCTAACTAGGAGGTAGTCGTAACGCACGCAACCTGAAGCCGTTTAAGGGAGACACCTTAAAGGAGGCTCGAACTTTCTTGTAGGCATGTAAGGCAGTTTTCGTGCTTAACTTACGCGGATATTCTACAGAGGGCGAACGAGTCGCCTTTAGTGTGATGTAGCTCGAAGAGGATAAGGAACCTCGCAATAATTAGCATGAGTAGTATAACCTTATGCAGGTCTACGACAGAATGTATATGTAGGCGGACTTTCGCTAGTTCTATGTCGACTAGGTCGAGGATCTAGGGAATTACGCCCTTACTATGTCTGTCGAGGACGAGAAGGCTAAGCAGGGGAAGGGACAAACAACCTCTAGCTTCGCTACCTACCTCGCCACGCTTAAGGGACAGATGCTACCTTATACTAAGACGTAATGCGTGTAGCACTTACTCGTTAAACTTGATGACAATCTTTAGAATACAATTATGACTTTTCATGAACTTGTAACAACTTAGCAAGACCTCGTGTCCCTTGCGACACGTATGGAGATTACCTTGAAGCGAAATAGAAAATCAGGCGGCAAGGATAATAAGCGTCTAAGCCCTAAGGACCTACTAAAGGGCCGCTATTACAAGCGCCCTAGGGGTCTGATACGGTTGATACTAGGGGGCTATTAGAACCGCATGGGTTCTAATGCCTACCCTTAGCATGTAGTAACCCTGCTACATATGGCAAGGGGGTCCTTCGTACATACGTTAGCTCGTATGTCGTCTAAGTAGGATTAGTTGTCGACGTAGGACGCCCCCACGTCGCTGACCCTACGGTACCCCTGCGGGGTTAGGCTCGGACATGCTTTCCCTAATTAAGGAGCGTCAGGGGTTATAAGTACCCTTAGCGCTACCTCTAGGATAAGCAGAAAGCAGCGCTGTCTTGTACCTATTAAAAGGTCGGATTACTCTGTCATACTACGAGATATTTTCATATCATATAGCATATACATCTATATTAGTTCTGCTTTCTCCCCCCTGCTTTACAGTCTAGCAGAGAATACTACGATATGTCTAGAGTACTACGAACTCGCAACTAACGCATAGCGAGCGCTATCCCGAGCGCCTGCGATAGCGAAGCTAGCCTAAGTAACTAGCCCGCAGAAGTACCCCCTGCGAGCGACACTGCATTAAGCGACAGTTCCGCTAGAGGCTAATTACGCGGCAGACAAGGCAATAGACCCCCCGCACAGGGACTGCAGCTAACCCCGACTATTAACCTAGCCCTTGTAGCCATGATTGTCGATTAGGTCGCGAACTGCCTTGCGAACTAAAGCTAGAGCCGCACTACTCCTAGTAGCAACAACAGCGAGGACGACGAAGACGTCGCCATGAGTAGTACTAATGAACTAGCAGACGAAGAAATCTAGCGAGATTTTACGCTAGGGACCTGCAAAGACAACTTACTAGGAGGCGCAGACCCTCTGTGTGTGCCTGCAAACCTAGTGCCTAAATTCGGGGCCATAGTAGGCTAACTAGGAGGTAGTCGTAACGCACGCAACCTGAAGCCGTTTAAGGGAGACACCTTGAAGGAGGCTCGAACTTTCTTGTAGGCATGTAAGGTAGTTTTCGTGCTTAACCTACGCGGATATTCTACAGAGGGCGAACGAGTCGCCTTTAGTATGATATAGCTCAAAGAGGATAAGGAACCTCGCAACAATTAGCATGAGCGGTATGACCTTATGCGGGTCTACGACAGAACGTATACATAGGTAGACTTTCGCTAGTTCTGTGTCGACTAGGTCGAGGATCTAGGGAATTGCGCCCTTACTATGTCTGTCAAGTACGAGAGGGCTAAGCAGGGGAAGAGACAAACAACCTCTAGCTTCGCTACCTATCTTGCCACGCTCGAGGGACAGATGCTACCCTATACTAAGACGTAACGCATGCGGCACTTGCTTATCAAACTTGATAACAATCTTCAGAACATAATCATGACTTTTCATGAACTTCCGATAACTCGGCAAGACCTCGTGTCCCTTGCGACATGTATGGAAATCACCTTGAAGCGAAATAGAAAATCGGGCAGTAAGGACAATAAGCGTCTAAGTCCCGAGGACCTACTAAAGGGCCGCTATTACAAGCGCCCTAGGGGCTACGTCTAACGCGGTAGTTCATTCTAGAGGAGTAAGCCCTCCGAGCCAAAAGATAGTAGCGAGAAGCCTCTAAGTAGCTGCTACATCTGTGGAGTAAGAGACTACTAGGCGGCTCGCTGTCCTAAACGAAGTGATAGGAAGAAGGTAAGCAAGGTGTCCGAATCCTCCCTAGAGGGGAGGCGAAAGAAGGACAAGCCCGAGACAACCGAATGGCTACTACAGGTATCTAAGCTGTCTGTTACTAATAGTGTAGACTTGTGGCCTGCCTAGCGCCTATCCGGTACGGTCCGAGTTAATGGCTCGCTTAAGCTAGTAGACTATATGTTAGATGACCTTGCGGAGGTTAACGTGATACCCTAGAGGGTAATCGTACGGCTTGGTTTAAAGCCGATCCTAGGAGCCCTGCTGCCTACCATGAAGTCCTTTTAGGGCGAAGGCGTAGCGGCTTAAGGCGCGTATAACGTGCGCCTCTAACTCGCGGACTCTTTAGGAGAAGTACGCTAGACTAACAAAGTCTTCTACGCTAAAGACGTTCCTAATAAGGAGCTCCTGCTTAGCCGCCCTTAGCGCTACAAGCAGGGAGTCGTTGTTAATAGAGCTACTAACAACTAGTTCTACGGCTCTATAGGCGAAGTTCCTACGGTATAGATGCGTGACGCACATAGCTTCTACAAGGACATAAAGAAGGTCTAATGCATGTATACGGTCTACATACAGAACGTTAAGGAGGACGTTACCCTTCTGCCTAAGTTAGAGGAATACGCCGATATTTTCGACGTAGAGGCTACGGCCTATGCCTAGGCCCTAGACGCGGAACATGCAATTAACCTTAAGGAGAGTTACAATCCTCCGCATTAACCTCTGTACCCTATGTCGGAATCGTAGCTCGAAATACTTCGAGACTACCTCTACAAGGCGCAAAGGAACGCGTGGATCCGACGAAGCGACAGCAAGGCTAGAGCGCTAGTTATGTTCGTCCTAAAGAAGGATAACACGCTCCGCCTATGCGTTAACTATAGGGGCCTTAACGCGGTAACCTAGAAGAACCGCTACACCCTACTACTTATTAGCGAGACGCTTGACCGCCTTAGTCGCGCCGCCATCTTCTCGTCTATCGACTTGAAGGACGCCTACTATCGGATACCGATCCGAAAGGGCGACAAGTAGAAGACTACATTCCGAATGTAGTACAGACACTTCGAGTATACAGTGATGCCATTTAGCTTAACTAACGTACTAGTAACGTTCTAAGCGTATATTAACTAGGCCCTAGCCGGCCTCGTTAACAACTGCTACGTAGTATATTTAGACAATATACTAGTCTACTCTAACTCAAAGGAGGAGCACATTCGGCATCTAAGGATAGTGCTTAAACAGCTCCGCAAGTTCGCTCTATACGCGAACCTAAAGAAGTACTCATTCCTAACAGATAGGATTAAGTTTCTCGGATACATCGTCTCTACAGAAGGAGTCATCATAGATGACTAAAGGGTGTCCGTAATCGCGGAGTAGCTGTAGCTAACTACCCTCCGAGAAGTACAGGTGTTCCTAGGATTTACTAACTTCTATCGCAGATTCATACGATCTTACTCGAAGATCGTGGCTCCCCTCACGGCCCTCGTAAAGGGCGCGGTTCAAGGAAAAAGCCAGGGAAAGTGCCTTGGGAGGAGGCTTAGAGTAAGGCCTTCTCTAAACTTAAAGCAGCTTTTTAAACTACGCCTATACTTCGGCACTTTGACCCTACTACAAAGATCCGGATAGAGACCGATGCTTCAAAATTCGTAATAGCCGCAATTATATCGCAGCTCTAGTCGCATGAAGGCAGTACGTAATAGTACCTAATTGCCTTCTAGTCGCGGAAGATGTAGGGCGCTAAGCTTAACTATAAGACTCACGATCAAGAGCTTTTAGCTATTGTTGACGGCTTCAAGGAGTACTAACACTACCTCGAAGGCGCAGCGTACCCTATTAAGGTACTTACTAACTATAACAACCTTCGCGGCTTCATGGGCATGAAGCAGCTAAGTAGTCGGCAAGCAAGGTAGGCGACTTTCCTCGCTAGCTTTGACTTCGTTATCTAGCATCGTTCTAGAAAGACGAATCCGGCCGACAGTCCTTCGCGACGACTAGACTACGACACTAGGGAGGAGGGTAACTAATAGCTTCTCCCTACACTACAAACGAAGCTTGTAGTTTAGGGCGGCGATCTGTCGTTAGCTCCTCTTGTAGGTTGACTGCAGGTCTAATAGGGCCTCACGGCCTCCGCTAGTAACGAACCCTCCTATCTAGCAGTTATGGCGACTATGTCTAGCTCGATCCGTGCGGTAGTTAACCGGCTTACATGTAGTAAGCATGCGATGTCTAAAGAACCCTTTAAAGAAGTCTCGAGACTTATTTAGCAGTTACAAGAGCGAGAACTAGAGTTAATTAATGAGGGTATAGCCCTCTAGGACACTGCAGGTAGCCCGAAGTACTAGACCAAGTCAGGCGACTTGTAGTACTTTGACAATAGGCTCTACGTACCTGCTAACTATAGACTCCGTTTATAGCTCCTCTGTATTTATCATGACAATAAACTCGCGGGCCATTTTGGCGTAGAGAAGACGAACGCACTTCTTAGACGTAAATACTAGTAGCCTACGCTAGAACAGGATGTCTCTGACTATGTCAAATCCTGCTAGACATGCTAGATTAGCAAATCTCGGCGCTATTGCCCCTATGGCGATACTTAGGCGCTCCTACTACTAGAGAGACTATAGCAAGACTTGACTATAGATTTCATTACTGATCTGCTACTAGCAAAGTAGAAAGGCAATATAGTTAATGCTGTCCTTGTAGTAGTCGACTAATACTCGAAGATAAATGTCTTCATCCTATGTACGAAAAAGTGCACAAGCAGCAAGCTTGCGCGACTACTTCGCGACGAAGTTATATAGCGCTTTAGTGTCCCCCGAAGTATCCTATTAGATCGAGGTTCTGTCTTTACTAGTAAATACTAGCAAGAATTTGTGTTTAAGGCGCGTGTTAAGTACTACCTAAGTACAGCATTCTATCTACAGACTAATAGTCAGACTAAACGTATGAACTAGACTCTTAAGTAGTACCTTTAGTGCTACTACGCTAAGAACTAGGATGCCTAGGCTGACGTAATTCCTATGGCGGAATTTGCAGTTAATAACAGCATGCATGCTACTATGCGCATGTCGCCATTTTAGATTCTTTATGGCTTTAATCCGGAAATACACCTAGAACTGCCTTAGGACGAGTCTTCTAAGGAGAGGGTGCCAGCTGCCGCGGAATTAGCGCGGCGTATACGCGAGGTACATTTGGTGCTAATAGAACACTAGAAAAAGGCCTCAGAATCCCAGATTAAACATAATAACGCCTATGCTAAACCGATGTAGTACGTAGTTAGTACAAAGGTGTTACTATCGACGAAGAATCTTAAGCTGAAACTTCTAAGCAAGAAGATAACGCTAAGGTTCGTCGGACCCTTCTAGATACGCGACGTAATAGGCTCGCAGGCGTACCGGCTATTATTACTATCGTCATATTGTGTGCATAATGTCTTCTACGTATCTCTACTCGAACTATGGGTATAGCGCGAGGGCGAAGAGCCCGCGGACCCGATGCTAGTAGCAGAAGAGAACGAAGAGTAGGAAGTCGAGGGTATTAAGGACAGTATGCAGCGTAAGGGCGCAACGTACTATCTAGTAAAGTAGAAAGGATACCTACCTAAGTACATATAATGGGTTCTAGCCGAAGACTACAAGAACGCCCTAGAAGCTATCCGTGAATTCGAAGAGTAGAGGAGGCGTGAGCAGGGCTTAAGAAGGTCGATTCGTAGGAAGATAAGGGTTCTAGAGCAGAATTCTTGACACGTGTATGTAGCGCATAACGCGCGAAGTAACAATAAGAAGCAAACGCCCTACTTATATATCATTGATGCCTAAAGGCACACCTAGAATAAACCTAAGAAGAACAAGAGACATGCTCGGATTAGCTTCGTAGCTAATGCTTAGCAACTACTAGTTAGGGGCTTCCTGACTAAACCTGAAGCAGGAGAGTCTTTCTTGTTATAGTCCGCTAGGGACTACCTACCTACACGGGGTCTACTAAACACCCTAAAGCGACTATGAGTAACAGGGGTAGTAACGCTACGAAGAGAGGCTAGTATCTTCTTCTTTAGTAGGTTGCGAGGGAGCTCGTCTTCAGAGCCTATAGTAGCTAGAGAACTAGCGACATCCTTACCGCGCCTAGTTGCGACGACTACCTCATCCTTAGCATCAGAAGGCAAAGAGACTCGAGCGCGCTTGCGGCTATCGCGCTCGGCCCTCGAGATTATCTTGCGCTTCTTGACACAAGTGTCGACTACATCATTAGACTTAGTGTCTCCCTTAGGCGTAACCGGTGCGGTGACACTATAGCGCGAAGGGATCACGTTAGGACCGAAGGTATCCTAGATGTCGTCATCCTCCTCATCCTCAAAGATCTGGCCTAGAGGCTTGTGCCTTAGCGTCTTGACGGACGTAGTGCGGGTCGCAAGCAGGGAAGGTTTGGCTTCCTTGTCGCTAACCTTAATTTCGGCCCTGGCTCTCTTCTTCTTCTTAGATAGTAGCGTCGAGGCGGCGTAGGCGGCAGCGCTATAATGTGTTAGCTATACGCACGCGACAGGATTCGAGTAAGTAACTTACGGCTTAGTCCTCAGGACTAGCTTAGAGGCAGGCTGTCTCTCGGTATGGCGCTAGGGCGTAGCCTTAGCGGCAGGAGCAGTGAATTGCTTGATGACCTTCTTGCGGATTATCCGCGTCTTAAAGTTATCGTTAATAGAGGCAAGGGCCCTAAGTTGCTAACGCTAACAGCTAGTCGGATATTTCTCGACGCTAACATTAGCCTAGCGGAGAAAGTTAGCATTCATACTTAGAGGGTACCCGCACTATATGCGTACTATGGCGAAGGTCTTGACCCTAACGGTTAGCACCTTCAAGATCTTCTAGACTAAGTCTACGATCAGACCTAGACAAACGTTTTCGCCTGTTAGCAGAGAGTCGAAGCGAACACTGCTATAAGAACAGTTAGCAGTCGCGGTAAAGCACGAGAGGGCGCTAAGCAGGTAGGCGAGTACCTCGCGATACTTGGCCTATAGCCTGTTTATAGTCAGAGTGCCTTCAGTAATCCCCTCGTCACGCGCACTCTAGAAGTCATCGATGTTACGGCAGAGCTAGTTGTACTTGCTATACACCTCTTTAGGGAGGTCTTAGCATTTTTGATGCTTGCTATTACAGTTGACATAATTGCGGTAGACACTGCCCTCATCAAATCTGCCGACGTAGAGCTTAGCTACGCTTCGGTTAGTACAAGTCACGCCTACCTCGCGGGTAGGGGACGCCTTACTAACACGCGGAGGAGAGATGTGTGTAGCTTGGCTACTAAGGTTGTCAAGGCATTGTCGACACAAGCGACAATTGCAGGCAGAGTAAGTAGCGTCGAACTTAGTCTGTAGTACATGAGCTATTATAGCTAAGACAGGTTAATTGATCCTAATTAATTAATTGAAGAAGAAGAAGCTCTAGTACAGACCCGCAGACACAGCGAGGCGCAAGCTAAGCGAAGTAGGAGCGGAGGTTAATGTTAGTATCTTAGAACAGGAAAGTTTAGGAAGCGACGAGGTTTTTATACCCTCTAACAGCCCCCCTGTTACCTACTACAACCGTTGAGCTAGTAAATCGAACTACATGCGCAGAGTACCTGCCTTTAGTTAACTTATAAGAGGACCGAATGATGTAATAACGGATAACGCGGCTATTACGCATGTGCGCTAACCGTACTCGTGCTAGCCTACTAGCATAGAAATGTGGCGAGGCCCGCGCTAGGAGCGCGCTCCTGCTGTTTCGAGCGGCGCGCGTAGAGCGTCTGCGCACTTTCCTACTACCCTAAGGTTCTGCGACATGTTCTTCACGGTCACGACTAAATAGGGACAGCCAAGCTACTTGGCAAGGCCGGCGCGCATACTTGCCCTATAATTTCAAGGATTAACTAAAGTACGTACTCGCGGTTTCCTGATATCTCGATCCGCATGTAAAGCGAAGGTGTTATAAGGCCGCCTAACATGTGACAGATTAAAACCCGCCCGAGTTAGCAGCCTCTACCCCGCACTCGCTACGAAGGTGTTAAGGTATGCGTATAACACATGTTACGTAGGCTATCTACCTATTTACCCTTGCGTAGTATAAGCGTGCTATATCCCGTACCCTATACGTTCCGCGTGTATTACTTAGTAAGGCTAGGGACATCCTCATAGGAGGAGGGGCAGTGATACGGTTAATACTAGGGGGCTATTAGAACCGCATAGGTTCTAATGCCTGCCCTTAGCATGTAGTAACCCTGCTACATATAGCAAGGGGGTCCTTCGTACATACGTTAGCTTGTATGTCGTCCGAGTAGGATCAGTTGTCGATGTAGGACGCCCCTACGTCGCTGACTCTACGGTACCCCTACGGGGTTAGGCTCGGACATGCTTTCCCTAATTAAGGAGCGTCAGGGGTTATAAGCACCCTTAGCGCTACCTCTGCGATAAGCAGAAAGCAGCGCTGTCTTGTACCTATTAAAAGGTCGGATTACTCTGTTACACTGCGAGATATTTGATATAGATATATGTGCTATATGATATGAAAATATCTCGCAGTGTGACAGAGTAATCCGACCTTTTAGTAGGTACAAGACAGCGCTACTTTCTGCTTATCGCAGAGGTGGCGCTAAGGGTGCTTATAACCCCTGACGCTCCTCAATTAGGGAAAGCATGTCCGAGCCTAACCCCGTAGGGGTACCGTAGGGTCAGCGACGTGGGGGCGTCCTACGTCGACAACTAATCCTACTCGGACGACATACAAGCCAACGTATGTACGAAGGACCCCCTTGCCATATGTGGCAGGGTCACTGCATGCTAAGGGCGGCCATTAGAACCCATGCGGTTCAAATGGTCCCCTAGTATCAACCGTATCACTGCCCCTCCTCCTATGAGGATGTCCCTAGCCTTACTAAGTGACGCACGCGGAACATATAGGGTACGGGATGTAGCACGCTTACACCGCGCAAGGGTGAATAGGTAGATAGCCTGCGCAACATGTGTCATGCGCACACCTTAACACCTTCGTAGCGAGTACAGGGCAGAGGCTGCTAACTCGGGCGGGTTTTAATCCGTCACATGTTAGGCGGCTTCGCAACACCTTCGCTTTACATGCGGATCGAGATATCAGGAAACCACGAGTACGTACTTCGGTTAATCCTTGAAATTATAGGGCGAGCATGCGCGCCGGCCTCGCCAAGTAGCTTGGCCGTCCCTATTTAGTCGTGACCATGAAGAACGTGTCGCAGAACCTCGGGGTAGTAGGAAAGTACGCGGACGCTCTGCGCGCGCCACTCGAAACGGCAGGAGCGCGCTCCTAGCGCGGGCCTCGCCACATTTCCATGCTAGTAGGCTAGCACGAGTGCGGTCGGCGCACATGCGTGACGGCCGCGTTATCCGTTATTGCATTATTCGGTCCCCTTGTAAGTCAACTAAAGGCAGGTACTCTGCGCATGTGGTTCGAGTCACTAGCTCAACGGTTGCGGTAGGCAACAGGGGGGCTGTCAGAGGGTATAAAAACCTCGTCGCTTCCCAAACTTTCCTGTTCTAAGACACTAACATCGACCTCCGCTCCTACTTCGCTTAGCTTGCGCCTCGCCATGTCTGCGGGTCTATACCGGAGCTCCTTCTTCTTCAATCAATTAATCAAGATCAATTAACCTGTCTTAGCTACAATGGCTCATGTGCTACAGACTAAGTTCGACGCTACTCGCTCTACCCGCGATTGTCGCTCATGTCGACGATACCTCGACAACCTTAGTAGCCAAGCTGCACACATCTCTCCTCCGCGTGTTAGTAAGGCGTCCCCTACCCGCGAGGTATGCGTGACTTGTACTAACCGAAGCGTAGCCGAGATCTACGTCAGCAGGTTTGATGAGGGCGGTATCTACCGCAATTGTGTTAACTGCAATAGCAAGCATCAAAAATGCCAAGACCTCCCTGAAGAGGTGTACGGCGAGTACAACTAGCTCTGCCGTAACATCGATGACTTCTAGAGTACGCGCGACGAGGGGATTGCTAAAGGCACTCCGACTATGAACAGGCTACAGGCTAAGTACCGCGAGGTACTCGCCTACCTGCTCGGCGCCCTCTCGTGCTTTACCGCGACTGCTAACCGTTCTTACAGCAGCGTTCGCTTCGACTCTCTGCTAACAGGCGAAAACGTTTGTCTAGGTCTGATCGCAGACTTAGTCTAGAAGATCTTGAAGGTGCTAACCGTTAGGGTCGAGACCTTCGCCATAGTACGCATACAGTGCGGGTGCCCTCTAAGTATGAATGCTGACTTTCTCCGCTAGGCTAACGTTAGCGTCGAGAAATATCCGACTAGCCGTCAGCGTTAGCAACTCGGGGCCCTTGCCTCTATTAACGATGACTTCGAAACGCGGATGATCCGCAAGAAGGTCATCAAGCAATTCGCCGCTCCCGCCGCTAAGGCTACGCCCTAGCGCCGTACCGAGAGGCAGCCTGCCTCTAAGCCGGTCCCGAGGACTAAGCCGTAAGTTACTTACTCGAATCCTGTCGCGTGCGTACAGCTAACACATTGTAGCGCCGCCGCCTACGCCGCCTCGACGCTACTGTCTAAGAAGAAGAAGAGGGCCAGGGCCGAAATTGAGGTCAGCGACGAGGAAGCCGAGCCTTCCCCGCTTGCGACCCGCACTACGTCCGTCAAGACGCTAAGGCACAAGCCTCTAGGCCAGATCTTTGAGGATGAGGAGGATGACGACGTTCAGGATACCTTCGGTCCTGACGTGATCCCTTCGCGCCATAGTGTCACCGCACCGGTTACGCCTGAGGGAGACACCGAGTCTGATGATGTGGTCGACACTTGTGTCAAGAAGCGCAAGATGATCTCGAGGGCCGAGCGCGACAGCCGCAAGCGCGCTCGAGTCTCTTCGCCTTCTGATGCTAAGGATGAGGTAGTCGTCGCGACTAGGCGCGGTGAGGGTGTCGCTAGTTCTCTGGCTACTATAGGCTCTAAAGACGAGCTCCCTCGCAACCTACTAAAGAAGAAGATGCCGGCCTCTCTTCGTGGCGTTGCTACCCCCGTTACTCATGGTCGCTTTAGGGTGTTTGGTAGACCCCGTGCGGGTAGGCAGTCCCTAGTAGACCGCAACAAGAAAGACTCTCCTGCTTCGGGTTCGGTCAGGAAGCCCCCGACTAGTAGTCGCTAAGCATTAGCTACGAAGCTAATCCGAGCATGTCTCTTGTTCTTCTTGGGTTTATTCTGGGTGTGCCTTTAGGCATCAATAATGTATAAGTAGGGCGTTTGCTTCTCGTTGTCGCTTCGCGCGTTATGCGCTACATACACGTGTCAAGAATTCTGCTCTAGAGACCTTATCTTCCTACGAATTGACCTTCTCAAGCCCTGCTTATGCCTCCTCCGCTCTTCGAATTCACGAATAGCTTCCGGAGCGTTCTTGCAGTCTTCGGCCGGAACCTATTGTGTGTACTTAGGTAGGTATCCTTTCTACTTCACTAGATAGTGCGTTGCGCCCTTGCGCCGCATACTGTCCTTAATACCCTCGACTTCCTACTCTTCGTTCTCTTCTGCTACTAGCATCGGGTCCGCGGGCTTTTCGCCCTCGCGCTGTACCCATGGTTCGAGTAGAGATACGTAGAAGACGTCGTGCACACGATACGACGATGGCAACGATAGCCGGTACGCCTGCGAGCCTATCGCGTCGCGTATCCGGAAGGGTCCGACGAACCTTGGCGTCATCTTCTTGCTCGGAAGTTTCAGCTTGAGATTCTTCGTCGACAGTAACACCTTCGTACTAACTGCGTACTGCATCGGTTTAGCACGGGTGTTATTATGTTTAATCTGGGATTCTGAGGCCTTTTTCTAGTGTTCTATTAGCACCGAATGTACCTCGCGCATACGCCGCGCTGATTCCGCGGCGGCCGGCACCCTCTCCTTAGAAGACTCGTCCCGAGGTAGTTCTAGGTGTATTTCCGGATCAAAGCCATAGAGAATCTAAAATGGCGACATGCGCATAGTAGCATGCACGCTGTTATTGACTGCAAATTCCGCCATAGGAATTACGTTAGCCTAGGCATCCTAGTTCTTAGCGTAGTAGCACTGAAGGTACTACTCAAGAGTCTGGTTTATACGTTTAGTCTGACTATTAGTCTGTAGATAGAATGCTGTACTTAGGCAGTGCTTGACACGCGCCTCAAACACAAATTCTTGCTAGTATTCACTAGTAAAGACAGAACCTCGATCCGATAGGATACTTCGGGGGACACTAAAGCGCCATATGACTTCGTCGCGAAGTAGCCGCGCAAGCTCGCCGCTTATGCACTTTTTCGTACATAGGATAAAGATATTCATCTTCGAGTATTAGTCGACTACTACAAGGACAGCATCAACTACATCGCCTTTCTACTTTGCTAGCAGCAAATCGGTAATGAAATCCATGGTCAAGTCTTGCCATAGTCTCTCTGGTAGTAGGAGCGCCTGAGCATCGCCGTAGGGGCGATAGCGCCGAGATTTGCTAATCTGGCACGTCTAGCAGGATTTGACATAGTCAGAGACATCCTGTTCTAGCGTAGGCTACTAGTATTTACGTCCGAGAAGTGCGTTTGTCTTCTCTACGCCAAAATGGCCCGCGAGTTTATCGTCATGATGAATACAGAGGAGCTGCGAACAGAGTGCGCAGTTAGCGGGTACGTAGAGCCTATTGTCAAAGTACCACAAATCGCCTGACTTAGTCTAGTACTTCGGACCGCCTGCGGTGTCCTAGAGGGCTACACCCTTATTAATCAACTCCGGTTCTCGCTCTTGCAACCGCTAAATAAGTCTCGAGACTTCTTTAAAGGGTTCTTTAGACATCGCATGCTTACCGCATGTAAGCCAGTTGACTACCGCACGGATCGAGCTAGACACGGTCGCCACAACTGCCAGATAGGAGGGTTTGTCACTAGCGGAGGCTGTGAGGCCCCATTAGACCCGCAGTCGGCCTACAAGAGGAGCTAACGACAGATCGCCGCCCTAAACTGCAAGCTTCGTTTGTAGCGTAGGGAGAAGCTGTTAGTCACCCTCTTCCCTAGTGTCGTAGTCCGGTCGTCGCGAAGGACTGTCGGCCGGATTCGTCTTTCCGGAACGATGCTAGATAACGAAGTCAAAGCTAGCGAGGAAAGTCGCCTACCTTGCTTGCCGACTACTTAGCTGCTTCACGCCCATGAAGCCGCGAAGGTTGTTATAGTTAGTAAGCACCTTAATAGGGTACGCTACGCCTTCGAGGTAGTGTCGGTACTCCTTGAAGCCGTCAACAATAGCCAAAAGCTCTTAGTCGTGAGTCTCGTAGTTGAGCTTAGCGCCCTGCATCTTCCGCGACTAGAAGGCAATCGGGTACCATCGCGCACTGCCTTCATGCGACTAGAGCTGCGATATAATTGCGGCTATTGCGAATTTTGAAGCATTAGTCTCTATCCGGATCTTCGTAGCGGGGTCAAAGTGCCGAAGTATAGGCGTAGTTTAAAAAGCTGCTTTGAGTTCAGAGAAGGCCTTGCTCTAAGCCTCCTCCCAAGGCACTTTCCCTGGCTTTTTTCCTCGAACCGCGCCCTTTGCGAGGGCCGTGAGGGGAGCCACGATCTTCGAGTAAGATCGTATGAATCTGCGGTAGAAGTTAGTGAATCCTAGGAACACCTGCACTTCTCGGAGGGTAGTCGGCCGCGGCTACTCCGCGATTGCGGACACCCTTCGGTCATCCATGATGACTCCTTCCGTAGAGACGATGTATCCGAGAAACTCAATCCTATCCGTCAGGAATGAGCACTTCTTTAGGTTCGCGTAGAGAGCGAACTTGCGGAGCCGTTCGAGCACTATACTTAGATGCCGAATATGCTCCTCCTTCGAGTCGGAATAGACTAGTATATCGTCTAAATACACTACGTAGCAGGTGTCAACGAGGCCGGCTAGGGCCCGGTTAATATACGCTTAGAACGTCGCTAGTGCGTTAGTCAAGCCGAACGGCATCACTATATACTCGAAGTGTCTGTACCGCGTTCGGAATGCGGTCTTCTACTTGTCGCCCTTTCGGATCGGTATCTAGTAGTAGGCGTCCTTCAAGTCGATAGACGAGAAGATGGCGGCGCGACCAAGGCGGTCAAGCGTCTCGCTAATAAGTAGTAGGGGGCAGTAGTCCTAAGGAGTCCGCAAGTTAGAGGCGCGTACAACGTGCGCCTCTAACTTGCGGACTCCTTAGGAGAAGTGCGCGAGACTAACGAAGTCTTCTACGCCGAAGACGTTCCTAATAAGGAGCTCCTACTCGGCCGCCCTTAGCGCCACAAGCAGGTAGTCGTTGTTAATAGAGCTACTACAACTAGTTCTATGGCTCTATAGGCGAAGTTCCTACGGTATAGATACATGACGCACATAGCTTCTACAAGACATAAAGAAGGTCTAATACGTGTATGCGGTCCGCATATAGAACGTCAAGGAAGACGTTACCCTTCCGCCTAAGTTAGAGGAATACGCCGATATTTTCGACGTAGAGGCTGCAGCCTATGCCTAGGCCCTAGACGCGGAACATGTAATTAACCTTAAGGAGGGTTACAATCCTCTGTATTAACCTCTATACCCTATGTCGGAATCATAGCTCGAAACACTTCGAGACTACCTCTACAAGGCGCAAAGGAACGCGTGGATCTGACGAAGCGACAGCGAGGCTAGAGTGTTAGTTATGTTCGTCCTGAAGAAGGACAACACGCTCCGCCTATACGTTAACTATAGGGGCCTTAACGCGGTAACCTAGAAAAACCGCTGCCTCCTACTACTTATTAGCGAGACGCTTGACCGCCTTAGTCGTACCGCTATCTTCTTGTCTATCGACTTGAAGGACGCCTACTACTAGATACCGATCCGAAAGGGCGACAAGTAGAAGACTACATTCTAAACATAGTACGGACACTTTAAGTATATAGTAATACTATTTAGCTTAACTAACGTACTAGTAAGGTTCTAAGCGTATATTAACTAGGCCCTAGCCGGTCTTGTTAACACCTGCTACGTAGTATATTTAGACGATATACTAGTCTACTCTGACTCGAAGGAGGAGCATATTCGGCATCTAAGGATAGTACTTAAACGGCTCTGCAAGTTCGCTCTATACGCAAACCTAAAGAAGTGCTTATTCCTAACAGATAGGATTAAGTTTCTTGGATACATCGTCTCTACAGAAGGAGTCATTATAGATGACTAAAGAGTGTCCGTAATCGCGGAGTAGCTACAGCTAACTACCCTCCGAGAAGTGTAGGTGTTCCTAGGGTTTACTAACTTCTACCGCAGATTCATACGGTCCTACTCGAAGATCGTGGCTCCCCTTACGGCCCTCGCAAAGGGCGCGATTCGAGGAAAAAAGCTAGGGATAGTACCTTAGGAGGAGGCTTAGAGCAAGGCTTTCTCTAAACTTAAAGCAGCTTTTTAAACTACGCCTATACTTTAGCACTTTGACCCTGCTACGAAGATCTAGATAGAGACCGATGCTTCAAAATTCGCAATAGCCGCAATTTTATTGTAGCTCTAGTTGCACGAAGGTAGTACGTAATAGTACCTAATTACCTTCTAGTCGCGGAAGATGCAGGGCGCTAAGCTTAACTATAAGACTCACGACTAAGAGCTTTTAGCTATTATTGACAGCTTCAAGGAGTACTGACACTACCTCGAAGGCGTAGCGTACCCTATTAAGGTACTTACTAACTATAACAACCTTCGCGGCTTCATAGGCGTAAAGCAGCTAAGTAGTTAGCAAGCAAGGTATGCAACTTTCCTCGCTAGCTTTGACTTCGTTATCTAGCATCGTTCTAGAAAGACGAATCCGGCTAATAGTCCTTCGTAACAGCTAGACTACGACACTAGGGAGGAGGGTAACTGACAGCTTCTCCCTACACTACAAACGAAGCTTGTATTTTAGGGCGGCAATCTGTCGTTAGCTCCTCTTGTAGGTCGACTGCAGGTCTAATAGGGCCTCACGGCCTCCGCTAGTAACAAACCCTCCTATCTAGCAGTTGTGGCGACTATGTCTAGCTCGATCCGTGCGGTAGTTAACTAGCTTACATGTAGTAAGCATGCGATGTCTAAAGAACCCTTTAAAGAAGTCTCGAGACTTATTCAGCAGTTGCAAGAGCGAGAACCGGAGTTAATTAATGAGGGTGTAGCCCTCTAGGATACCGCAGGCAGTCTGAACTACTAGACTAAGTCAGGCGACTTGTAGTACTTTGACAATAGGCTCTACGTACCCGCTAACTGCGTACTCTGTTCGCAGCTCCTCTGTATTCATTATGACAATGAACTCGCGGGCCATTTTGGCGCAGAGAAGACGATCGCACTTCTTAGACGCAAATACTAGTAGCTAACGCTAGAACAGGATGTCTCTAACTACGTCAAATCCTGCTAGACATGCTAGGTTAGCAAATCTTGGCGCTATCGCCCCTATAGCGATACTTAGGCACTCCTACTACTAGAGAGACTATAGCAGGACTTGACTATAGACTTTATCACTAATTTGCCGCTAGCAAAGTAGAGAGGCAATGTGGTTAATGCTGTCCTTATAGTAGTCGACTAATACTCTAAGATGAATGTCTTTATCCTATGTACGAAAAGATGCACAAGTAGCAAGCTTACGCGACTACTTCGCGACGAAGTTATATAGCGCTTTAGTGTCCCCCGAAGTATGCTATTAGATCGAGGTTCTGTCTTTACTAGTAAATACTAGCAAGAATTTGTGTTTAAGGCGCGTGTTAAGTACTACCTAAGTATAGCATTCTATCTACAGACTAATAGTCAGACTAAACGTATGAACTAGACTCTTAAGTAGTACCTTTAGTGCTACTACGCTAAGAACTAGGATGCCTAGGCTAATGTAATTCCTATAGCGGAATTTGCAGTTAATAACAGTGTGCATGCTACTATGCGCATGTCGCCATTTTAGATTCTTTATAGCTTTAATCTAGAAATACACCTAGAACTACCTTAGGACAAGTCTTCTAAGGAGAGGGTGCTAGCCGCTACAGAATTAGCGCGGCGTATGCGCGAGGTACATTCAGTGCTAATAGAACACTAGAAAAAGGCCTTAGAATCCCAGATTAAACATAATAACGCCTATGCTAAACTAATGTAGTACGTAGTTAGTACGAAGGTGTTACTATCGACGAAGAATCTCAAGCTAAAACTTCTAAGCAAGAAGATGACGCCAAGGTTCGTCAGACCCTTCTAGATACATGACGCGATAGGCTCGCAGGCATACTAGCTATCGTTGCTATCGTCGTATTATGTGCATGACGTCTTCTACGTATCTCTACTCGAACTATAGGTATAGCGCGAGGGCGAAGAGCCCGCAGACCCGATGCTAGTAGCAGAAGAGAACGAAGAGTAGGAAGTCGAGGGTATTAAGGACAGTATGCGGCGTAAGGGCGCAACGTACTATCTAGTAAAGTAGAAAGGATACCTACCTAAGTACACATAATAGGTTCTAGCTAAAGACTACAAGAACGCTCTAGAAGCTATTCGTGAATTCGAAGAGTAGAGGAGGCGTAAGCAGGGCTTAAGAAGGTCAATTCGTAGGGAGATAAGGGCTTTAGAGTAGAATTCTTAACATGTATATGTAGCGCATGACGCGCGGAGTAACAACAAGAAGCAAACGCCCTACTTATACATCATTAATGCCTAAAGGCACACCTAGAATAAACCTAAGGAGAATAAGAGACATACTCAGATTAGCTTCGTAGCTAATGCTTAGCGACTACTAGTTAGGGGCTTCCTAACTAAACCCGAAGCAGGAGAGTCTTTCTTGTTACGGTCCGCTAGGGACTACCTACTCGCACGGGGTCTACTAAACACCCTGAAGCGACCATGAGTAACAGGGGTAGTAACGCTACAAAGAGAGGCTAGTATCTTCTTCTTTAGTAGGTTACAAGGGAGCTTGTCTTCAGAGCCTATAGTAGCTAGAGAACTAGCGACATCCTTACTACGCCTAGTCATAACGACTACCTCATCCTTAGCATTAGAAGGCGAAGAGACTCGAGCGCGTTTGCGGCTATCGCGCTTAGCCCTTAAGATCATCTTGCGCTTCTTGACACGAGTGTCGACTATATCATTAGACTTAGTGTCCCCCTTAGGCGTAACTAGTATAGTGACACTATAGCACGAAGGGATCACGTTAGGACCGAAGGTATCCTAGATGTCGTTATCCTCCTTATCCTCAAAGATCTAGCCTAGAGGCTTGTGCCTTAGCGTCTTGACAGACGTAGTGCGGGTCGCAAGCAGGGAAGGTTCGGCTTCCTTGTTACTAACCTTAATTTCAGCCCTAGCCTTCTTCTTCTTCTTAGATAGTAGCGTCAAGGCGGCGTAGGCAGTAGCACTACAATGTGTTAGCTGTAGGCACGCGACAGGATTCGAGTAAGTAACTTATGGCTTAGTCCTTAGGACCGGCTTAGAGGCAGCTTGTCTCTTAGTATAGCGCGAGGGCGTAGCCTTAGTAGCAGGAGCGGTGAATTGCTTGATAACCTTCTTGCGGATTATCCGTGTCTTAAAGTTATCATTAATAGAGGCAAGGGCCCTGAGTTGCTAACGCTAACAGCTAGTCGAATATTTCTTGACGCTAATGTTAGCCTAGTAGAGAAAGTCAGCATTTATACTTAGAGGGTACCCGCACTATATGCGTACTATGGCGAAGGTCTTAACCCTAACAGTTAGCACCTTTAAGATCTTCTAGACTAAGTCTGCGATTAGACCTAGACAAACGTTTTCGCCTGTTAGTAGAGAGTTAAAGTAAACACCGCTATAAGAATAGTTAGTAGTTGTAGTAAAGCACGAGAGGGCGCCAAGCAGGTAGGCGAGTGCCTTGTAGTACTTAGCCTGTAGCCTGTTTATAGTCAGAGTGCCTTTAGTAATCCCCTTGTCGCGCGTACTCTAGAAGTCATTAATGTTATAGCAGAGCTAGTTGTACTCGCCATACACCTCTTTAGGGAGGTCTTGGCATTTTTGATGCTTGCTATTACAGTTAACACAATTGTAGTAGACACTACCCTTATTAAATCCGCTGACGTAGATCTCGGCTACGCTTTAGTTAGTACAAGTCACGCATACCTCGCGGGTAGGGGACGCGTTACTAACACGCGGAGGAGAGATGTGTGCAGCTTAGCTACTAAGGTTGTTAAGGCATTGTCGACATAAGCGACAATCGCAGGCAGAGCGAGTAGCGTCAAACTTAGTCTGTAGCATATAAGCTATTATAGCTAAGACAGGTTAATTGATCTTGATTAATTGATTAAAGAAGAAGAAGCTCTAGTATAGACCTACAGACATAGTAAGGCGCAAGCTAAGCGAAATAGAAGCAGAGGTTAATGTTAGTATCTTAGAACAGGAAGTTTAGGAAAGCGACGAGGTTTTTATACCCTCTAATAGCCCCCCTGTTGCATACCGCAACCGTTAAGCTAGTAACTCGAACTACATGCGCAGAGTACCTGCCTTTAGTTAACTTACAAGGGGACCGAATGATGTAATAACAGATAATGCGGCTGTCACGCATATACGCTAACTCTACTCATGCTAGCCTACTAGCATGAAAATGTAGCAAGGCCCGCGCTAGGAGCGCGCTCCTACTGTTTTAAGCAGCGCGCGTAGAGCGTCCGCGTACTTTCCTACTACCCTAAGGTTCTATAACACGTTCTTCATAGTCATGACTAAATAGGGACAGCTAAGCTACTTAGCAAGGCTAGCGCGTATACTTGCCCTATAATTTCAAGGATTAACTAAAGTACATGCTTGTAGTGTCCTAATATCTTAATCTACATGTAAAGCAAAGGTGTTACAAAGCCGCCTAACATGTAATAGGTTAAAACCTGCCTAAGTTAGTAGCCTCTACCCTGTATTCGCTATGAAGGTGTTAAGGTATACATATAACATATGTTATGTAGGCTATCTACCTATTTACCCTTGCGTAGTATAAGTGTGCTACATCCTGTACCCTATACGTTCTACATGCATTACTTAGTAAGGCTAGGGACATCCTTATAGGAGGAGGGGTAGTAATACAGTTAATACTAGGGGGCTATTAGAACCGCATAGGTTCTAATGCCTGCCCTTAGCATGTAGTGACCCTGCTACATATAGCAAGGGGGTCCTTCGTATATATGTTAGCTTGTATGTTATCTAAGTAGGATTAGTTGTTAACATAGGATGCCCCTATGTCGCTAACCCTATAGTACCCCTATAGGGTTAGGCTTAGACATGCTTTCCCTAATTAAGGAGCGTCAGGGGTCATAAGCACCCTTAGCGCTACCTCTGCAATAAGCAGAAAGCAGTGCTATCTTATACCTACTAAAAGGTCAGATTACTCTGTTATACTACAAGATATTTCTATATTATATAGTATATACATCTATATCATAGTAACTCTAATAGTAGTAGCACTAGTGTCTATAACTACTTGATTGTTAGTATAATACTATTAAGCTACTAGATTAGACGTAGTAGTAGTAGCATGCTATTAAATAGGTAGTACTACTAGCCTATGTCAGGTGTAGGTATAGGGGTTCCCTACCCTAACAACAGTGTATCTAACTACTCTTAGGCTTTATACTACAAGAAATAGCTTAGAGTTACCTAGGACTAGTCTTCTATGTTATTAATTACTACTAACAGAGTAGGATGTTAGTATAATAGGACCTATCTACCTACCTCCTTACCTAGTCTAAGGTCAGATGACTCCCTATTACTTAGTAGCGCTATACTGCTTTTAGCGTCTTTGAGGCCTTATAGATAGTCTGTAAGGCCTTAAAGATAATTACAGTTAGAAGTCTAATAAGCACCTACTAGTATACTAATAATAGTAAAACAGGGTCTGCTTGAAGAGGTTTGCAGACATTGTAAAAGGTGTTTAATTAACTGTATACCTCTACACACTTCTTAAGCTCAATTCTCAAAGTCACGTGAAATGACCTTCGCCGATGACCTGCCAATCTACCACACTACTAACCTTTGCGCGATATGTCGTCCTCGCACGAGATACGCGACGGGTCATCTCAGTCTCAATCGATGGCCGCCACAGGCTTATGGGAGGTCAGGCCGTCCTCATCTCGTAGTCTGAGGTTCCCGATCTACTCAGTCTCTCTCGCTTTGTCGGGCTTTGCCAAGATGTTCAGCAAGGATACGCACTCCCCCGCCAATGGCATGCCAGCATGATCAGAGACTGGCGACGCGATCCGATTCTTGGATGGCGGTGCCGTCGGCCCAGACTCTGGCGTACGACAGGGCCGCAGAACAATTATTGGTCCTGGTGTCCTCGTGGGAGCCGGAGGTGCGCTGAGCACCTGCGGCCCTGCGTCGCTCCTCATAGGCTTCGGCGTGATAGTATTCATAGCCTTGAGCATGATGCAACGTCTTGGCGATGGGACGACTTTGTATCCTGGTGGCTGCAGCTTCATCAGCTTGGCCGACCGCATGATCGATACAGCATATTCTCTGAGGCCGTAGGCTGGTCCTGCTGGGTCATCTCTTGATCTCCTGGTCTGCATTTCTTGCGTTCCAGATGACTGGGGTTGAAGCATTCGTTGTAGGTCTGCGCTGCTGGCGATTGTCATGCAGCAGTCGTGCACTGATCCGCACTCATATTGGAAGCTGAGTTTCGGTTCGCTCTTGCAGAGCCTCACGGACTGACGGCGCACTTCATCCTCTCCATCATATATGCTAGGTGAGAAACACGCACAGGACCTCGGATACTGGTATATATCCATTGCGCACAGAGAATGAGACCTGACAGATCTGCAGGCACAATTCCGGACTTTTCAATGGTAACGGCTTCCGTGTCGTAGCGACGGCTCTCGTGTACTGCTCTACGTTCGAGATGAGAAATGAGAGAGAAAGAATGAGGGCAAAAACAGAAGAGCTTGAGAAGACTATCATTCCTTGCCGTGCTTTTCGTTTGCTAACTGTAACTCTGAACGAACCTTCAGCGTCTCTGACATGTGCCATTCTGCCTCCTGCGATTTATCAGCCAAATGTGCATGACTGAACATCGTTCGGCCTCCGGAGCGGATATCAGGGGTAAATGATAGGCGACATGGGCATGAAGAGATGGTCACGGTCTGACGCTGACAGATGCTGAACGCAGATGTCAAGAGCATGATTCAGGAGTCATCTGCATCGGTCAGAAAGCAGTAGTATGACTGCCTGGCACACGCTTGCGTGCACAAGCCCAGCTCGAATGTACGGTGACTGCAAGCAGGATTCTATGGGTGACCAATACTTGGAGCTCACAGGCGGAGCGCCATCTCTCGGGTGCCTGACCTATCGGATCTGCCGAAACTGGCGACTCGGGGTCCGATGACTAGATGGGATGCCGGTACATGGTGCACGAAATGGTCGGTCCCCAGCTGTATTCCTCGCCCTTCGCGGCGATCGGGCTGCGCAATTCAGTCATCAGCCTTGAACATCTGGCCTGAATGTCGCGAATCTCCCTGCAGCAGCCGCCCAAGGACTGACTTGATGCGTGCAGTGTGCTGCTGGAGCATTCATCCAAGCCGACTGCCAGGCTGCCTGAACCTTTGTCACCCGTCGCCTAGTGCTTCGTGTTTGCGCTATTGAGCACAGCCGATTTTGTGTGGAAATAATTTGATTCATCACCTTCAATCCAGGTGCCTCTCTTCAAGCGCGCCTAGAAGCGCCGTTGCCCACGCCGAAGCCTTCCTCATCATTTTGCTGTTGGCTGTCGTGCTGTTCGCTTTGGCCGGCTTGCGTACATACCAAGACGCGCTCCTTGACGGAGAATCTGCGAGAAAGATGATGAGTATGTGAGACTGGTGACTGACGATTGTTCTACTCACCATGTCGTCAATGTGATGATCGACTGGATGGCGTTGTCGATGGATTCGTGAATGTCCTCCGAGACTGTGCTTGTCAACCAGTTCTCCAGCTGGATGAGCTGATGAGCAGCGACCGAATTTCGTTTCTGGAGACAATAATTAACAAGTCGGCTATATATGACTAGCTAGGCCGCTGAATCCTCGTTGAGTGCCTCGTTCAAGCAGACAACAGTTGAAATCCTTCGCTGATACCCATCTTGGCCATACACGAACCTCTCCCAGTCCACTACTGCCGTGGCATGTGCACTCTGCGGGACCTGGCTCACTCCTCCCTCCTTTACGTCCTCAGAGCCCACGTCCAAGACTGCGTGCAATCGTATTGATCGCTGCCACTCTTCCCACCGCTGTTCGTCGCGTAAGAGTCGCCCAGCACGCTGTTGAAAAGCTGACAATAAGTGCCATAGGGTTTCCGGTTTCTGTGGAGATAGACGGCGTTGAACATCTCACATTTGGAAGCTCCGTTACTATTTGCATTGGCAGCATTCTGCGCGAGAGCATAGTCTGAGCAGACTTGAGGCTGAAATGGACCTGGGAAGAAACGGGTCCCCATGGCGTACTGAGGAGCATCGATGGCCTTTCCACTGCAGTTGTGACCGTGGTTCCACGGGTGATTGCTGCTTATTGAGGTCGGAGTTGCAGTGGCCGCCGCAGTCGAGGGAGCCGGGGACGTCGTCGCTGAGCCAGTAGGGTCCTGTGGAACTGTTGAGTTTGTTCGGTCATAGCCATCGCTCCCTGCGATGACGACCTGAAAGTCCTCACGATAGCTACCAGTGTTGGTTGCCAAGGTCGAGTCGATGGAGGAGCCCCAAAGTGTACATTTGAATGTCGTCATGGAAGGCGGGTTGGGGCACCAGTAACCCCATACCGTTGCAGCGGTGGAATCATTCTTGGAGGGATTCAGGGAGGGATCACGCTCGGCAAAGATGTTGAAAGAAGTACACAGCTCCGTGGCATCGCAGTGAGCGGCGCAAATGGTTGCATCGTAGACCTCAAGGCTGTAGAGACCCAAATACGATTGAGCGCTGACAGAGCCGTTCAGGTCGCGAAAAACCTGCTGATACTGCGTGTTGCATTGCGAAGAAATCACCGTGGGTGCTGCAGAGGCCAAGGCATGGAGGGAAGAGTACGCAAGGAAAGCTGAAGCTGTGTCTGGTGTGGGTACGGGTCCATAACCGTCAGGCTGTGGCGCACACGGATCTTCAGGGTTAATGAAGCCACAGTATGTACCAGCCTCTGGAGTTGTCGGGCAAGCCTGGCCGGAGCTGGTGGTGGCTGTGAGCGCCGGATCAGTAGTGTAGCTGGTAGCCAGAGCCGCATAGTACGGAGTGCCAGTATCTGTGCTGATGTACGGGCTTGTAAAAGTGCAGACCGGGGTCACAGTCGAAGTGCTCTGAGCAGTCGAAGTGACCGAGCTAGACGATGTGCTGCTGCCGATACTGGTGGACGTCGACAAAACTGCAGCTGTGCTTGACGTAGCAAACGTGGTGGCCGTTGTAGACGGCAGGCTACTCCCAAGACTCGAGCAGGTCGGTGCAGACAGCGAGCAAACTGTGGGTGCAGATTGAGAAGGTCGGGATCCGTAGTAGAAGATGGCATTGTATCCACTCGAGTTGTATTTGCTTGGATTCCTCGCTTTGTAGAATGAACCGGACTGGTAACCTGACCCTAGGTTGACGTTACAAGTGTTCCCGGAGGTCATAGTGACTGACAGCGTGGAGCCGCTATACGTGAACTTGCTGATCGTCTCATAAAATTCGATGGCATTTCCAGAGGTGAATCCATAGAGCTGGGGACCAAAATTGGGATTGATTGAGTAGACTTTGGGATCCATGTGGAGTACTGCAGATGAGTCCTGGAAGATGATAGACTGCCCTGGCAAAGACGGGCCAGCAGTCGGGTTCTGGTACTGGCCAGTACCATCCTGGAGATACAGGGTAGAGCCGACTCCGAGCTGCCAACAGCCGCTACCATACACATTCTGTACCTGTTGATAATTGACATTGATCAAACGAATGGCTCCATTGTTGTAGCAGTTTGCGCCACCAGAAGAGGTCGTCAAGCTTGGGTTGCGAATCGTAAATGAGCTGCCTTTGTTGTCGAAGAATTGTTCGAACGAGATAAGACCATCATTCGTCAGGTCGAGATCGGAGTATATCTACCAAGCAATCAGTGGATAACCCAGCTCTCGATGGTCGCGTATCATACCTGATAGGTGCTCCCGCCCGTGTCACCTCGACCGCACATTTGAATTGTACCATTGTTCTGAGCCTGGCGCAAATTCCAGTTGTAATACGAACCTGATTGCGAGCCATAGCCATTGAGCTGAATCCAGCCATTCTTGGAGTTCTGCAGGTTTCCGTTGCTCGAGTCGTGTCCGCTCCCTATCATGAGACATATTAGGCTAATTCACATCCGTCGAATACTCATGATCGCCGCTTACAACTCGAGGTCTGACCGCTGACAAGGCTCAACAATTTGTATTGGGTCTGACTGATGAAGAGACGGCCCCCGTTGATAATGTTACCGAAGAAATTATGAGCGGAAAGACCGGAACACCAGTAGCTACCGGAAGACGTTATATTGGTAGTTTGGCCCGACGAGCCACAAGAAGCACTCGCTGAAGAATCTGTGACCGCGGTAGATATGACGGAAGTCGGCGACCGCTTTTCAAAGCCACGAGCGTGACGAGCCTTGTTGACGGCGGTTGTCGCTGTCGCACTTGCTGTGACAGGACCAGTAATAGTCTGTGGAGGTCAGCCAGATCAGGCGGCGTCTCTACGAGAAGAGCGTAGATGGGACCTTACGAAGCTGGTGTACAATGTGGCCGTCTGTTGTCCATCGTCGTCGGAGGGAGATGGTCCGCTGGCTATGGTGGGCGCTTCCGCGATCTGGTCAAAGTTCAGTTGTTGAGGGAGAGCATGAGCAGCTATTGCAAGCGCTGCGCAGGCTACAACATGCTTGGATAAGCCCATTGCGACCACTGATGAGGACGAAGTTGGCGAAAGGTTGTGTTCAACTGTAGGCGAGAAAGAGAGGGCTGCGTGGAGAGGATGGATGGGTTATGGTGGACGAGAGTGACTTATATGTCTTCAGTCGCAGGAGCTGACGAGAACGATGTCGGCTGCAGACACTCCGTTGAAGTTGACCCAACGTCGGTCTTTCCGATCAAGCGACAGACTCAGTCCCCGTTCTAGAGAGTGCTTCGCTGGTGTCGACGAGGAAGTCTCCACCACGAATGATGATACCAAATCGAGACTGACTCGTATAGTGACAAAGGTGTGCACAAGCGACTTCGCCTTGGCTGAACCGGTGGCGTTAGTCTGCGACGACGACCTCAATGTCAACTTTTGCTCGAAGAGCCTTCCCTAAACCTGACAATGATACCAAAATGATTTCAAGGTACCCACGACGGCATCTACAGGCTAGGCCGGACAAGTCCAACCAAGCGTTGTTTCGGCGCAATTAGAAAGCTTGGGCAAAGTCTGGCCATAGCATGTGAGCGGACCTTGAATCATACCGAATGCAGCTTGACTGGTCTCTGGAAAATCTGTTGTGGCATTTGGTATGGATGGGACCACAGACCCACGGTTCTGCAGCAGTCCAAACCGAGCGCCTGGTAGCTGGGTCAACGTTGGACATCCCATGCGCGGTACACGGAACGCCCATCCTCAGGGGACTGGCAGGTACCGATCTCTGAGCACTCGCCCCCTGAACCAAGTGCCAATTGCAAGCAGCGTCCCTTGGTCCCACGGTTGATGGTCAGCATCGATCCGGTGGTTCAGAATCAGGACGCGGGACCAGCCCAAAGCTTTCCTGGTCCGCACAACCGGGCCTTGGGAACCGCTGAGTCGCCGGATCACGTGTTCGGAGGAGGGATCCAAGCCAAAGTGAATGTCGGTTTTCACCTCAGCGGTTCACCATTTCCACGAGATTATTGGCTGCTTGCAAGAATGGAGGACCGGAAGTGGATGTCGAATGACCTATGCGGTTCACCATTTCCAGGTCCAATGAGGTGCCAAGATTCGTTGCAGGCGGTGGATGCTGATGTGTGCAGGAGCCCTTCGGCCGGATCAACATTCACGCGCGTCAGGATTTTCGCCGCAGGTGAAGCAGGCGACACTAACAGCCTTACTGAGCCCCGCATGTTCTGGAACGCAAGCAGAGATAAGCTCCAGTCGCGCGACGATCAGCTGCGGAACGGGCTGATGTGGACCTTGAGACGTGCCAGGCATCGTACCTACAGGTACACATTCACCTCAGCAACCGCGGCCATGTCACACGCATCCTGACTCATGGGCTACTCTCAAAAGCCTTGGCAATATCAAACCGTTTGCCATCTGTTCCGCATCTTCTTGCCGGCTTGAGTCAGTCTCGTGAAAGCTTGCATTGACCGCGTGGCACACCAGATGCGAGGCCCCCGACTCTTGACCCACCGCAACTTCACACGCCAAAGTGGCAGCGATTGCAGAGATCGTGCCAAGGCGTCCTCAGTGTTGTACCATTCATTCTCAGTGTTGTACCATTCAATCATTGAAAGGTCGAAACGTAAAGAAGGCGGCGTCTGATCCTTCATCCACCGCCAGCCATACACTCCGCGCGCTCCTTCCGCAGATCGAGCCAGGACTGCGGCAGTGTCCAGGCTTTTGCATGTTGGGACGATGGCGACTGCGGAGAGCGTCCCTTTCATGGCCCAAAGCCCACGATGCCATTGAACGCTGGGCTGCTGCATCTGTCGGCAGCTGGTCGAGGCTTCCACAATATATCCACATGGTAGGATTTTTGCACTGATATTCCTCGGCTCCAGCACAGACAGCACGGTTTAGATCGACGAAAGACTCTGCTCCCTCGCGATATCGCGTTTGCAAGGATGCGATGGTTAGATTGCCCTCGGGCTGCCTTCTCGTCTGTGAAAGACCCAAAGTCAGCTGTGCCATTTTCTTAGCGTACTTGAGCGGAATCTAACAGTCCGTCGTGACAGCATTGACGAATACAGTCCCTCTCAACATGGTTAGCTCTTGACTGACGACTACAATCAACCGTATCAGAGACGATTCTGGAAACAATAAAGTCGCTACCGCGCTTCACACCGCATCCCGGCTGTCGGACCCGCGGATTTGTTAATGCTAGCGATTACTTATGGTGGTCTGTATGCGGGATTCAGCCTCTCGAGAGCCCTTGCCGTTTACACCGACATATGCCCGTCTACCGCGCATCTACCCGACAGTAACGCTCTTCCCACCCCCAAATTTGCCCTGCGGCCCATCTAAGTGTGCATCTAAAACCGCACACACGCCACCCTTGACCGCCTCCACAGCCAGCGGTAGCAATTTCGCCAGCTCTTCTACTGTCCCTGCGTGCCCCGCCCAAGCCTTCCCGCCTGACGCAGCCTTGGCAATGCCAGAGTAGTCCGGCGTCGGTGCGAACGAGATATTGAGCGCCCGGTTATCCACTTTCGACCCTTCGCCATCTGGGTGAACCAGCAACATAGATTTGCGCGGTGCATTCCATCCTTCGTTATTCAAGACGATGGTCAAGACCGCGATGCCGTATCGCTCCGCGATCCAATAGACACTTCCGGGTACGGAGAAGAGATAAGTCCCGTCGCCGACGATCTGCACCACGAACTTACCCTTTCCCGTACCGCCAGCCTCTCGATCCGCCGCCAATTTGATGCCCAGTGCACCGCCCCCGCTCCATCCGAGACCACCGCCCCCGCAGTTGATCCATGATCCGGGAATGGTAGCTTGTACCTGGTCGGCCACGAATGCAGTGTTGGTCACCGCCTCGATGGCGAAAATGGAATCTTTGGGAACGGCGCTGCGGACTTGTGAAATGAGGTAAGAGCAACCGAATGTGCCGTCTTGAGCCGCCTTGGCTTGGGAGGCAATGATATCAAGGCGCTTCTGGTAGCCTTGTTGCAAGATCTGCTGGCGTTGTGTGAAAATTTGGCCGGAAAGGATGTCATGCTTCGTAGCTGTCAGATGTCCGGCGATTTGCGTGATTGCCGTCTCAGCGTCTGCCCGGTATCTTGCGACGGCGTTGACGTAGAAGACGGGCATTTGTTGCTTCAGGGGATCCACGTCGAGGTGTATAATCTTTGCGCCAGCCTTTGGTTGGCACTGTGTAGGGATCCAAGGCACATCCACATCGATCAAGAGAATGAAGTCTGCCGTCTTGATGCTTTCTTCCACACCATATCTTAATCCCAGCCAAGCGGGATGATTGGCAGGGAAACACATATCGCTGCCTCCAGTATCTAGAACCCTCAGCCCTTTAACCGTGTCAGCCAAATGGACCAGTGCATCGACAGCCCCATGGTTTCGTCCAGAATAGCCTGTGATGATCAGTGGCTCGTCCGCTTGCACCAATGCATCAGCCACAAGATCCAGCTGCTTCGCCGTCAGGCCACCCAACTCGACCGGATTCCAATGCGTCTGATCGAGCTGATACGGCTCAATCTCCTCTTCCATAGCCTCTCGCGCCCCGACCAAATACACCGGGCCTTTCGGGTCCGACGTCGCAAAACTCAAGGCTCGGTTAACCATCTGCTTGACATTCTTCCCTCGCTTGATTTCACCGGTATACCGGCAATACTGTGAGACAATCTGCTTCTGGTCTGGCACATCCTGGATCCAGTGGATGTACTCAGTGCGACTGCCACGGTACTCGCCCTCGATGGTGTAGGGAGAGAGGCCAGCGAAGATCAGCACAGGTGCACGACCGCATGAAGCGTTGTGGACGGCAGCACCGAGACCTTGGGTGCCGACATCGACATGGATGATAACGGCTTGAGGTTTACTTGTTAGTCGGGCGTATCCATCGGCCATGGACAATGCTACCATCTCGTTGGGGCAGGTGATGATGCGTGGGAATGCATCGGGCTTCTCATTCTGGCCTTTGACGATGGCCTCGATGATGGAGGGATGATCTGAGCCAAGATTCACGAAGGCGTGGGTGACACCGGCCTGAGACAACACAATGTGATGTTAGCAAACGTCGATATTTTATGTATAGAGCCAAAGAGCGATGAGACTCACCTCCCACAGCGCCTCGAAGAAGGCGAAGGATGCCGTGTACATGGCGATGATTGACCCAGCTACGGTATTATTGAACGTGAGTATCAATCAGGAATTGGTAGACCGGATCTTGAGCTGAGCTGAGAACGCGCAATGGCGTCTTCCTACCTTGTGCCTGAGGTCAAGGCTGATGAAGAGAGATCCTGTACACAATGGCCATGCGGCAACTGCTCTTGGCGGAGCACAGCAGCTGAAATCCGCGCGTGAGGTTGTACCGACCACGATTACTCCGCGGAATCACCCCGCACAGCAGCCGACATCGCGATGAGTACGTGCCTTCCCGAGTGGGAGAGGCGGGGATGAAGGTATTCACAGACAGCTAGGAAAATATGTGCGGAGCGTAAACGCGCTTGCACGCGCTTCGACACCTCACAGAGAAGAGAGGAAGCCTGAGAGGAGAGCCGAAGAATCCAAAGACGTAAGATCATGCATTCACACACTCTACACTGTACACTTTACATGCCTGTTCCGGGAATATCAATACTCAAACCTGTCCGGCATCAAGACCGGCGCGCCCAGTGTCCATCCGAAAATGCCATAGCACACCCACGCACTAACTATCTTAACCCAACTCGCCCAGTACGTCCTCCCTACTGGCACAAAGTCACCTACTGCCCGGCTCTTATCCGTACCCACGTTCTGCGTCAATAGCGTCGCGATCCACGCAGTCGCAAGCATGAAAATCACGTGGAACAGCGCGTAATTGTATTGCGTCCCATTCTTCTCATCGTCATTCTTGTGCAGCTTCGGGTCGTCTTCTTCGTCATCGTCGTCATCAAGGGCGGAAGCGGGAAGGGCACCAGACTCGACTGCCTGTCGCAGCGCCTCCTGCCTCATCGCGCGACGACTTTCCGGTTGCGTATCCACCAGACCATGAGACCCATCCTCCTCAGTGTCGATGCTGGAGTAGCCAGCAGGTTTGCCAGTGCCGAGCGCCAGACCGTTGGTGGCGGCACGGGTGGTGGTATAGGCACAAGTGACGAACGTGACGACGGCGCCAATGATAATGGATGCGGTGCGCGTGCCGGTAGCGCGGACAAGCGGATTGCAGTGTTGGTCGTCAGGCTCCATAGCGACGGCTGAAAAGGTGAGGTATGTGCAATAGATAGAGACTGTTGCGGCTTGAGCGAGGCCGGCGCGTGGATTTGATGCTTGGATGAGCGGGTGGATGGACATTGCGCTGATGGCTAGCAGCAGAAGGAGGTTGATCTGGCATGGTCAGTGTCTGCGATACAATTGAGTCGTGCTTGGACTTACCGTGATAGCCGCCTGGTTCATCGAGCAGCCAGAGTGGGCGAAGAAGATGTACATGACCACGGTCATGGCAATGCTGCCCACGTACATGCCCAATGTGCTCCCAATCAGCACACCTCTCCACACATTGCTCTCTGTGTCCTCAATCTTCTCGATGCAGAACTCTGCAAACGTATGCGCCAGATCCACGAGCAGGACCAGACCCAGCAGCAGGAATAATACGGCGCCTACCAGCGCAACATAATTGCCCCAGACCTCAAAGAATCTGTTCGGAATCAGGAAGCTCACCACATTCAAGCCAAGCCACGCGACCAGCTTCGGACCCCAAAATCCATTCTGTAAGCCTGCCCTCTTATCCCGACTGCTGTTCACTCCCAGCAGCATTGTCCCGAGTAGCGCGTGGAACACGCCCAGTGCGAAATTGACGCGATGAACCGCCGCGAAGCCGAAGCATTGTTGACCATTGCAGTCAATCACGACGTAATCGAGTAGCACACCTTGGAGCTTCTGGACCGCCCACGGTGTGAGCAGGAGCCATGAGAGGAGTGAGTTGAGGAGGAGGATGAGGGCGTATGCGATGCGGGTGGCAATGCTGTTACTGCAGTGGCCGCAGGCGGAGCAGACGGCGGAACAGGTTGCGGCGCCGCAACAGGAGGCGGCGAAGGTGGCGAGGGTCGAGAGGGAGGGGAGCGCGAGGAGCGGGATGCTGAGTAGGGCACCCATCGTGCAAAGTCTGGGTGACTGGATGTCGTGGGTGACGGGATTTCGCACGACTGTTGAAGCCTGGACCTCGACGTCCAGATGGCCGCGCTTGCGAGTGGATGGCACGTGAGCGTGACACTTTGAGTCACTCTCTAATCTGATCCTCGGAACGTGGAACGCCGACATTCGCCGGGCGGACAGTAAATAGTCGATGACAGTAGTAGAGCATGCATTTTGCTAGGGAAGACGATGCCCTTGAGTCGCTCACATTCGTATTGATCCTAACTTCTACTACATAGCCGCGTCTTGGACGACTTGGAAAGGTGCCCGCAGGCAAGGCATTGGCGTCCACCTGTAACCTTGCGCGACAGCCACCTTCCAAAGTAACTACCATACTCTTCGATGTTGCTTTAGATCCCGACCTCGATTTACCCCGGCGGCCAGGCGCCACCACGACCTGCCCGCCATGCGGAAGGCCACACCCAATCCTGAGTCCACCCACCGCACCACCCGCATCCTGTCCGTCATCGCCGCGACACTGATTGCCCTCTCCTCCGGCACCAACTATGCCTACTCAGCATGGGCTCCTCAGTACGCCCACGCACTCGGCCTCTCCGCCACTCAGATCAACCTCATCGGCGCTTTCGGCAACGTGGGAATGTACGCCATGGGCATTCCCGGCGGCATTTTGATCGACTCGAGAGGTCCAAGATGGGGTGTCTTCGCGGGTGTGCTGTGCCTCGCTGTTGGATATTCGTGCTTGCGAGCAGCCTTGTTGGCGGGCCAAGGCGCATACAGCGTGCCAATGCTCTGCGTGTTCGCGTTGTTGACGGGGCTGGGGAGCTGTACGGCGTTTGGCGCAGCGATCAAAGTGAGCGCGACGAATTGGCCAAAACATCGGGGCACGGCGACGGCGTTTCCATTGAGCGCATTTGGATTGAGTGCGCTGTTTTATACAAGCATCGGGGCTGTTGTCTTTCCGGCTGACACGGCAGGGTACCTGCTGCTGCTGGTGGTGGGATGTACTGGAATGATATTTGTTGGAGGCTTGAGCTTGCAGATTGTGAAGGGAGATGGGGCTGGTAAGTATCGGGCTGTGGCTAAGGACGAACGGCCTGGGGTTGGCAGGAGAAGTAGTAGCAAGATGAGGAGGATTAGTGCGCATGCGCATGCAAGAACAAGTAGTGGAAGCATGGGCGAGGCTGGTAAGGTTTCTTTCCGTCTCAACAATCGCACACACGTTGACACACGTGTCAATCAGGCACGCCCGAGGAAACGTCCTCTCTCGTCTCCTCCCCTTCCACCAGCACTCCTCCATCCGACGTCGACGAACGTGGCCACCAGCTCCCAACTGACCATCACTCGAAACCAGAAATCACGGGCTTCCAGCTCTTGAAGACGCCAAAGTTCTGGCAGCTCTTCGTCCTACTCAGCTTGCTGTGCGGCGTCGGGCTGATGACGATCAACAACATCGGCAATAATGCCTTGACACTCTGGCACCACTTCGACAAAACCGCATCCCACGACTTCATTCAGAAGCGCCAGCTCATGCACGTCAGCATCTTATCTTTTTGCTCATTCTTGGGTAGACTGTCTTCCGGTATCGGCAGTGACTGGCTGATCCATCATCACGCTTCTCGATTCTGGACGCTGGTGGTATCCGCCTGTCTCTTCGCCGCGGCGCAGATTGCTGCGCTCACGATTGACGATCCGCGTAGTCTCGTCGTCCTCAGCAGCCTGACAGGACTGGCGTATGGGGCTCTATTTGGTGTGTATCCCGCTCTCGTGGCCGATACATTTGGTCCTTCTGGCTTGGGCATCAACTGGGGTGCCATTACTATGGCGCCAGTACTCAGTGCAAACTTCTTCAATATAGCGTATGGTGCGATCCTGGATAGTCACAGTCACGTTGACACGAAAACGAAGGAGACGGTGTGTCTGGACGGCAAGCTGTGCTATAGCTCCGCGTACTGGTTGACGTTGGGGGCGAGTTGTGTAGGGCTGGGTTGGTCGGCTTGGCTGATACGGCGTGAGCGGCTGGAGAAGGTGAGGGAATGGGGCAGGGAGCATGAAGGCTGACCGTCCGTTGCTTCTCGCTACGATATATGGCACTGGTGTAGAAATAGAACGAAGCGTTGAAAGCGAGAAATTAACATACATTCCCATCGAGCAGAATAACAGTAATAGTTGGCTGCGCAGTGCTTGACGAAGGTTATGGCCGCTTCTTCGAAAGGCACAAGACCTAAGGCGGCGAAGCACTCATACGTCAACTTTGACTCATTTTGACAATCTTCGAAGAGCATCGGGAGGTTCAAGGTAGCTGTCGCACAACTCATTGATCCAAGTTCTTCCGTGGCCTGACCCTCCTCGCTTCTCTGCCCTTCCCGGATCTAGACCAGGAACTCCATCTAGCCTGACCTTTGCTAAGACTTTCAAGTGGTCCAGACTGCCTGTGATCACACCGATGCGAATGAGCTCGGTCTTGAAGGTGTCGCAATGCACACGGACGGAGTGGATCCTTACAACACGCCCCTATACGGTGAGCGCATCGTCATGCTCAAAAGACCGCTCGACGAGGACAACGAACAAGAAATACCGCAATGAGAGGGGTAAGCTTGCCGTCGCATCGGCCAGGCTTCCTGCGACCCCTTGGACCGCTTCGGGCAAGCCTTAAGATGAGTGGCACGTCGGCAAAGACGGGCGGCGGAGTCAGTCCACCGTTTTGCAGCCTCCAAGGCTCCTCAAGGCCGCGCAAGCAGCAAGCTCGGTCGGTAGTTGTGTCGATGACAAGCTTCGTATGTAGTTTCAAGAAGGTGGATCAGGCTTTGGGATTCCTGAGTTTTGGTGTTTGTAACTCATTCCTGCGCCTTCATTGGCAGTGTATATCAGCGCAAACCACCTTGGGCCCAAGACTCCGACGCGTGAGGATGTAGTAATTTAACGGATCTCAAGGCCGTGCAAGAGCTCCTTTCTGCACAGATCAGTGGATGGACACACCTTCATTATTAAGTGATGCAAGTCAATCCTGAAACAGCGCTCATCTCGTTCAAATGCCGCCGGCTGAACCTCGGGTGTCTTGGACTGACCAACACAAAGTCAGCGCATATGCTTCCATCGAATCTCATGTTATGATTATCAGGTGGTCCTTGATATGCATGTCTTATGCTGCTCGCAGCTCACAGATTCGACGGCAGCAGGGAGAGCAACCCATTTCCTGACCAAGCCATGGACGACATCCTCTCCAGTCTACTATCTTCACCGGCGGAGGACATTGTGCTTCCAACGGGGGCGCAGGGCATGCGTAAAGTTGACAATGCGCCTGGAATCTACACTATCGACGGAACGGACCAACTCCTGAAAGCAGGGTCGTCCATCAAGCTTAGCGAGGCTGAGGCCATGAGATTCGTCTCTGGCGCCACCAATATCCCAATTCCGCGAGTACACAAATCGTTCATCTTGGCAGGCAATGGATATATTTTCATGGACCGTGTACCGGGCAGGCCACTATCCCAGATATGGAAGTCTCGTTTGCCGGTTCAGAGGAATTCTTTGGTCAGCCAGCTACGGAGCATCGTGCAGGAGTTGAACTCGCTGCGCGGGAATTTCTTTGGTGCTCTGTGGGAAGAGCCTAGCGTGGATGTGTTTTTCATGCATCTTCCATTCAAGGACGTCAAATTATCATACGGACCGTTCAGGAATCGCCAGGAGTACAATCAGGGACTCATTGATGCATTGCACAACGCGCGCCCGGAGGGCTCACTCGATGATCTCGATCAAGGCGTGGTTGAGCAGCTTCTTCGACTCTCTGACGACACCAAAGTCTTCTCACATGGAGACTTGCACCCTGGTAATATTCTTGTCGACGAGCAGACAAATCTGATTACAAGCATCGTCGATTGGGAAGGCGCCGGCTTCAGTGTTCGAGGCAGAGAATATTTCGAGGCCAAGTCTCGTGCACATGACCCAGAATGGAGCACAGCACTTGACCAGATATTCGATGAGAACGAACGAGAACCCTACGAGCTTTTCAGGCAGCTCAACCAAGCCCTGACACGATACACATGTGTCTGATGTCCTACCATCTGCGAACTCTCGACAACTGATCTCGTTGCCTTAAGGCTTCAATCGGTAGATGTCCACCTTACCGATACAGCTTGGGCCACCTTCTCGGCGGACTGACCAACCAAGCGGGAAATCCAATCGGATGTGCCCGCAGATACGACTTCTTCTGCTTCTAGCGAAATCATGGCCCTGAGCACCCAATCCTGACATCTCTCCACGCCATCTCGGGGCGCAGGTTCTAGGCTTATGAGCTCGGCGGCTCTTCTGACGCTGCTATGGTCTAGTGCCGCTACGACGAAGGAGCCCGCCGAGCTTCTGCTGCGAAGTAGGACGTGCCGTCGTATATCGAACTGGTAAATCAACCTCGAGAGGTCGACCAAGCTGACGTGGAGCAGGATGCCGCTTTGTTCATTTCTTCGGTGGATTGCCAGAGCCCAGTGGGATCGATGGTTCGAGTCTGTGCCCGGCCCGTAAATAACGATTGATAGGACAAATTCAGACATGCTTTGTGCAACTGTTAGCATGGATCCCACATAGGACGACAGGGTTTGGCTAATGGTATGGAGAAGCTCTGTCAATTCAGAAACCCACCCGCGAGGAGAAAATTTCAACGGCGACGTGAGCCCGCGCAATTATGTGACATAGATGCGAATCATTTGAGTGGACAATGATATCTTTTGTACGTAGACTATGCTGTGCAGCATAGGCCGCAACGTCTATCGTCATAGAACGCAAGTCGCGGTGAGAGAGGCAGAGTAGTCTTTTGCTGCTGATCATGGTTGGGGCGCTACACAGGAAGACGGCTATACCTAGCTGGGATTGGGCATTAGGACGTCCCATTTATGGTATGGGTGCCCATGATCACTGCGCAGCACGCCTGCGAAAGAGGAAGAGCGTGTACTACGGCAATCCTAGTAAAAGTCATGAGTACCGATCTCGTGTCTTGATAGATCCCTCGAATCTCATTTTAACTCGTAGTTATATTGCACTATAGTAGATACTCTACCTCTAAACAAGCGCTCTAAGTACAAGAGCCCTAATGTAACATATAGCTTGTAATATTCTGCTACTTTACTATCATGAGGCTATAGTATTATAGAAGGTCTACTATATTAGGCTTAGTAGCTAGCAAACTCTCTTCTAGAGTACCTAATACTATCTTTCATAAAAAGATTATACCTATACTAAGAAACTCCTTTTAAATAAGAAGATTATCTTACATAGTAGTTAGATAATTAAAAGTACTTTAAAGATCCTATAATTACCTATAATAATCTGAATAATATAAATAACATGAATAATTTAAATAATATGAATAATTCAAATAACATGAATAATTTAAATAATATAAATAATTCAAATAACATGAATAATTTAAATAATATGAATAATTCAAATAACATGAATAATATAAATAATATAAATAATATAAATAACATGAATAATATAAATAATATAAATAATATAAATAACATAAATAATATAAATAAGATAAATAATATAAATAATATAAATAACATGAATAATATAAATAATATAAATAATATAAATAATATAAATAATATAAATAATATAAATAAGATAAATAATATAAATAATATAAATAACATGAATAATATAAATAATATAAATAATATAAATAATATAAATAATATAAATAATGTTAAAATGTAATAGGTAGTCGCATACTAGCTACACTAAGTTAGTAGGAGTTAGAGTTAGGCAGGACCCTAACTCTAACCTCCCTGACTTAGGTTAGAGGTTAGGGGATATATAACTCTAGCTAGGAAGAGAAGAGTTTTTACCTTCTCTTTAATCTATTAACTACGTTTGTTATATATCTAATACCTAACATAATATATTCATTCTGTAGCTACTTCCTATACGTAAATCTATTGCCTAAATAAGGGGATTAATTTAACAGGTTATAAGCCTAGGTTTTACCTATAGCTAGAAGAATTTGTTAGAAGAGTATACTTAATCTGCTAGATGATTAAGGGCAGACTAGAGGCCGCTACTACACTATGTAAAGGAGACTAGAGCCTATTAGAGCATGTTAGACAGACTCTTAAGACGCAGATAAGACATAAAAGAGCCTAGCAACTATTTAGACATAGTTGAAAAGTTTGTAGTTACCTTCTAAAACTGTTAAAAAGTTTGTAGTTACCTTCTAAAACTATACGGTAATTTGACATATAACTATCTTTATCTATTTTATATTTATTTACTATTTATAATACTTCCTTACTATAGATTTATCTAAGGACTAAAAGAAAGTTCCTACTCTAACATAAGAAAACAACGAATTCTAGTTCAAGTAGGAGTCCTGTCTCCTTATGTCAAAGAAGTACGCATAGCTAATCGACTAGAAGGCGCTACTCCTAATAAGCCTGAAGATTGTAATTACAAATAGCGAAGTACTAGTAGTTAGAGCAGACGTTAGAGTAAGCTAGAGAGCCGAGCTCGCAAGACAGGCAAGTTAATAGTCAGAGGAACTACCTACTACTTAGTAGTCGCCTTTCATCTTTTCAGGCATACCTCTACGCGAACTCTAGTTAGACTTAAAGGATAATTAGTTAGACTTAAAGGGTAAGTAGCTAGTCCTACTATAGTAGTACTTAAGGCATGCAAGCGAGCGACTACAGAGATCCTCTGATCTATCCTTAGCTATACAGAGAGATTAGAGCTAACAAAGTGCTTGTTAGAGCTAGTCAGGATCTTAGGACTAAAGAGACTAGACCCTTAAAGGTACTATGCTACTATCTACTAATGAAGATAGGGCATAGTCGTAATATGTCGTAAGTAACTAGATGTATAAGCTAGCTAATACTAACGAGTAGTTTAAGGCTAATTTAACTGCCCTATATGAGATATTATAGAGCCTCGATAAGACTAATAGCACTCTGACGCTTAAGTGTAAGACAGCCATAGAGGCATAGGCTATATTACTCTTAAAATACAAGAAGAACCTTCTAACATCCTTGAGGGTATACTAGTAACAGTACATAATGTACGAGATAGACAAGGATACAAGCATTAATGACGCCTATGTAATACTTACAAACCTATTACAAAAGATCATTAATGTTAAGCCTAAGACAAGGATGTTATACACATAGGACAGAGTTGTCTAATAGCTCCTTAATGCCCTACCTAAGCACTACTACAACCTAAGACATAACATTAATCTAATAGGTATAAAGGATAGTTAGAGAGTCCTGTATATTCTGTTCGAGGAGGAGTTGTACCTAAAGGGATCTAACATTACAATAAGCGCGGAAGTTAGAAAGGGTAGAGCGTACTTCCTTTGCAGTTTACTAGACTATATAGTGTAGAAGTACCTATGATTACCTAATGCACAAAAGGCACTAAAAGAGAAGCAGAAGCTACGTAAGTACTATAGTAGCCTACTACGCTAAAGGAACACTAAGCTAAGGTCTCTGACTTAGAAGATTAGAGTATTAGAGATAAAGAGCAAGAAGCCTAGTGTCATGAGTGTCAGGAGTACTGTAGGTTTCAGGATCATGAGGGTCCTAAGTGCTATAAGTCATAGGTATAGTTATAGGAGTACTATAAGTCATAGGCATAGTCATAGGAGAAAGGATCTGTCACGTGAGGACAGATCCCTAGATCTGTAGGGTTAGTCTACAGATCTACAGGCCTATAAGGAAGAAGGGATCTGTCACGGGATAATAGACCCTTAGATCTATAGGGTTAGTCTATAGATCTACAAACACAGATCTGTTAGGTCTGTCGACAGATCTAACAGAGCTACTCTGTCTCTCTAGTATATAGGGATAGCTTCAGGATAGGCAGTTAGGAGCTTTATGCTTAATTTAATTCCCTTTCCCTAGGAGATAGTTAGTTACAAGGTTAACTGCTATTGTCGATATTCTTTATAGCTCTGCGAGTCTAATACCTAGTTACCTTCCTGCTATCGGCACCTACCCTTATGACATTTTAAGCACCACTTCTAAGGAAGCATCAGGGGACTTGTCGAGCGCTTAACATACGCCTATGTCAAGTAGTTCTTTAGCTGTTAGTTTAACTTCTAGTGACAATTAACTGACACTACAAGAACAAGTTGCCGCTATACCTCAAATTACGTAGTAGCTTAAATCTATTTACCTTAGCGAGATAGCTCTAGCATCTGTCGCAGGTTCAACTACCGGGAATAGACATAGTAATAATGGCTTCAAAATAGGAAGCCCTACAGAGTTTACAGGACAATAATCTTAAGTCGAGATGTTTATCCTACAATGCTAGTTAGCATTTAACGTAGATACAGAATAGTTTATAACATATCATAAGCGAATGATGTACATTGTCTCTTACCTAAAGGGACTAGCGTTCGAGTTTATCTAGCCTCATCTAACAGATTATCTAGATTACGTTAGTAACGTCAAAGCTAGGAAGACGACAACTAGGGAGATTCTTAACTTAGACAAGTCTTTGTTTAAGGCATTACGCGAAGCGTTTAGGCTTAGTAATAAGCAACAAGAGGCTAAGAGAGCTCTCCTAGGAATCTAGCAGAAGGGTTCTGCCATTAAGTACTACGCGGACTTTTAGACCCTCTCTGCTCGAGTCGACTAGAATGATAATGCTTTAGCCGCTTAGTTCTACTAGGGACTAAAGGAGACGGTTAAAGACGAAATTGCCTAAGGAGATCGGCTAACGACATTCAAGGAAATGAGCAATCTCGCGATTAGAATCGATAATTGCATCTAGGAACGACAGCAAGAACGACAACATGGAAATCGCAAGCTAGTACAGGCTAACTATAAGGTCTAACGATTAGCACTAAAATGGCGAAGCGATTACTATAGTCTCTAACCTATAGAGTTAGATGCGACTAAGGGGCGTCTAAGGAATAGACCCTAAGGAAAGCCGCAGAAGGGCTCTCATCCCTAGAATAGTCTGAAGAAGCTATTTGACAAGAGTAATCTCGAGTGCCATAACTGTAGAAAGAAAGGACACTTTGCCTGCAAGTATTTTGCTAAGAGGTAACGACAAGAACTACCTAGGATAGAGCAGGCTTACGCGACTATAACGGCGCCTTAGTAAAAGGCTGCTACTACTCGAGAACCGGACTATGCTGCACTTACTTAGACTACATGCTATGACGACGATTGTCGAATTCACATGAGTGATAAAAATGGTTCCGGATAGTACCCTAGCCGAAACAAGGCATAGTCGATCTGTGCGCTAAGAGGTATACCTTCTAGTACGACAGTCCTAAGGCAATAGGAGCTAGAAGAAGAAGAAGAAGGTTCAGACGACAACTACAAGATTGTCGAAGCTGTTGTTCCTGATTCCGAGGAAGACGAGAGCATAGAGCAATAGGCTATGCCACTACATGACATCAGGCTTAATATTATCCGAATCATACAGAACTAGTAGGCTCAGGCTTGCCCATGGATTAATGGAGTATAACATGTCAACTAGCTTTAGTATGACGAACTAGCCGACTGTATGCGACGACACCTAAGGAGACTACTAGTTGTAGCTTAACCTCACGCGCATTAGAAAGTTGTCTAAGAAATTATACCGTTCGGGGTAGAGTTTACGCCCTAGGGAGGCTACCTAACCTACGAAGGTATTCAGATTCCACGAGCGCTACAGCTCCGAGTCTATTACTTAAAGATAGAGTACGCAAGAAACGCGTAGGAACAGCGAGGCTAAGAGCGAGAACGACCTCTTAGGCCAGAAAACGGTAACGCTTAGAGAAGAAGCCGAGACTATACGATCCCTAAACTAGTCCGTAAAGACAGTTATTTAGGAAACGACAAGGTCCGCTAGAATTAGACCTATAGACAGACTAGACAGGGCTGCAACGATGTGCCGCGATTAGCGCCAGATACGCGAATAACCTTAGAGTATAGGTACACATCGACGAGACGCTAGCTAGGGCCTTAATAGATTCAGGATGTACTAGAATCTTCATGACGCCTAAGTTCGCCAGGATGGCTAGGATAAAGCTACAGGCGAAGACGAATGCTTTCTCGCTACAAGCGATTAATAGAAAGCCGGTTACGTACAACTAAGGAATAGTTGACGAAGAGACTAAGATGATGCCTCTACGGATAGGACGCTACTAAGAGATGCTCTAGTTCAACATCACAGAGTCACTAGGCTTGGATGTAGTACTAGGGTTACTATAGCTAAGAAACGCTAACCCCTATATCGACTAGAAGAATGAGAGGATCTAGTTCCTAGAACTCTCAAGATCGATACCTCTACCTATAGTACACGACGTACTAGGTAAGATCGAAATATGTGCTATGACTTCAAGCGAGATAGTAGCCGCTATTAAGGATCTAGAACAGGAAGTGCATGTCCTATAGGTTAAAGCAACGCAAACGGAAGTCAGGGTCGAATTCATAGTTCCTAATAAGTATAAAGAGTTCGCTACTCTTTTCGAGGAAGAACCTGACTAAGAAGCTCTGCTAGAACACTAGGAGTAGGACTACAGGATACCCTTACTCCCTAGCAAGATACTAACGAAGCAATCAGTTCGCCTATTATTAGCGGCGAAACTAGAGATTCTCCAGAAATACCTAGAAGACAACCTCTAGAAAGGCTTTATCCGCGAGTCGTAGTCCCTAGCTAGATACCTGATCCTGTTTGTGCCTAAGGGGGAAGATAACTAGCGACTCTGCGTAGGTTATCGTAGATTAAACGACATCATGATAAAGAATAGTTATCCGCTTCCTTTGCTCTCAGAATTACAGGACTGCCTACAAGGAGCAATGTAGTTCTCGAAGTTCGATATACCTAGAGTATATAACCGAATTCGAATTAAGGAAGGCGAAGAATAGAAGACTACGTTCCGAACTAGGTTTAGACACTACGAGTATATAGTTATGCTATTTAGGTTGACAAACACCCTAGCTACATAGTAGGCATTTATTAACAATGTGCTACGAGAGTACCTTGACGTCTTTGTAGTTATATACCTAGACGACATCCTCGTCTACTCCCGGACGATCAAAGAGCATAGGACTCATGTATGCAAGGTACTTTAGAAACTCTAGGATTACCGGTTAAAGGTTAAGCCTTAGAAGAGCGAGTTTTACAAGCAGGAAGTATAATTCCTTGGCTACGTAGTAGCATAGAATAGAATCAAGATAGACACTAAGAAAGTCTAAGTCATAAAAGAGTAGCCTACGCTAACTAATATTAAGGAAGTATAGTCCTTCTGATACGGTTGATACTAGGGGACCATTTGAACCGCATGGGTTCTAATAGCCGCCCTTAGCATGCAGTGACCCTGCCACATATGGCAAGGGGGTCCTTCGTACATACGTTGGCTCGTATGTCGTCCGAGTAGGATCAGTTGTCGACGTAGGACGCCCCCATGTCGCGGACCCTACAGTACCCCTACGGGGTTAGGCTCGGACATGCTTTCCCTAATTAAGGAGCGTCGGGGGTTATAAGCACCCTTAGCGCCACCTCTGCGATAAGCAGAAAGCAGCGCTGTCTTGTACCTACTAAAAGGTCGGATTACTCTGTCACACTGCGAGATATTTTCATATCATATAGCACATACATCTATATTAGTTCTGCTTTCTCCCCCCTGCTTTGCAGTCTAGCAGAGAATACTACGATATGTCTAGAGCACTACGAACTCGCAACTAACGCGTAGCGAGCGCCATCCTAAGCGCCCGCGATAGCGAAGCTGGCCTAAGTAACTAGCCCGTAGAAGTAACCGCTGCAAGCGACACTGCATCGAGCGACAGTTCCGCTAGAGGACAATTACGCGGCGGACTAGGTAATAGACCCCCCGCACAGGGACCGCAGCTAACCCCGACTATCGACCTGGCCCTCATAGCCATGATTGTCGATTAGGTCGCGGACCGCCTTGCGAACCAGAGCTAGAGCTGCACCGCTCCTAGCAGCGACAACGGCGAGGACGACGAAGACGTCGCTATAAGCGGTACTAACGAACTAGCGGACGAAGAAATCTAGCGAGATTTCACGCTAGGGACCCGCGAAGACAACTTACTAGGAGGCGCAGACCCTCCGCGTGTGCCTGCGAACTTAGTGCCTAAATTCGGGGCCATAGTAGGCTAACTAGGAGGTAGTCGTAACGCATGTAACCCGAAGCCGTTTAAGGGAGACACCTTGAAGGAGGCTCGAACTTTCTTGCAGGCATGTAAGGCAGTTTTCGTGCTTAACCTACGCGGATATTCCACGGAGGGCGAACGAGTCGCCTTTAGTGTGATGTGGCTCGAAGAGGATAAGGAACCTCGCAACAATTAGCATGAGCGGTATGACCTTATGCGGGTCCACGACAGAACGTATACGTGGGCGGACTTTCGCTAGTTCTGTGTCGACTAGGTCGAGGATCCGGGGAATCGCGCCCTTACCGTGTCCGTCGAGTACGAGAAGGCTAAGCAGGGGAAGGGACAAACAACCTCTAGCTTCGCAACCTATCTCGCCACGCTCGAGGGACAGATGCTACCCTATACCGAGACGCAACGCGTGCGGCACTTGCTCGTCAAACTCGATGACGATCTTCAGAACACGATCATGACTTTTCATGAACTTCCGACAACTCGGCAAGACCTCGTGTCCCTTGCGACACGTATGGAAATCACCTTGAAGCGAAATAGGAAATCGGGCGGTAAGGACAATAAGCGTCTAAGCCCTGAGGACCCCCCGAAGGGCCGCTATCACAAGCGCCCTAGGGGCTACGTCTAACGCGGTAGTTCATTCTAGAGGAGCAAGCCCTCCGAGCTAAAAGACGGTAGCGAGAAGCCTCCGAGTAGCTGCTACATCTGTAGAGCGAGGGACTACTAGGCGGCTCGCTGTCCTAAACGAAGTGATGGGAAGAAGGTAAGCAAAGTGTCCGAAACCTCCCTAGAGGGGAGGCGAAAGAAGGACAAGCCTGAGACAACCGAATAGCTACCGCGGGTATCCAAGCTGTCTGTTACCGATGGTGTAGACTCGTGGCCTGCGCGGCGCCTATCTGGCGCGGTCCGAGTTAATGGCTCGCTCGAGCTAGTAGACTGTATGTTAGATGACCTTGCGGAGGTTAACGTGATACCCTAGAGGGTAATCGTACGGCTCGGTTTGAAGCCGATCCTAGGAGCCCTGCTGCCTACTATGAAGTCTTTTCGGGGCGAAGGCGCAGCGGCTCGAGGCGCGTATAACGTGCGCCTCTAACTCGCGGACTCCTCGGGAGAAGTGCGCGAGACTAACGAAGTCTTCTACGCTAAAGACGTTCCTGATAAGGAGCTCCTACTCGGCTACCCTTAGCGCTACAAGCAGGGAGTCGTTGTTGATAGAGCTACTAACAACTAGTTCTACGGCTCTATAGGCGAAGTTCCTGCGGTGCGGATGCGTGACGCACACAGCTTCTACAAGGACATGAAGAAGGTCTAATGCGTGTATGCGGTCCGCATACAGAACGTCAAGGAAGACGTTACCCTTCCGCCTGAGTTAGAGGAATACGCCGATATTTTCGACGCAGAGGCTGCGGCCTATGCCCGGGCCCTAGACGCGGAACATGCGATTAACCTTAAGGAGGGTTACAATCCTCCGCATCGACCTCTGTACCCTATGTCGGAATCGCAGCTCGAAACACTTCGAGACTACCTCTACAAGGCGCAAAGGAACGCGTGGATCCGACGAAGCGACAGCGAGGCTAGAGCGTTAGTTATGTTCGTCCCGAAGAAGGATAACACGCTCCGCCTATACGTTGACTATAGGGGCCTTAACGCGGTAACCTAGAAGAACCGCTGCCCCCTACTACTTATTAGCGAGACGCTTGACCGCCTTAGTCGCGCCGCCATCTTCTCGTCTATTGACTTGAAGGACGCCTACTACTAGATACCGATCTGAAAGGGCGACGAGTAGAAGACTGCATTCCGAATGTAGTACGGACACTTTAAGTATACAGTAGTACTATTTGGCTTGACTAACGCACTAGCGACGTTCTAAGCGTATATCAACCGGGCCCTAGCCGGCCTCGTTGACACCTGCTACGTAGTGTATTTAGACGATATACTAGTCTATTCCGACTCGAAGGAGGAGTATATGCCGCATCTAAGTATAGTGCTTAAACGGCTCCGCAAGTTTGCTCTCTACGCGAACCTAAAGAAGTGCTCATTCCTGACGGATAGGATTGAGTTTCTCGGATACATCGTCTCTACGGAAGGAGTCATCATAGATGACTGAAAGGTGTCCGCAATCGCGGAGTAGCCGCGGCTAACTACCCTCTAAGAAGTGCAGGTGTTCCTAGGATTTACTAACTTCTACCGCAGATTCATACGATCTTACTCGAAGATCGTGGCTCCTCTCACGGCCCTCGCAAAGGGCGCGGTTCGAGGAAAAAAGCCAGGGAAAGTGCCTTGGGAGGAGGCTTAGAGCAAGGCCTTCTCTAAACTTAAAGCAGCTTTTCAAACTACGCCTATACTTCGGCACTTTGACCCCGCTACGAAGATCCGGATAGAGACCGATGCTTCAAAATTCGTAATAGCCGCAATTATATCGCAGCTCTAGTCGCATGAAGGTAGTACGCGATAGTACCTGATTGCCTTCTAGTCGCGGAAGATGCAGGGCGCTAAGCTTAACTACGAGACTCACGACTAAGAGCTTTTGGCTATTGTTGACGGCTTTAAGGAGTACTAACACTACCTCGAAGGCGTAGCGCACCCTATTAAGGTGCTTGCCGACCATAACAACCTTCGCGGCTTCATGGGCATAAAGCAGCTAAGTAGTCGGTAAGCAAGGTAGGCGACTTTCCTCGCTAGCTTTAACTTCGTTATCTAGCATCGTTCCGGAAAGACGAATCCGGCCGACGGTCCTTCGCGACGACCGGACTACGACACTAGGGAAGAGGGTAACCGACAGCTTCTCCCTACGCTGCAAACGAAGCTTGTAGTTTAGGGCGGCGATCTGTCGTTAGCTCCTCTTGTAGGTCGACTGCGGGTCTAATAGGGCCTCACGGCCTCCGCTAGTGACGAACCCTCCTATCTGGCAGTTGTGGCGACCGTGTCTAGCTCGATCCGTGCGGTAGTTAACCGGCTCACATGCGGTAAGCATGCGATGTCTGAAGAACCCTTTAAAGAAGTCTCGAGACTTATTTAGCGGTTGTAAGAGCGAGAACCGGAGTTAATTAATGAGGGTGTAGCCCTCTAGGACACCGCAGGCAGTCCGAAGTACTAGACTAAGTCAGGCGACTTGTAGTACTTTGACAATAGGCTCTACGTACCCGCCGACCGCGTACTCCGTTCGCAGCTCCTCCGTATTCATCATGACAATGAACTTGCGGGCCATTTTGGCGTAGAGAAGACAAACGCACTTCTCGGACGCAAATACTAGTAGCCTACGCTAGAACAGGATGTCTCTGACTATGTCAAATCCTGCCAGACGTGCCAGATTAGCAAATCTCGGCGCTATCGCCCCTACGGCGATGCTCAGGCGCTCCTACTACTAGAGAGACTATGGCAAGACTTGACCATAGATTTTATTACTGATTTGCCGCTAGCAAAGTAGAAAGGCGATGTAGTTGATGCTGTCCTTGTAGTAGTCGACTAATACTCGAAGATAAATATCTTCATCCTATGTACGAAAAAGTGCACAAGTAGCGAGCTTGCGCGGCTACTTCGCGACGAAGTCATACGGCGCTTTAGTGTCCCCCGAAGTATCCTATCGGATCGAGGTTCTGTCTTTACTAGTAAATACTAGCAAGAATTTGTGTTTAAGGCGCGTGTTAAGCACCGCCTAAGTACAGCATTCTATCTACAGACTAATAGTCAGACTAAACGTATGAACTAGACTCTTAAGCAGTACCTTCGGTGCTACTACGCTAAGAACCAGGATGCCTAGGCCGACGCAATTCCTATGGCGGAATTTGCAGTTAATAACAGCGTGCATGCTGCTATGCGCATGTCGCCATTTCAGATTCTTTATGGCTTTGATCCGGAAATACACCTAGAACCGCCTCAGGACGAGTCTTCTGAGGAGAGGGTGCCGGCCGCCGCGGAATCAGCGCGGCGTATGCGCGAGGTACATTCGGTGCTAATAGAACACTAGAAAAAGGCCTCAGAATCCCAGATTAAACATAATAACACCCGTGCTAAACCGATGTAGTACGCAGTTAGTACGAAGGTGTTACTGTCGACGAAGAATCTCAAGCTGAAACTTCCGAGCAAGAAGATGACGCCAAGGTTCGTCGGACCCTTCCGGATACGCGACACAATAGGCTCGCAGGCGTACCGGCTATCGTTGCTATCGTTGTATCGTGTGCATGACGTCTTCTACGTATCTCTACTCGAACCATGGGTACAGCGCGAGGGCGAAGAGCCTGCGGACCCGATGCTAGTAGCAGAAGAGAACGAAGAGTAGGAAGTCGAGGGTATTAAGGACAGTATGCGGCGCAAGGGCGCAACGCACTATCTAGTGAAGTAGAAAGGATACCTACCTAAGTACACATAATGGGTTCTGGCCGAAGACTACAAGAACGCTCCGGAAGCTATTCGTGAATTCGAAGAGCGGAGGAGGCGTAAGCAGGGCTTAAGAAGGTCGATTCGTGGGAAGATGAGAGTTCCGGAGCAGAATTCTTAACACGTGTATGTAGCGCATAACGCGCGAAGCGACAACGAGAAGCAAACGCCCTACTTATACATCATTGATGCCTAAAGGCACACCTAGAATAAACCTAAGAAGAACAAGAGACATGCTCGGATTAGCTTCGTAGCTAATGCTTAGCGACTACTAGTTAGGGGCTTCCTGACTAAACCCGAAGCAGGAGAGTCTTTCTTGTTACGGTCCGCTAGGGACTACCTACCCGCACGGGGTCCACTAAACACCCCGAAGCGACTATGAGTAACAGGGGTAGCAACGCCACGAAGAGAGGCTAGCATCTTCTTCTTTAGTAGGTTGCGAGGGAGCTCGTCTTCGGAGCCTATAGTAGCCAGAGAACTAGCGACACCCTTACTACGCCTAGTCGCGACGACTACCTCATCCTTAGCATCAGAAGGCGAAGAGACTCGAGCGCGCTTGCGGCTGTCGCGCTCGGCCCTCGAGATCATCTTGCGCTTCTTGACACGAGTGTTAACCACATCATCGGACTTAGTGTCTCCCTCAGGCGTAACCGGTATAGTGACACTACGGCGCGAAGGGATCACGTTAGGACTAAAGGTATCCTAAACGTCGTCATCCTCCTCATCCTCAAAGATCTGGCCTAGAGGCTTGTACCTTAGCGTCTTGACGGACGCAGTGCGGGTCGCAAGCGGGGAAGGCTCGGCTTCCTCGTCGCTGACCTCAATTTCGGCCCTGGCCCTCTTCTTCTTCTTAGACAGTAGCGTCGAGGCGGCGTAGGCAGCGGCGCTACAATGTGTTAGCTGTACGCACGCGACAGGATTCGAGTGAGTAACTTACGGCTTAGTCCTTAGGACCGGCTTAGAGGCAGGCTGCCTCTCGGTACGGCGCTAGGGCGTGGCCTTAGCGGCGGGAGCGGCGAATTGCTTGATAACCTTCTTGCGGATCATCCGCGTTTCGAAGTCATCGTTAATAGAGGCAAGGGCCCCGAGTTGCTGACGCTGACGGCTAGTCGGATACTTCTCGACGCTAACGTTAGCCTAGCGGAAAAGTCAGCATTTCATACTCGGAGGGTACCCGCACTATATGCGTACTATGGCGAAGGTCTCGACCCTAACGGTTAGCACCTTCAAGATCTTCTAGACTAAGTCTGCGATTAGACCTAGACAAACGTTTTCGCCTGTTAGCAGAGAGTCGAAGCGAACGCTGCCGTGAGAACGGTTAGCAGTCGCGGTGAAGCACGAGAGGGCGCCGAGCAGGTAGGCGAGTACCTCGCGGTACTTAGCCTGTAGCCTGTTCATAGTCGGAGTGCCTTTAGCAATCCCCTTGTCGCGCGTACTCTAGAAGTCATCGATGTTACGGCAGAGCTAGTTGTACTCGCTATACACCTCTTCAGGGAGGTCTTAGCATTTTTGATACTTGCTATTACAGTTAACACAATTGCGGTAGACACCGCCCTCATCAAACCCGCCGACGTAGATCTCGGCTACGCTTCAGTTAGTACAAGTCACGCATACCTCGCGGGTAGGGGACGCCTTACTAACACGCGGAGGAGAGATGTGTGCAGCTTGGCTACTAAGGTTGTCGAGGCATCGTCGACACGAGCGACGATTACGGGCAGAGCGAGTAGCGTCGAACTTAGTCTGTAGCACATAAGCCATTATAGCTAAGACAGGTTAATTGATCTTGATTGATTAATTGAAGAAGAAGGAGCTCTAGTACGGACCCGCAGACATAGCGAGGCGCAAGCTAAGCGAAGTAGGAGCGGAGGTTGATGTTAGTGTCTTAGAACAGGAAAGTTTAGGAAGCGACGAGGTTTTTATACCCTCTGACAGCCCCCCTGTTGCCTACCGCAACCGTTAAGCTAGTAACTCGAACTACATGCGCAGAGCACCTGCCTCTAGTTGACTTACAAGGGGACCGAATGATGCAATAACGGATAACGCGGCTGTCACGCATGTGCGCCGACCGCACTCGTGCTAGCCTACTAGCATGGAAATGTGGCGAGGCCCGCGCTAGGAGCGCGCTCCTGCCGTTTCGAGCGGCGCGCGTAGAGCGTCCGCGCACTTTCCTACTACCCCGAGGTTCTGCGACACGTTCTTCACGGTCACGACTAAATAGGGACGGCCAAGCTACTTGGCGAGGCTAGCGCGCATGCTCGCCCTATAATTTCAAGGATTAACCGAAGTACGTACTCGTGGTTTCCTGATATCTCGATCCGCATGTAAAGCGAAGGTGTTACGAAGCCGCCTAACATGTAACAGATTAAAACCCGCCCGAGTTAGTAGCCTCCGCCCTGCACTCGCTACGAAGGTGTTAAGGTGTACGCATGACACATGTTACGCAGGCTATCTACCTAATTACCCTTGCGCGGTGTAAGCGTGCTACATCCCGTACCCTATATGTTCCGCGTGCGTTACTTAGTAAGGCTAGGGACATCCTCATAGGAGGAGGGGCAGTGATACGGTTGATACTAGGGGACCATTTAAACCGCATGGGTTCTAATGGCCGCCCTTGGCATGCAGTGACCCTGCCACATATGGCAAGGGGGTCCTTCGTACATACATTAGCTTGTATGTCGTCCGAGTAGGATCAGTTGTCGACGTAGGATGCCCCTACGTCGCTAACCCTACGGTACCCCTACGGGGTTAGGCTCGGACATGCTTTCCCTAATTAAGGAGCGTCGGGGGTTATAAGCACCCTTAGCGCCACCTCTGCGATAAGCAGAAAGCAGCGCTGTCTTGTACCTACTAAAAGGTCGGATTACTCTGTCACACTACGAGATATTTTCATATTATATAGCACATACATCTATATCACCTTCCTTAGGTTCGCTAACTTCTACCGAAGATTTGTAGCAAACTATTCGAAGATTACGGCACTACTTACGACTCTTACGACGAAGGATACACTATTCGTGTAGGACGACGCCTAACGGAATGCCTTTAAGGAACTTAAGCGACAATTTACAGATCAGCTAATCTTACTTGTATTCGACCTAGATAAGCCTATTATAGTCGAAACAGATGCCTCTGACGTAGTACTCAGGGTATGCTTAAGTTAACCTAGACCTAGTAGACGACTACAGCTAGTCGCCTACTACTCGAGGAAATTGTCTAGACCTAAACTCTAATACGACGTCTACAACAAAGAACTTCTAGCCATAGTAGACGCCTATAAGGCCTAGCGAGTCTACTTAGAAGGTTCTAAGCACTAGGTCACGGTCTACATAGACTATAAGAACTTGCGATACTTCATAACGACGAAAGAGTTAAACTAACGACAGGTTCGGTAGAGTAAGGAGCTCTCTAGTTTTAACTGTAAGATCGTCTATCGCAAGGGGACTAATAACACGCGCGCTGATGCACTTAGCCGCCAGACGGACTACATGAAGGGCGTGAAGTAGGAGAAACATGCTATTCTCTAGGAAAATAGCGATAGCATGCTAGGAGTTAACCGACTCGCGGCTACGACAGTCACATAGACTAGTGAATTTCAGGATGACCTGAAGAACGCCCTAGTCTATGACCTAACTACACTCGCTGTCTGTGACGACATTAATAGACAGGAGGATTAGGAAGACGAAGACAGAATCCTTCTGTTTTAAGGATTAGTATACGTGCTAACGTCTTTACGATTAGAGCTACTACAACTCCGACATGACGTACCTTAGGCAGGACACCTAGGAGTGTCTAAAATGAAGCAAATTCTCCGACAAGAATATTACTTCCCTAGGATAAGCAAGGCAATCGAGGACTACGTCTATTAATGTGTGACTTGCCGACAAAGTAAGCATGACTGTCACAAACCGTATAAGCTACTACGACTACTTAAGGTACCTTAACGGCCATAGGAATCGCTCGCCATGGATTTCATCGTTAAACTACCTTAGTCGAGAGAACCTACTACGAATGAGTTCTTCGACAGGATTATAGTAGTAGTTGACTAATTCACTAAGTTTAGGAAGTTTATCCCTTACCGCGAAGACTTTAAGACTAAAGATATCGCGCATGTCTTCATTAAATAGGTAGTAGTACTACACGGCATGCTATAGGACCTAGTAACAGATCGAGGATCCGTGTTTACCTCTAACTTCTAGAGAGCCCTAATAAGACAATTCTAGGTTAAACATCGACTAAGTACTTCCTTCTACCCTTAGACAGATAGACAGACAGAACGTCTAAATCAGACGTTAGAATAGTACCTTCGATCCTATGTGAATAGGGACTAGAACAACTAGGTAGAATTGTTGCTAATAGCATAGCTCGCGTATAATAGTATGCTAGCAGAGTCGACAGGACTCTCGCCTTTTTAGATGGCATATAGATTAGCTATAGAAGACGTCCTAGACGTCTTAGCTAGTAATCTGAACCTAGTAGTACTCGGACAAGTAGAACATCTACGCCGACTGCAAACAGAAGCACGACTTAACCTGTAGTTCTATTAGTAGAACATAGTATAGTACGCGAATCGTAAGAGAATTAAGGGACTAATTCTAAAGGAGGGGGACAAGGTATATCTCCTCTGCTGTCACATCAAATTAGACAAGCTAAGTAAAAAACTAGACGCTATAAAACTAGGACTATTCAGGATTAAGGCTAAGAAAGGACCAGTTAATTTTAAGTTATAGCTACCTAAGCAGATGAGAATATACCCTGTGTTCTATGTCTCTCTGCTAGAACAAGTAGCGCTAGACGCTACACTACAAATGGAACCCTTACTACTTAACCCTAAAGTAGAAGAACCTAAGTACTCTGTCAAGAAGATTGTCGACACTCGCTAGCGGGACGGACAGCAAGAGTACCTAGTAAAATGAGAAGGATATAGGAGTACCGAGAACACCTAGGAACCCCTAGAATATCTGCGAAACTGTTAGCAAAAGATACGGAGTTTCGAGAAAGGAACGAACCTAGGAAGAAGATCCTAAGCCACGACTAGACTCCTGTAGGATGCCGTTAGTCGGCTCGGCTATCACGCCATCTAGGAAACCCTAATATGAGGCGTTAGTAAAACCCTCTATTACGCTCTATGTCGTAGGACTAAGAGCGAGACCTGCCGAAGGATCTAGGTTAAGAAAGGAACCTAGCCTGCGAGAGAGCCTGTTCTTTGGCCTCATCCTCTCTAATCTCCCGCTCCTTAAGAGCGCGACTATCTTCGACCTCCTAGTCGACCGCGTCTAACTGTTTTCGAAGACGCATCTCCTTTGTATGCGCCTCTATTATCTTCTACGAAGCCTTAGCTAGGACCGCCTTCGCATAATCGAGATCAGTAATTAGTCTTTTCTGCTAATTACCTAACTTCTTCTATTTGACCTCTGTTACCTTTACGTTACAACTCCGACAGTTACTAAAGTAACATTACGAGCATTTCCCCGAGGAAATGTGTACCTAACAAACGAGCTTTAACTCTTGACACTAAGTACAGGACTTTATGCTGTCCTAGCCCTAACGATAGATTCGATTTGCGCGGCGTTTACGTTTCTGCGTTAAAGGGGCGTTAGTGTCTAGGATGACATAAGGTAGTAATGTAGAAAGAGAAGACATCATAGCATAAAAGGAAATGACAAGAGAAACCCCGCACTAATAAGGTAGCTTAGGGACGAGCTAGGCTAAGAGGGGGATAGTGTCATGAGTATTAGGAGTACTATAGGTTTTAGGATCATAAGGGTCCTAAGTGCTATAAGTTATAGGTATAGTTATAGGAGTACTATAAGTTATAGGCATAGTCATAGGAGAAAGGATCTGTCATGTAAGGATAGATCCCCGGATCTGTAGGGTTAGTCTATAGATCTACAGGCCTATAAGGAAGAAGGGATCTATTACAGGATAATAGACCCTTAGATCTATAGGGTTAGTCTACAGATCTACAGACATAGATCTATTAGGTCTGTCGACAGATCTAACAGAGCTACTCTGTCTCTCTAGTATATAGGGATAGCTTTAGGACAGGTAGTTAGGAGCTTCGTGCTTAATTTAATTCCCTTTCCCTAGGGGATAGTTAGTTACAAGGTTAACTACTATTATCGATATTCTTTATAGCTCTGCAAGTCTAATACCTAGTTACCTTCCTGCTATTAGCACCTACCCTTATAATACCTAGTCAGAGCAAATTACGCCTAGGTAAGAAGGACAAGAAGCGCATAGACAAGCGAAAGTACAAGAAGGCTAAGGCCTATGCTACAGATACGGACATATTGTTGTCCTTAGACAACTCTAACCTTAAGAGCTTAGTATTATTAGAGTACTCTAATTCCTCTGACAAATTAGATAACAAGTACGAATAGGTAGAAGCTATAGCTGACATAAAGGGCAAGCTTAAACAAAGTGTAGTTCTCCTTAACTCTAGCGTATTAGCCTACATGTCTAATAATAAGGATCTCTTTAGAAATCTAAACCTAACATAGCAAAGACAGATTAAAGTTAGGGGTAGTTTCTTAGAGAGTAGACATAGGGGTAAAATAGTAATCTCTAATGCGTTTAGGGGGAGTCTTGTAGTTCCTGCGCTTTATGTTCTATAATTAGGTGTTACTCTGATCTTAGGACAAAAGCTTGTTCGCAAATTCGACTTAGTTAGGATAATACTTCCTAATACGTTCTACATAGTAAACTTAAACATTAATCTAATTCTAGAATATTACTCTTAAGGTAGCGTATACTAACTCTAGAAGATTCATAGCATGCCTATTGCTTAGTTAGAGGGAGCTAAAAACTAGCTAGAGTCCCTGCTTACTCTAATAGCAGACTTAGAAGATGACCCTAAACTAAGGGCATAGAAATCCTATGACCTTTAGTATCGCTACTTTCTACATTATAGCTAGACAAAGCTTAAATCTCTTTATAAGGTCACGACCCTGAAGAACCTAATACCTGTAGTTAATAGCTTTGACTTTAAGGCATGTAGCCTCGCTAATATGAAGAAGAAGTAAGGAAAGGTTACAGATAGAAAGCGTTAGATTCTTGAGCTAATATTGTTAGACATCTATAGCCCTTTGCTATTATTAAGAGAAGGTTATAAGTATTTCCTAATCATTATAGACAATTACTCGTAAAAGGTATGTACATATCCGCTAAAGTATAGGTCTAATGTAGTAGACGCCCTACGTTACTAGTATAAGAAGATTAAGCTTAAGACTAATAGAGGTAAACTAATAGTAGTAAAGACTAATAACGCGCTAGAGCTAACGTCTCTACTAGGTTAGTAGGAGTCAGAGTATAGTATAGCGCTTAACCTAACTAAGGCATATAACTCTTACGTAAACAGAGTCGCGGAGAAGCACATTAGTAATGCTAAAAGAGTCGTTAGAGCGATACTACAGGATGTAGGACTTCCTACAGAACTCTTGCTAGAAGCTCTAGTTACAAGCTAATATGTGTGTAACCTATGCCTACTAGAAATCGACGATTTCTTGATTACGCTAGAGGAAGGTTAGTTAGAGTAGAGGCCTTTAGTAGACTATATCCGCGTTTAGGGGTACTAAGTTATTTCGTATATAGACCCTAAGTTGTTACTAAAGAATTTAAGAAAAGACAAGCTTATAAATCGCGGATAGGAAGGTATGTTTATTAGGTACGTTAAAGGTACTACTAAGATGTCGAAGGTTTAGGCGCTAGACATGAAGAAGGTTATTATAATAAGGTCTGTCAAATTCTTCGAAGAAAGCAAGGGGTATTAAAATTTAGGCAATAGATTTACACATAAGGAGTAGCTATAGAAAGAATATATTATGTTAGGTATTTAATATATAACAAACATGATTAATGTTAAGAGATAAGGTGAAAACTCTTCTCTCCCTAGCTAGGGTTCATATATCCCTTAACCCCTAACCCGAGTTAGAGAGGTTAGAGTTAGAGTCCTGCCTAACTCTAACTCCTACTAACTTAGTCCCGCTAGTATGTAGCTACCTACTACATTTTAACACTCCTACTTAGCTAACTTAGCGTACTCCCCTGTCTTCTAATCTACTAGCAAGTAAAGATGTTTGTTATAGCATGCTTATACTACTAGAATAATACTCTCTTATATAAGCTCTTATGCTTAATACTACTAGCGGCCTTAAAGAGCATAGTTACCTCCTTCTAGTATCTATTCTGTCTATACTAATCCTTTATCTCCTTCTTAAGCTAAATCTCTAGACAGTACATATAGTCTTTATCTAATAAGCCGACTAATATAGATGTATATGCTATATGATATAAAAATATCTTGTACCTACAGAAAGGTCTGATTACTAGGTACAAGACAGCGCTGCTTTCTGCTTATCATAGAGGTAGCGCTAGAGGTGCTTATAACCCCTGGCGTTCCTTAATTAGGGAAAGCATGTCGGAGCCTAACCCCGTAGGGGTACCATAGGGTTAGGGTTAGGGTTAGGGTTAGGGTTAGGGTTAGGGTTAGGGTTAGGGTTAGGGTTAGGGTTAGGGTTAGGGTTAGGGTTAGGGCTAGGGTTAGGGTTAGGGTGAGGGTTAGGGTTAGGGTTAGGGTT
>JADDMT010000148.1:0-63697 GCA_021401465.1 Teratosphaeria epicoccoides
GTTAGTCTACAGATCTACAGACACGGATCTGTCGGGTCTGTCGACAGATCTAACAGAGCTGCTCTGTCGCTCTCTAGTATATAGGGATGGCTTTAGGACAGGCAGTTAGGAGCTTTGTGCTTAATCTTAATTCAATCCTCTCTTGCTTAGAGGAGAGTCAGTTACAAGGTCAACTACTATTATCGATATTCTTCACAGCTCCCGAGTCTAACACCTGGTCACCTTCCTGCTATCGGCACCTACCCTTATGACAACACTAGCCTAGGCCTTAATAGATTCAGGATACACTAGAATCTTCATGACGCCTAAGTTCGCCAGGACAGCTAGGATACAGCTATAGGTAGAAACAAATGCTTTCTCGCTACAAGCGATTAACAGAAAACTAGTCACGTACAACTAAGGAATAGTTAACAAGGAGACTAGGACAGTACCTCTGCGGATAGGACACTACTAAGAGATGATCTTGTTTAACATCACAGAGTCGCCTAGCTCGGATGTAGTGCTAGGGTTACTATAGCTAAGGAACGCTAACCCCTACCTCGACTAGAAAAACGAGAGGATCTAGTTCCCGGAACTCTCAAAATTAATACCTCTACCTCTAGTACATAACGTACTAGGCAAGATCGAAATATGTGCTATAACTTTAAAAGAGATAGTTGCTACTATCTAGGATCTAAAACAGGAAGTACACGTCCTATAGGTTAAAGCAACATAGTCTGAAGTCAAGATCAAGTTTATAATTCCTGACGAATACAAAGAGTTTACTACTCTTTTTAAGGAAGAACCTGACTAAGAGGCTCTGCTAGAACACTAGGAGTAGGATCATGAGATGCCCCTACTCCTAGGCAGAACGCTAACGAAGTAACTAGTTTGCCTATTGTTAGCGGCTAAACTAGAGATACTCTAGAAGTACCTTGAAGACAACCTCTAGAAAGGCTTTATCTGTAAATCGTAGTTACTAGCAGGATATCCGATTCTATTCGTCCTAAAGGGAGAAGATAACTAGCGACTTTATGTTAACTATCATAGATTAAATGACATCATAATAAAGAACAGCTATCTGCTTCTACTACTTTCTGAATTACAAGATTGCCTACAAGGAGTAGTATAGTTCTTAAAGTTCGAAATACTAGGAGTGTATAACTAAATTCAAATTAAGGAAGGCGAAGAATAGAAGACCGCGTTCTAAACTAGGTTTAGACACTACGAGTATATAGTCATACTATTTAGGTTAACGAACGCCCTAGCTACATGGCAGGCATTTATTAACAATGTGCTACAAGAGTACCTTAACGTCTTTATAGTTGTATACTTAGATGACATCCTTGTCTACTTACGAACGATCGAAGAACATAGGACTTACGTACGTAAGGTACTTCAGAAACTTCAGGATTCTAAGCTAAAGGTCAAACCTTAGAAGAGCGAGTTAGAAGAGCGAGTTTCATAAGCAGGAAGTCTAATTCCTCGGCTATGTAGTAGCCTAGGACGGAATCAAAATAGACACTAAGAAGGTTAAAGTCGTAAAGGAGTAGCCTACGCTAACTAATGTTAAGGAAGTATAGTCCTTCCTTAGGTTTGCTAACTTCTACTAAAGGTTCATTACAAACTATTCTAAGATTATGGCGCCGCTTACGACGCTTACGACAAAGGATACACTATTCGTTTAGGACAAGGCCTAACAGAATGCCTTTAAGGAACTCAAGTAACATTTTACAGATTAACTAATCTTGCTTGTATTCGACCCTAATAAGCCTATTACAGTCGAAATAGAAGCCTCTAACGTAGCACTTAGGGCATGCTTAAGCTAACTAGGACCGAGTAGACGACTACAGCTAGTCGCCTATTACTCAAGGAAGCTGTCTAGACCTAAGCTCTACTACGATGTCTACGACAAAGAGCTTCTAGCTATAGTAGACGCCTACAAGGCTTAGCGAGTCTACTTAGAAGGACCTAAACACTAGGTTACGGTCTACACGGACCGCGAGAACTTGCGATACTTTACTACAACAAAAGAGTTAAATCGACGACAAGTCCGATAGAGTAAGGAACTCTCTAGCTTAAACTATAAGATTGTCTATTACAAGGGATCTGATAACGCACGCGCTAATGCACTTAGTCGTTAGACTAACTACATGAAGGGCGTAAAGAGGGAGAAACATGCTATTCTCTAGGAGAATAGCGATAGCACGCTTAGAGTCAACTAACTCGCGGCTACGGCTATCGCATAGACTAGTGAATTCTAGGACGACCTAAAGAATGCACTTGTCTACGATCTAACCGCACTTGCTGTCCGTAATGACATTAATGGACAGGAGAACTAGGAAGACGAAGATAGAGTACTTCTCTTCTAAGGACTAGTATATGTGCTAATATCCTTACGTTTAGAGCTACTACGCCTCTGACATAACGTTCCTTAGGCAGGACACCCAGGAGTGTCTAAAATGAAGCAAATTCTCTAGCAAGAATATTACTTCCCTAGGATAGGCAAAGTAATCGAGGACTATGTCCGTTAATGTATAATTTGTCGACAGAGTAAGCACGACTGTCACAAACTATATAGGCTACTATAACTGCTAAAGGTACCCTAACGGCCATAGGAATTGCTTGCTATAGACTTTATCGTTAAACTACTACAGTTAAGAGAACCTACTACTAATAAGTTCTTCGATAGAATCATGGTAGTAGTCGACTAATTCACTAAGTTTAGAGAGTTCATTCTGTATTACGAAGACTTTAAGACTAAAGATATTGCATAGTATGTCTTTATTAAGTAGGTAGTAGCATTACATAGCATGCCACGAGACTTAGTTACAGACTAAGGGTCTGTATTTACCTCTTACTTCTAGAAAGCCCTAATGAGACAATCCTAGGTTAAGCACTAACTTAGCACTTCCTTCTACCCTTAGACAGATAGACAAACGGAACGTCTAAATTAGACACTAGAATAGTACCTCTAATCCTATGTTAATAGGGATCAGAACAACTAGGTAGAGTTGTTGCTAATAGCATAACTCGCATATAATAGTATGCTAGTAGAGTCGACAGGACTCTCGCCATTTTAGATAGCGTACAGATTAGCTATAGAAGACGTTCTAAACGTCTTAGCTAGTAATCTAAACCTAGTAGCACTTAGGCAGGTAGAATACCTCTACTAACTACAAACCGAAGCATGACTTAACCTGTAGTTTTATTAGCAGAACATGGCATAGTACGCAAATCGGAAAAGAATTAAGGGACTAATTCTCAAGGAGGGGGACAAGGTGTACCTCCTCCGCTATAACATCAAATTAGACAAGCCGAGTAAAAAACTAGACGCTATGAAACTAGGACTATTCTAGATTAAGGCTAAGAAAGGACTAGTTAATTTTAGATTGTAGCTACCTAAGCAGATGAGAATACACCCTGTGTTCTATATCTCTCTGCTAGAACTAGTAGCGCTAGACGCCGCGCTATAAACAGAACCTTTACTACTCGACCCTAAGGTTAAAGAACTAGAGTACACTATGCCTATGCCTTTCGCGAGTAATTGTCTATAATAATAAGGAAATACTTGTAACCTTCTCTTAATAATAGCAAAGGGCCATAGATGTCTAACGATATTAGCTCTAGAATCTAACGCTTTCTATCTGTGACCTTTCCTCGCTTCTTCTTCATATTAGCAAGGCTATAAGCCTTATAGTTAAAGCTGTTAACTATAGGTATTAGGTTCTTTAGAGGCGTGACCTTATGAAGAGATTTAAGCTTTGTCTAGCTATAATGCAGAAAGCAGCAATGCTAAAGGTCGTAGGATTTTCGTGCCCTTAGTTTAGAGTTGTCTTCTACGTTTGCTATTAGAGCAAGTAGAGACTCTAGCTAGTTTTTAGCTCCCTCTGATTAATTAATAGGCGTACTATGAATCTTCTAGAGTTAGTATATGCCGCCTTAAGAGCGATATTCTAGAGTTAGATTAATGTTTAAGTTTACTATGTAGAACGTATTAGGAAGCATCAGCCTAGCTAAGTTAAATTTGCGAACAAGCTTTTATCCTGAGATTAGAGTGATACCTAGTTATAGAACATAAAGCGTAGGAACTATAAGACTCCCCCTAAACGTATCAGAGATTACTATTTTACCCCTATGTCTGCTCTCTAAGAAACTACCCCTAAGTTTAATTCGTCTTCGCCATGTTAGGTTCAGATTCCTAAAGAGATCCTTATTATTAGACATGTAGGCTAATACGCTAGAGTTAAGGAGAACCGCACTTTGTTTAAGCGTGCCCTTCGCGTTAGCTATAGCTTCTGCCTATTTGTACTTGTCATCTTATTTGTTAGAGGAATCAGAGCACTCTAATAATGCCGAGCTCTTAGAGTCAGAGTTGCCTGATAATGACGACGTGTCTACATCTGTAGCATAGGCCTTAGCCTTCTTATGCATTCGCTTATCTATGCGCCTCTTGTCCTTCTTGCCTAGGCGTAATTTGCTCTAACTAGACTTACTCTAACTAGACTTCCTACTCCTTATCTCTAATGCTCTAATCTTCTAAGTTAGAGTCCTTAGCTTAGTGTTCCTCTAGCGTAGTAGGCTACTATAGCGCTTACGTAGCTTTTCTTTTAGTACCTTTTGTGTATCTAGTAGTCGTAGGCACTTCTGCACTATATAGTCAGGTAAACTACAGAGGAATCACGCTCTACCCTTTCTGACTTCTGCGCTCATTATAGTGTTAGCGCCCTTTAGGCGCGACTCCTCCTCGAACAGGATGTGTAGGACTCTCTAACTGTCCTTTATACCTATTAGATTAATGTTACGCCTTAGGTTGTAGTAGTGCTCAGGTAGGGCATTAAGGAGCTATTAGACGACTCTGTCCTACATGTATAACATCCTTGTCTTAGGTTTGACATTAATGATCTTTCGTAATAGGTTTGTAAGTATCGTATAGGCGTTATTAATGCTTGTGTCCTTGTCTATCTTGTACATCATGTACTATTACTAGTATACCCTTAAGGATAGTAGAAGGTTCTTCTTGTATTTCGAGAGTAGTATAGCCTATGCCTCCGCGGCTGTCTTGCATTCAAGCATTAGAGTACTATTAATCTCGTCGAGGCTCCGTAATATCTTATATAGGGCAGTTAAATTAGCGTCAAACTACTTATTAGTGTTAGCTAGCTTATACATCCGGTTGTCTATAATATATTACAACCGTGCCCTCTCTTCATTAGTAGCTAGTAGTATAGTACCTTTAAGGGTCTAGTCTCTTTAGTCCTAAGATCCCGACGAGCTCTAACTAGCGCTTTATTAGCTCTAATCCCTCTATGTAGCTAAGGATAGATTAGAGGATCTCCGCAGTCGCTCGCTCGTATGCCTTAAGTACTACTATAGTAGGACTAGCTGCTTACCCTTCGAGTCTAACTGATTATCCTTCGAGTCTGACTAGAGTTTGCGTAGAGGTATGCCTAAAAAGACAAAAGGCGACTACTAAGTAGTAGGTAGTCCCTCTAACTGTTAACTTGCCTGTCTTGCGAGCTTAGCTCTCTAACTTGCTCTAACATCTGCTCTGACTACTAGTACTTTGCCATTTGTAATTCCTATCTTCAGGCTTGTTAGAAGCGGCGCCTTTTAGTCGATTAGCTATGCGTACTTCTTTAATGCGAGGAGACAGGACTTCTACTTAAACTAGAATTCGTTGTTTTCTCTTGTCAGAGTAGGGACTTTCTTTCGGTCCTTAGATGAGTCTATAGTAAGGAAGTATTATAATTAGTAAATGAATAAGTATAAAACAGATAAACAAAGATTGTCATATGTCGAATTTCCGTATAGTTTTAGAAGGTAACTATGAACTTTTCAACTATGTCCGAATAGTTACTAGGCTCTTTTACATCTTATCTGCGTCTTGAGAATCTGTCTAACATGCTCTGACAGGCTCTAGTCTCCTTTACATAGTACGGCGGCAGCCTCTAGTCTACCCTTAATTGTCTAGTAGATTAAGTACGCTCTTCTAACAAATTCTTCTAGCTACAGGCAAATCCCGGGCTTATAACCTGTTAAATTAATCCCTAATACAGGCAATAGATTTACGTATAGGAAGTAGCCACAGAATGAATATATTATGTCAGGTATTAGATATATAACAAACGTAGTTAATAGATTAAACAGAAGGTGAAAACTCTTCTCTTTATAGCTAGGGTTATATATTCCCTAACCTGTGACCTAAGTTAGAGAGGTTAGAGTAAGGGTCCTGCCTGACTCTAACTCCTACTAACTTAGCGCGGCTAGTATGTAACTGCCTATCACATTTTAACAGGATTCATCATTAGCACTACAGGAATCAGGATCAATCTAGAGAAAACCAAGTTAATATAGGAATACCTAAGGCTAACATACGTTAAAGACGTACAATCATTCCTAGGACTAGCTAACTATAACAGAAAATTCATTAAAGGCTACTCTAAGACATTAACACCCCTTATAGAGCTTACAAAGAAAGACAAAAAATAGAACTAGAGCTTAAAGGAAGATTTAGCATTTAAGCGACTAAAAGAGTAGTACGCGTTAGTACTAACGCTATGACTATTTAATGGAAACAAGGCAGTCTAGATAGAGACAGACGCGTCAGACAGAGCTATAGGAGCATGTCTCATGTAAGAACATAGTAGGAAACGACACCTAATAGCCTATTACTTAAGGAAGATGTTACCTACAGAACAGAACTACGACATCTATGATAAGGAGCTACTTATAGTAGTTACATCCCTATAATACTAGCGAGTATATGCGGAAGGAGCACTAAGTCTTATGATTCTTTCTAATCATAAGAATCTGACTTACTTCACTATAGCTAAAGTGCTAACCTAAAGACAGGCCTACTAGTTAGAACTGTTAGGGTAGTACAAGTTCGAAATCCGCTATGCTCCTAGACGTAAGAACAGACAAGCCGACGTACTAAGCTGCCGTAGCGACTGTATAGAAGGTCACGAAACAGCGTAACAACAAATGCTAAAGGCTAATTAACATAGAAGCCTTAGTACTAATACAAAAGAATTTAAAAACATTATGCGAGTTCTTTAAGATACAGAAGAACAAAATTCCTAATTAAACATAGGAAGTACTAAGTACTAAAGGAACAAGTTACAGAGTATATATAATAACGCTATAACGGACTAGAAAATAGACATCCGGGAGTTTTAAAAACAATGGAATTAGTTAAGCGAAGCTTGAGATTCCTACACATGTAACAACGAGTCCTAGAGTACATTAAGAAATGTCTACAATGTTAACGTAATAAGGCTAGTAGACATGCTAAGTATAGACACATTTAGTTTAGACATCCTCTAGAATAACCATAGGACAAAGTAATAATAGATTTTATCACTAAACTACTAAAATCTAAGGATCTAGTTATAGGACATAACTACAACATGATACTTGTTATAGTTAATAGGCTTACAAAATATGTATACTTTATTCCTGCTAACAAAGCAAGTATAGTAGAGTATCTTAGATACCTTGTACTAGATAGACTTATATAGTACTATAGATTCCTAAAGACATACATTACAGACAGAGATAAGCTCTTTACCTCGAATTACTAGAAGACGCTTATAGTAATACTTGGAATCAAGCATAAGCTATCTATAGCATACTATCTACAAACAGATAACTAAACAGAAGTTAAGAACTAGGCCTTAGAGGTATATCTATAACACTATGTTAATTACGTACAGGATAATTCGGCATTGCTACTACCTATAGCACAACTTGCACTAAACAACTAATAATCCAAGACTACAAGAGAAACACTATTCTTCGTTAATTTGGAGAAGCATCTGCAACTGTTTAGGGAATAGTGCTTATAACATCTACATGCGGACAAGGTAATAGTCGCTTTAGATAACCTAACGCAGGTACATAAGGAATTGTAAAAGGTAATTATTAAGTCTCAAGAGAGGATCACGGGACAATATAATGCTACACAAAAAATGGCACCTTAGCTAAAGAAGGGGGATAAGGTCTACCTCCTAACAAAAAACCTGAAAGCCTAGAGATTAACTAAGAAACTAGACTACGTTAAAGTCAGGCCATTTTTGATTAATAAGCCTAAAGGACTAGTTAATTATCGACTCAAACTACCGGATGACGCAAAAATCTACCTAGTATTCTATGTCTTAATGTTAGAACCTACAGACGCTAAAACACTATGTCAAGAGATGTTTCACTTCTAACCTAAGGAAGAGAACAAGTTTAGAGTCGAAAAAATCCTTGACTAGAAGGGTTAGCAATACCTCGTCAAATGGAAAGGATATAATAATACCGAGAATACCTAGGGACTAAAGAGGAACCTTAAGAACTACTAACGGCTCTTAGTGAAGTTTTATCAGGTGTAGAAGGAACGTAAAGAGAAGGCGGACCCTCTACCTAGAAGTCTAAGGAAAGGTTGTATTCTTAGTCTATCATAAGACCCTAAGAGGAAGGCGACAAGTAGAGGTCTAAAAAACCTAGCTCTTAAAGCGACAACTCCTCCTCACACTTGAGTTCTGCCAGATTTGCCTCCTCTACCAAAATGGCCTTATTAGCGCGCTAATTAATAAGCTCTATTTGTTTTCGCAACTACTCTTCGCAAGTGTATGTAGTGTTAAGAGCCTCCTAAGCCTACTCCTAAGCCTCTCTTACCTCCTTGATTTAGCACTAAAGCTTCTTCTTCTCCCTAATTAAACAATCGAACTCTAAGCAAGTAACCTTAATGTCATAGTAGACGTTACGACAGTTATACTTGCTATACTAACTAGACTAGACGTAGACCTTACACATGCGGTTATACGCGTGGCAGTTAGAGTAAGGCTAGACTATGATCTCTCTAAAGTTGTTAATGAAAATACAAGCTTTAGTTAGTAATAGGTACTAGAAGATTTAGAAGACCTAGGAGATGTAGGCATGGCGAGAAAGGAAGAAGTCCTAGTAACGTTAGTAGGAGAAGGCAGCAAGGTTATAACCTAGATGTTACTAACTTCGCTATCGACTAAGCCTCAAGAAGAATAGTTAAGTTACGTAGGGCAATTATTCTTTAGAGAGGCAACAGTAAACAGGAACGATGTAATCTAAAAGGAACGAAGTTTAAATTCTAATTAGTAAGATGATACTATAAGTTAAACGCGTTCAAGCTATAAGGGCATCTTAGCGTTCCTAAATACATAAGAGATATTAGTATGTAACAGAGCATGTCTCTGTTATACTCTTTTAGAAACTATACTCTAACAGAGACGGTCTCTATTACTAAGCCGTGTTCTCTGTCTTAGCTCCTATAGAAGATTCTAAAACAGAGTCGCATTATATGACTTAGAGGGCATCGCATGACTCCTCTGTTACAGCTATGTTCCGTAACACCATTCCGTAACACTATCCCCCTTTTAGCTTAGCTCGTCCCGAGCTTACAAGTGTCGTTGTCGTTTAGCTGTTTTTACTGCTTAATAATGTCTTCTTCTTCTTCTCGCAAGAAACCTTCCCCCCTTAGTCGAAAAGCTCTTGCTGCTAACATCGCAAAAACTAGCACAGAAATAGCTTCTTACAAGAATTGTTGTAACGCTAAGGTTTCTCCTAGCTAACCTTAGCCTTAATACGTTATTAGTCCTTAGTCGTCAAAATGCTTGGAATGTGTTTAAAAGAATTATAAAGCATGTGATGTTACTCTCTCTGCTCCTTAATAGGAAAAGCTTCGGGATCTTCGCAAGAAGCTTCGTCAAGATATTAAATCATTAGAAGAGGAGGAGGTTAATATCATGCAAAAGTTGCAAGATTGTCGCATGAAGAAAATTCGTCTTTGTAAGTAGCTACGTTTAGCTAAGCGTCGTACAGATGACGCTATTAGGGAGGCGCTAGATATTCTAGAGCTTAAGGATCCTCTAGTCGAAGAGTTACTCGATAATGTTAGGGTTAAGGTTCCTGAACCTCCTTTCGACTTTCATGGCATCTTGGAAATGCCTCCTAACGAATAGGCTACTCTTACAGGTTTCTTAGATTTTACTGCGTTAGGTTCCTAATAGGGAAGGTGTGCCGACCTTTTACTACTACCCTACATGGCTACAAAAGGCTTAGTAATTAGTCCTGTAATAGGGCTGATTATAGTTAGCTACATATGCACACACATTATAACCTGAGAAATATCCGCAAGGTCACGTGATGCCAAGCCTGTAGCTAGCACCCGTACGTCTGGCATATTAGTTCCTCTTCTAGCCTGCCTGAATCGTCTTAGAAGTTAGTAGCAGTTAACAAGGTTTTCCTGTAGTTCCTAGGTGTTTTTAGTATACAGGTATCCTTTCTACTTTATAAGGTATCTCTGACCTTTCTAGTCTAGGATCTTTTTAACTTCAAACTCGTTCTCTTCCTCTAGTCAGAAGTGAAACGTTTCCTAGCATAGTGCTTTAGCGTCTACTAGCTCTAGCATAGACACATAGAATACTAGGTGTATCTTTGCGTCGTCTAGTAGTTTAAGTTAGTAATTAACTATTCTAAGGGGCTCATTAATCAAAAATGGCCTGACCTTAACATAGTCTAGTTTCTTAGTTGATCTCTAGGTTCTCAGGTTTTTTGTAAGGAGGTAAACCTTATCCCCCTTCTTAAGCTAAGGTACTATTTTTAGTTTAGCGTTATACTGTCCCGTGATCTTCTCTTGAGACTTAGCAATTGCCTCTTGTAATTCCTTATGTACCTGCTTCAAGTCTTCTAAAGCAACTATTACCTTATCTGCATGTAGATGTTGTAAACACTATTCCCTAAACAGTTACGGATGTTTCCTAAAATTAGCGAAGAATAGTGATTATTTCGTAGTCTTAGATTGTTGATTATTTAGTGCAAGTTGTGCTATAGGCAGTAGTAATGCCTAATTGTTCTGTGCGTAGTTAACGTTATGTCGTAAATATACCTCTAAGGCCTAGTTCTTGATTTCTGTCTAGCTATCTGTCTATAGATAGTATGCTGTCGAGAGCTTGTGCTTGATTCTAAGTGTCACTATAAGCGTCTTCTAATAGTTCGATGTGAAGAGCTTGTCCCTATCTATAATATACGTCCTTAGGAATCTATAGTATTACATAAGTCTGTCTAGTACAAGGTACCCGAGTTACTCTGCTATGCTTGTCTTATTAGTAGGAATGAAGTGTGCGTATTTCGTAAGCCTATTAACTATGACTAGTATCATGTCGTAACTAAGTCCTGTAACTAGGTCCTTAGATTCTAGTAGTTTTGTCATAAAGTCTATTATGACTTTGTCCTATAGGTATTCTAGCAGTATCCTGAACTAAATATGTCTATATAGGCTATGTCTACTAGCCTTGTTCTGTTAGCATTATAGACATTTCTTAATATACTCTAAAACTTGTTGTTACATATGTAGGAATCTAAAGCTTCGCTTGACTAATTCTATTATCTTTAAAACTCTAGGGTGTCTATTTTCTGGCCTATCGTGATGTTATCGTATACACTCCGTAACTCGTTCCTTAGGTACTTAGTATTTCCCATGTTCGATTAGGAATTGTTCTTCGTTGTCTTGAAGAACTCGCATAATAGTGTTAAACTCCTTAGTGTTAGCACTAAGGCTTCTATCTTCATTTGCCTTAAGTATTTTCTCTTGCACTAGTTCCTGACCCTCTATATAGTCGCTACAGCGGCTTAGTACGTCGGCTCTTCTGTTCTCACGTCCTAGGGTATAGCGGATTTTAAACTTGTACTGTCCTAACAGCTCTGACTAGCAGGCTTGTCTTTAGGTTAGTACCTTAGTCATAGTGAAGTAAGTCAGATTCTTGTAATCAGAAAGAATCGTAAGACTCGTTACTCCTTCCGCATATACTTGCTAGTGTTATAATGATGCAACTATTACAAGTAGCTCCTTATTATAGATGTCGTAGTTTTGTTCTTTAGGTAACATCTTTCTTAAGTAATAGGCTATAGGGTGTCGTTTCCTGTCATGCTCTTACGTAAGGCATGCTCCTATAGCTCTGTCTAACGCGTCTGTTTCTATCTAGACCGCTTTTTCTCTATCGAATAGTCGTATCGTTAGTGCTAAAGCGCACTATTCCTTTAGTCACTTACCGCTAAATCTTCCCTTTAGCTCTAGTTCTATTTCTTGTCTTTCTTTGTAAGCTCTGTTAGGGGTGCCGATGTCTTAGAATAGCCCTCATTAATATTCCTGTTATAGTTAGCTAATCCTAGGAATGCCTGTACGTCCTTAACGCATGTTAGTATTAGCCATTCCTGTATTGACTTAGTCTTCTCTAGATCGATCTAGATTCCTGTTATACTAATAATGAATCTAAGGAACTTGACTTCCTTCTTGTAGAACTCGCATTTTTCCGGTGTAGTCTTGAACCCTACTTAGCTTAACCGTTTAAAGACATCTTGTACTTGTTATACGTGCTTGTCGAGACTTCCCCTAGTATAAACTAGAATGTCGTCTATGTATGCTACGACGCATACATCTAGAAGTTCTCGAAGGACTTCATTAACAAGGTCCTAACATGACGCTAGGACATTTGTTAGTCCTATTAGCATGACTAAGAACTTGTAAAGTCTGTATCTTGTCTAGAATGTAGTCATCTATTCGTATCTAGGTACTATGCGTATTACGTAAAACGCATTATGTAAGTTAATCTTTATGTACTAGTCTAACCTAGTTAATTAGTCTTGCATTTCTTCGATGTTCGGTAATAGGTATTAATTCTTAATTATGATGTTGTTTAGTCGTCTGAAATCTACTACTAGTTGTAGTTTCCTACTTGCTTTTAGAATAAACATTACTAGTAAGGCTGCTAAGGATGTCGACTTCTATATCTAGCCTTTTTCTAGTTTCTCCTTTAGCTATTCGTTTAGGGTCTTAAGCTCTTTCTTAGACATTACGTATAAAGGTCCCTATAGAGGCACCTTCCCTAGCTGCAAGTGTATCTTATAATCCTATGGTTAATGTTTAGGTAAGGCGCCTTTGCCTCTCTCCTCTTTAAAGAGTCGTTTCTACTTACGATACTCCTTAGGGATGTCTAGGTCCGAGATTCTAGTGTCATCCTTTAATAGTATATGACTTCTATCCTTCCTGTAATCATCGTGTTAACCCTCTTAACCTAATAGAGGTGTCGATTTAGGTTAAGTACATTCTGTACTTCCTGTTAATGCAAACGTCTTATGTGTTATCCTGCGCTTGTTAATCTCATCTACTAGCGAACGCTGCCGCTATGTAGGACGAATGCCGATCATGTAATCGCATTCCCTAAATGTGAGTACTCCTTTTCTCTAGTCGATTACTAGGTTGTACTTTCTTAACTAAGGCATGCCTAGCATAATGCTATGACTAGCTATGTTAATAACATCTAAGATAATTTCCTTGTAGTACTGTTAGATAGCTAGTAGTAGCGGTATCGTCTCTTACTCTACTTTAGGTAATAGTGACCTATCTACTACGGTAAGTTCATACGTTCCTTCTTCTCTGCTTCGGGTTATAATCTCTTAGCTCTTAACAAATGATTCGGAGGCAAAATTCCCGTCTGCTCTAGAATCTATAAGGGTAGTTATCCTATGCCTGTAAACAATAACTTTAGTGCAGAAGACTGCTGTCGATGCTTAAGCGCTTTCAATGTTAAGGAACTCTCTTAGAACGCTCTAATCTAGAGAGTAGATCCGTTTCCTAACTAGTTCCTAGCCTAACGTTACTCTAACTATCCTAGGATCTATTGTTTTGTCTTTAGCGCTTCTTGCGCATATAGTTCTTCTTCGAGGGTTTTGTTACGTTCATATTGTCCTTATGTAGTAATCGCCTTCTAGTATTGTTAGTTTAATCTTCTGACTACATCCTGCATTTCCTTAGTTACTACGCTTTAGTTATCTAGTAAAAGGTATCTATGTAGGGTAACTATGCTTCCTATAGGTATTCGTTCTATGACAAAGTTATGATAGGCATAATCTATCTTTAGTTATAGGTAACTCTAGAATTTAACTCGTAGTATCATCTATGCGTAGTTAAGCTGTACTAGGTTTATTCTTCGTTGCTTGTTGTTTATCCCTAGGAATATTTCTTCATGTTGTCTTATGATATGTAGTAACAATGCGCGTATCGGTGCTAGCGCATCTACTATAAACGTAAGGATTTTGTCGTCGCTTCCCTCTTTAATTTCTTTATCGGATTCGTCTAATTCATTAGGACTTTCTTCCTTAGACTCGTCTTGCTAATCCTCCTCTTAGTAAGGGGACTCTAGAACTTCTCTAATTACTTCAAGCGCCTCTTCTTAAGGGAATGAAGTTCTCAGATCTCGGTTCTCTTCGTCGTTGTCGTTAAAGTAAGACTCGTCAATTTCTTTAAGGCTTGCGTCTTCTCGTGTAAGGCTTAGTTATGCGTGCCTAGTCCTTCTTGCTATCATACAAAACTCGCGTTTTGTCGGAGCTCTGCATATGCCATGTAGTTCTAGTAGAATTAGTAAGCGTTCCTTAGGTAATATCCCTAACTCGGCAAATTCTAATTTAACGTCGTTCTTGTAGTCATGGAGTTCCTTGTCTTCTTTATGGATATCGTACTATAGATCCTTGTAGAGTTCCTAATTAAGGGTTCTATACTATGATCTATTATTCGTGTAGGGAGTTCTTCTAGCGACTACCTCTGCGTAGGTCCTTAGCGCTTTCTTAATAGAGCTTGGCTTACTAATCCTTTTGTGGCCTTCTCTGCCTAGGTCCTTCTGTTGCATCATATTAAACTGTCTGCGTCGCACCTTATTCTTGTCGTAATAGTCTCTTGCTATGTAGCCTTCTCTGCTATAGGCATAGCAAGTCAGTTTTCCTGCTCCTCAAGGTAAACTCTTCCCCTGTTTCCCTTTTCCTTTAGACTGACCCTTCTAGATAGTGTTAAACTGCTAGTCTATTACATTAGGATCACGCTGTTATTTCTGATAGGTTAGTCAAGACTATCCTCCGTGTAGTTTATCTAGCACATATCCTGCTTTTCTAGAGATCTTAGAGTCGTAGTAGCACTCTATTAATCTTTCGTAAAGTTAGTCGTCTAGCTTAATCGCTACTTTAACTCGTTCTCCGAGGTTGTCGATACGTCCTCCGTAGCGCATAAGTTTGTCTTTAACATTGTCCTTAAGGCCTCGTCAGAACATAACTTGAAGGGCTTCGTCGTCTTATTTAGTAACCTGCGCGTAAATGACACTATCCTCCTCTTAGCCTAGCTCGTCTCTAAGCTACTTATTAGTGCGGAGTTTCTTTTGCTATTTCCTTTACGTAGTAATATCTTCTCTTTCTTCGTTACTACCTTGTGTCATTCTAGACACTAACGCCCCTTTAACGCAGAAACGCAAACGCCGCGTAAATTAAATCTATTGTTAGGGCAAGGAAAGCATGAAGTCTTAGACTTAGTGTTAAGAGTTAAAGCTCGTTTGTCAAGTACACATTTCCTTAGGGAAATGTTTGTACTATTACTTTAGCAACTGTCGAAGTTATGACGTAAAGGTAACAGAGGTCAAATAGAAGAGGTTAGGTAATTAGCGGAAAAGACTAATTGCTAATCTCGACTATGTAAAGGCGGCCCTAGCCGAGGCTTTGTAGAAGATAATAGAGACGCATGTAAAGGAGATATGTCTTTAAAAATAGTTAGATGCTATTAACCGTGAGGTTGAGGATAGTCGCGCTCTTAAGGAGTGTGAGATCAGGGAGGACAAGGCTAAAGAGCAGGCTCTTTAGCAAGCCGGGTTTCTCCTTAACCTAGATCCCTTAGCAGGTCTTGCGCTTAGTCCTACGACATAGAGCGCTGTAGAAGGTTTCGCCGACGCATTGTACTAGGGTTTCCTAGATGGCGTGGTAGCCGAGCCTACTAATAGCGTCCCGCAGGAGCCTAATCGTGGCCTATGATCTTCTTCCTAGGTTCGTTCTCTACTCGAAACTCCGTATCTTTTGCTAATAGTTTCGTAGGTGTTCTAGGGGTTCCTAGGTGTTTTCGGTACTCCTGTATCCTTCCCATTTTACTAAGTACTCTTGCTGTCTGTCTACCTAGCAAGTGTCAACGATCTTCTCGACAGTGTACTCTAGTTCTTCGACCTTAGGGTCGAGTAGTAAGGGTTCCGTTTGTAGTGTAGTGTCTAGCGCTACTTGTTCTAGCAGAGAGACATAGAACACAGGGTGTATTCTCATCTGCTCGGGTAGCTATAATTCAAAATTAACTAGTCCTTTCTTAGCCTTGATCTAGAATAGTCCTAGTTTCATAGCATCTAGTTTTTTACTCGGCTTGTCCGATTTAATGTAATAGCGGAGGAGATATACCTTGTCCCCCTCCTTTAGAATTAGTCCCTTAATTCTTTTACAATTCGCGTACTATGCTATGTTCTGTTAATAGAACTGCAAGTCAAGTCGTGCTTCTGTTTGTAGTCGGCAGAGGTGTTCTACTTGCCTGAGTACTACTAGGTTTAGATTACTAGCTAAGACGTCCGGAACATCTTCTATGGCTAATCTATACGCCATCTGAAATGGCGAGAGTCCTGTTGACTCTACTAGCGTACTATTATACGCGAGCTACGCTATTAGCAACAACTCTACCTAGTTGTTCTAGTTCCTATTCATATAGGATCGAAGGTACTATTCTAACGTCTGATTTAGACGTTCTGTCTGTCTATCTATCTAAGGGTAGAAGGAAGTACTTAGTCGATGTTTGACCTAGAATTGTCTCATTAGGGCCTTCTAGAAGTTAGAGGTAAACACGGATCCTCGGTCTGTTACTAGGTCTCGTAGCATACCGTGTAATGCTACTACCTATTTAATAAAGACATGTGTAATATCTTCGGTCTTAAAGTCTTCGCGGTATAGGACAAACTTCCTAAACTTAGTGAATTAGTCGACTACTACCATGATTCTATTAAAGAACTCATTAGTAGCGGGTTCTCTTGACTAGGGCAGTTTAACGATAAAGTCTATAGCAAGCAATTCCTATAGCTATTAGGGTACCTATAGTAGTAGTAGTAGCCTATATAGTTTATGACAGTTATGCTTACTCTGTTAGCAAGTTACATAATAGCAGACATAGTCCTCGGTTACTCTGCCTATCCTAGGGAAGTAATATTCTCGTTAGAGAATTTGCTTCATTTTAGACACTCCTAGGTATCCTGCCTAAGGAACGTTATGTTAGAGGCGTAGTAGCTCCGAACGTAAGGATTTTAGCATGTATACTAACCCTTAGAAGAGAAGCACTCTATCTTCGTCTTCCTAGTCCTCCTGTCTATTAATTTCGTTACAGATAGCGAGTGTAGTTAGGTCGTAGACTAGTGCGTTCTTTAGGTCGTCCTAGAACTCGCTAGTCTATGTGATAGCTGTAGCCACGAGTCGGTTAACTCTAAGCGTGCTATTACTATTTTCCTAGAGAATAGCATGTTTCTCCTGTTTCATGCCCTTCATGTAATCAGTCTAGCGGCTAAGTGCATCGGCGCGTGCGTTCTCGGATCCCTTGCGATAGACAATCTTGCAGTTAAAGCTAGAGAGTTCCTTACTCTATTAGACTTGTCGTTAGTTTCACTCCTTTATCGTAGTAAAGTATCGCAAGTTCTTATAATTAGTGTAGACCGTAACCTAGTGCTTAGAACCTTCTAAGTAGACTCGCCACGCCTTATAGGCGTCTACTATAGCTAGAAGTTCTTTGTCGTAGACGTCGTAACGGAGCTTAGGTCTAGACAGCTTTCTTGAGTAATAGGCAACTAGCTGTAGTCGTCTACTCGGTCCTAGTTAACTAAAGCATGCCCTAAGTACTACATTAGAGGCATCTGTTTCGACCGTAATAGGCTTATTAGGGTTAAATACGAGCAAGATCGGCTAATCTGTAAATCGTTGCTTAAGTTTCTTAAAGGCATTCCATTAGGCGTCATCCTATACGAATAGTGTATCCTTCGTAGTAAGGGTCGTAAGTAGTGCTGTAATCCTCGAATAGTTCGCTATAAATCTTCGATAGAAGTTAGCAAACCTAAGGAAGGACTATACTTCCTTAACATTAGTTAGCGTAGGCTACTCTTTTACGACTTTAACCTTCTTAGTGTCTATCTTAATCCCGTTCTACGCTACTACATAGCCGAGGAACTAGACTTCTTGCTTATGAAACTCGCTCTTCTAAGGCTTAGCCTTTAGCTTGTAATCCTAGAGTTTCTGAAGTACCTTATATACATGAGTCCTATGTTCTTCGATCGTTCGTGAGTAGACAAGGATGTTATCTAAGTATATAACTACAAAGACATTAAGGTACTCTTATAGCATGTTGTTAATAAATGCCTACTATGTAGCTAGGGCGTTTGTTAACCTAAATAGCATGACTATATACTCGTAGTATCCGAACCTAGTTCGGAATATAGTCTTCTATTCTTCGCCTTCCTTAATTCGAATTCGGTTATACACTCCTAGTATGTTAAACTTCGAGAACTATACTACTCCTTATAGGCTATCCTGTAACTCTGAAAGCAAAGGAAGCAGATAACTATTTTTTATCGTAATGTCATTTAATCTATAATAATCTACGTAAAGTCGCTAGTTATCTTCCCCCTTAGGGACAAACAGGATCAGATACCCTGCTAGTAACTGTGATTCGCGGATAAAGCCCTTCTAGAGGTTATCTTCAAGGTATTTCCAGAGAATCTCTAGCTTCGCTGCTAATAACAGGCAAACTAGTTACTTCGTTAGTGTTCTGCCTAGGAGTAAGGGTATCCTGTAGTCCTACTCCTAGTGTTCTAGCAGAGCCTCTTAGTCGGGTTCCTCCTTAAAAAGAGTAGCAAACTCCTTGTACTTGTCAGGAACAGTAAACTTAACTTTGACTTCAGATTATGTTACTTTAACCTATAGGACGTGTACTGCCTGTTCTAGGTCCTCGATAGCGGCGACTATCTCGTTTAAATTCATAGCATATATTTCGATCTTGCCTAGTACGTCGTGTACTATAGGTAGAGGTATCGATCTTAAGAGTTCCGGGAACTAGATCCTCTCGTTCTTCTAGTCGAGGTAGGGGTTAGCGTTTCTTAGCTATAGTAACCCTAGTACTACATTCGAGCCAAGTGACTCTGTGATGTCGAACTAGATCATCTCTTAGTAGCGTCCTATCTATAGAGGTATCGTCTTAGTCTCTTCGTTAACTATTTCTTAGTTGTACATGACTAGCTTTCTATCGATTACTTGTAGCGAGAAAGCATTCGTCTTTGCCTGTAGCCTTATCCTAGCTGTCCTAGCGAACTTAGGCGTCATGAAGATTCTAGTGTATCCTGAATCTATTAAGGCCTAGGCTAGTGTCTCGTTAATGTGTACCTATATTCTAAGGTTGTCCGCGTATCTGGCGCTAACTACAGCACATCGTTACAGCCCTGTCTAGTCTGTCCGTAGGTCTAATTCTAGCAGACCTCGTTGTTTCCCGAATAACTGTTTTCTCAGACTAATTCGGGGATCGTGTAGTCTCGGCTTATTCTTCTTCAAGCGTTACTGCTAACCGGCCTAGGGGGTTATACTCACTCTTAGCCCCGTTGTTCCTACGTGTTTCTTGCGTAGTCTATCTTCAAATAGGCAATGTAGAGTCGTAACGCTTGTAGAACCTAAATACCCTTGTAGGTAAAGTAGCCTCCTTAGGGCGTAAACTCTACCCTAAACGGTACAATTTCTTGGATAATCTTCTGATACAAGTAAGGGTAAGCTACGACTAGTAGTCTCCTTAGGTGTCGTCGCATGCAGTTAGCTAGTTCATTATATTAAAGCTAGTTAACATGTTGTACTCTATTAATCTATAGGCAAGCCTAGGCCTACTAGTTCTATATGATTCGGATAATATCGAGTCTAATGTTATGTAGCAGCATAGCCTATCTTTCTATGCTCTTGTCTTCCTCCGAATCGGGAATGACAGCTTTAACAAGCTTATAGTTGTCGTCTGAACCTTCTTCTTCTTCTAGCTCCTATTACCTTAGGATTATTACACTAGAAGGTGTACCCCTTAGCGCGTAGATCAATTATGCCTTGTTATAGCTAGGGTACTATCTAGAACTATCTTTATCACTCATGTGAATTCGATAATCGTCGTCATAGCACATAGTCTAAGTAAGTAAGGCATGATCTAGTTCTTAAGTAGTAGCAGCTATTTGCTTAGGTGCCGATGTTGTCGCGCGAGCCTGTTCTGTCTATTGTAGTTCCTGACGCTGTTTCTTTGCGAAACACTCGCAGGCAAAGTGTCCTTTCTTTCTACAGTTGTAGCACTTGAGGTTACTCTTGTCGAATGGCTTCTTCAGACTATTCTAGGTAGGAGAGCCCTTCTATGGCTTTCCTTAAGGTCCGCTCTTTAGGCGGCCCTTAGTCGCATCTAACTCCATTAGTTAGAGACTATAATAATCGCTTCGCTATTTTAGTGCTAATCGTTAGACCTTATAGTTAGCCTGTGCTAGCCTGCGATTTCTATGTTGTCGTTCCTACTGTCGTTCCTAGATGCGATTATCGATCCTAATCGCGAGATCGCTTATTTCCCTGAATGTCGTTAGTTAATCTCCCTAGGTAATTTCGTCTTTAACTGTCTCCTTTAGTCCCTAATAGAACTAAGCGGCTAAAGTAGTATCATTCTAGTCGACTTAAGCAGAGAGGGTCTAAAAGTCCGCATAGTACTTAATAGAAGAACCCTTCTGCTAGATTCCTAGGAGAGCTCTCTCGGCCTCTTGTTATTCGTTACTAAGCCTAAAGCCTTCGCGTAACGCCTTAAACAAGGACTTGTCTAAGTTAAGAATCTCCCTAGTCGTTATCTTCCTAGCTTCGACGCTACTAACGTGATCCAGATGATCTGATAGGTAAGGCTAGATGAACTTAAACGCTAGTCCCTTTAGGTAAGAGACAATGTACATTATTTGCTTATAATGTGTCGTAAACTATTCTATATCTACGTTAAATGCTAACTAGCATTAGAGGATAAACATCTTAACTTGAGATTGTTGTCCTGTAAACTTTATAGGGCTTCCTATCTTGAAGCCGTTGTTGCCGTGCCTGTTTCTAGTAGTCGAACCTGCGACAGATGCTAGAGCCATCTTGCTAAGGTAAATAGATTCGAGCTACTAAGTGATTTAAGGTATAGTGGCAACTTGTTCTCGTAGTGTCAGTTAACTATCATCGCTAGAGGTTAAACTGATAGCTAAGGAACTACTTGACATAGGCGTATGTCAAGCGCTCGACAAGTCCCCTAATACTTCCTTAGGAGTAGTGCTTAAAATGTCATAAGGGTAGGTACTAATAGCAGGAAGGGGATTAGGTGTTAGACTTACAGAGTAGTGAAAAATATCGACAATAGCAATTAACCTTGTAACTAACTATCCCCTTAGGAAAGGGAATTAAATTAAGCACGAAGCTCCTAACTGCCTGTCCTGAAGCCATCCCTATATACTAGAGAGATAGGGTAGTTCTACTAGGTCTGTTAACAGACCTGTTAGACCTATGTCTGTAGATCTGTAGACTAACCCTACAGATCTAGGTATCTATCCTTACATGACAGATCCTTTCTCCTATGTAGCCTATAGATCTGTAGACTAACCCTATAGATCTAGGTGTCTATCCTCACATGACAGATCCTTTCTTCCCTGCATATGTTATGACTTATGCTATAGTGCTTTTAGCTTATAACCTTTATGATAAGAGGGTAGTATGTAGGATTATTATATTCCTACGCTATTAGGACTACCTCTATACTAGCCCTAACTAGCCTAGCATAGCGTGATCTAGCCAGGGTCGCCCTATTAGGGCTTAGGCTCCCCTAGCCTTAGCATAGTAAGGGGACTCCTCGATCCCCCCGACTCATCCTACTTCTATCTCTATCGATTCAAGTAGTCCTACTATAGACCTATAGTCTGTACTTTAGCTAGCCTATACTAGTCTTATTATCTTACACGCGAAGCGATCCTACTAAGCATAACAGGCATTATATAGTAATGACGACTACAAGAAGTAGTGCTGCTAGCACTAGTAAGCAAGAGAGTATAGGCTCTACACTACCTAGCAAAAGCGGCGTAGCTAGTAGCTAACTAGACCCTCCTAGGCCGGACGACAGCGCTTAGGGCATAGGCCCTAAAAACTAGCTTGAGGCTAAAGACAGTAGGGGCCGTTTAACCCTTTCTAGCGAGTAGAGCTAACAGCGATAGTAGATCGCGAACTAGAGGGATCTAGATTAGGAGCGAAGCCTTAAGAGGACAAAGCTAGGCTCCGAATTATAGAGTAGAAGCTTAAACTAGCCCGAGCGGAGTAAGAGCTCTACTAGCTATAGGTAGAGCTGTCTAGTTCGGACTAATATAGCCCGCCTAGGCGGGGGGGGCCTAAGTATGCTAAACCTAAGGTCTTCGATAGGCGTATAAGGGCTTACTATAACGAATAGGTCCGCTCTATAGAGCGTAAGTTCTAACGGCACCTAGGTCTCTAGGACTAGGAGCACTAGAAGGTCGATATAGCCGCTAGCTACATAGGTAGCGACTAAAACGAATACTAGGACATCTAGGTCTAGTCAGAGTGTCAGGTCCGCGAAAGCGCTACCCTAGACCCTAATAACAACCTGTAGGGCCTAGACTAGGCTACTATGAAGGATGTCATGCTTAACTCTATAGGCTAGCTAGCAGAGAGGCGACAGGTAGCCTTTGACACCTTGAAGAAGCTGTAGCAAGGTACGATGTCTCTAAGCTAGCTCCTTGCGGAGATGAAGTTACACTAGGCCGAGATTAAAGAAGACCGGCCCGCTATGTAGATAGCCTTCTTCGTATCCTGCCTAAACGCAGACTTAAAGAGAGCTATGTAGTCTAACTGACAACTGCCCGCTACGTTAATAGAGGTAGAGGACAGGGCTAGCTAGAGCTAGCGGCTAGGCGTTAGCTAGCTATCTAGGCTGTCTATACTAAAGCCTAGCTAGCAGGCCCCCTAGGGCCGAAGGAGAAGGACGTCTGATAGTAGCGGGTCCTAGGATAGTAGACTAAGGCGCAGACGTACCCTAGAGCGGCCTAGCTCAGGCTAGCCTGCGCTAGCCCCGTCTAGGAAGACTACGTTGTAGATAGCTAAGCTCGAATGCTAATAGTGCAAGCAGATTAGGCACATCGAGAAGTATTACAAGCTATCTGCAGGAGAAGCGGTAGCGTAGTAAAAACTCAGGGCTAGCCTAGCGAGCTCTAAGCTATAGCTAGCTACGTCTACTACACTAAGGAGTAGAGGCGGGCAGCAGAGCCTAGGTATAGGTATAAGGGTGCCTACTACCGCCTGCTCTAAGTCAGAGCTACTATTCGAGGCCTACTTAGTAAGCGACAGGTTAGGGCGCTACTAGATAGCGGCGCATAGGACAACTTTGTTAACAGTCGACTCGCTAAGGAGGTTAGACTAGAAATTACGGGCCCTCTAGTAGAGGAATACGCTAGGCTAAACGGCTAGCGCCTTAGAGTAACTAGTAGTAGCCCTATACAACTCTAGGTCCGTAACAGCATAGGCTAGCTAAGGGGCACTTTAGACTAGTTTTAGCATGGCGACGTCTATGGCGCTAATATAGTCCTAGGCTAGCTATAGCTAGAGAAATTCAACCTGTCCCTTAACTTTGCGACTAGACAGATGCGCTAGTAGGTCTATAAAGGCAGGCGACATGAACAGGTTCGCATGGCGTAGGCCCGCAAGTACCTAGCGGACATAAGGGACCCTAATACTCTTACCTTCGTCATGTTAGTAGCGCCTGTAGCTAGTGTAGCCTAGAATAGGCCGAATAGGCTTAGGCCGGAGTATTCTGACCTCTAGGAGGCCTTCTTAGAAGACGCCGCTACGGAACTAGCCCTACACGGTCCTCACGACTTATCTATCGACTTAGTCGAGGGCAGTTAGCCGCCATGGGGCCTGTTATACCCCCTAGCCTAGGCGGAACTAGAGGTTCTACGTGAATACCTCTGTAAGTACCTTAAGCGTAGGTAGATTAGGCTATTAAAGTCGCCTGCTAGCGCGGGTATCCTCTTCACGAAGAAGAAGGATAGCATACTACGACTCTACGTTAATTACTAGGCCCTTAACGCCCTTACGGTTATAGACGTACGGGATGCATATTACTATGTCTAGATCAAGGAGAGCGACAAGTAGAAGACTACATTCTAGACTAGATATAGTTACTTCGAATACACTGTTATGCCTTTTAGGCTGTCTAACGCCCCCGCTTAGTTCTAGGCCTACATGAACTACGCCTTAGCGGACCTGCTAGACACGATCTATGTCGTGTACCTAGACGACATGCTTATTTTCTCCTAGGATAAGTTAGAGCATATCTGCTACATGCGTACTATCCTAGAATAGCTTAGGAAGTATAGCCTATACGCTAAACTTAGTAAGTACGAGTTCTATAAGGACAACATAGAGTTCCTTGGCTTCGTTGTAGGCTAGGACAGCGTCGCGATAGAGCTAGAGAGGGTGCAAGCGATAGCAGAATAGCCCGAACTAGCCTTAATCTAGGACGTTAGGGTCTTTATTAGGTTCGCTAACTACTATTAACGATTCATTAATGGATTCTCCTGCATCGCGGCGCCGCTTAATCGCTATACTAAGGGCTAGCGACTAGGAGCACGACATGCTAAGACTAGGGCGCTCTAACTCGACGTAGTAAGGAAGTAGTTATTTATAGACCTAAAGTATACCTTTACGACAATACCTATCTTACGCTATTTCGACCTAGAATGGCCTATTCGGGTTAAGACCGATGCCTCTAGGTACGCGGTTTCAGGCGTTATGAGCTAGTAATAGGGATTCCGCGGCAAACTGTAGTAGCACCTAGTAGGGTACTTTTTAAAGGAGATAAATAGCGCCGAGAGGAACTATGACACTTACGACTAAGAGCTTCTTAGCATTGTTGCTACCTTTAAGCACTTCCGAGACTACCTCAAGGGCGCTGCCTACGTAGTAGAGGTCTTATTAGACTATGCGAACCTCTAGTAGTTTATGATAACTAAGGAGCTATCCTACTAGCAGGTATAGTAGGCCGAGTAGCTTTCCGCCTTCGACATTTAGATCGCGTACAGGCTAGGAGGCTAGAACGGGGCCGCAGATGCCCTTAGCTGTCGCCCCGACATAGAGGACGAGGAGCATAGCAGCTAATAGGTCCGTAGTAATAATGCGAGCAGGCCTCTAAGGGCTCTCTAGTTAGTCTTCGCGCTAGGACAGGCCGCTCTAGCCTAGGCTTGTCTAGTTGCGGCCATTTCTGGCCAGACGCTAGAAGATCTGATCCGCAAGGCTAATCTCACGAACAAACGAGCCTAAAAGGTCATATCCGCGCTAGAGAGCAAGGACCTGCTACTATAGGCCTACTAATAGGGCTATAGTAAGAGCCTCCTTACGTACGAGGGCTACCTCTACGTCCCTAAGAGAGCCGGCCGTCTCGTAGTGCTACATTAGTGCTACGATAAACCTCTAGCTAGGCACTTTAGTTTTATATGTACCCTAGAGCTAGTACTTCGAGACTACTACTAGCCCTAGCTACGCTAGTACGTCAAGGACTTTATACGTACCTGTTAAGCTTACGCTAGGGCAAAGCCGAAAAGGTACTAGCTATATAGCCTACTACACGCGGAGCTGCTATCGCTAGTCCTATAGACAGATCTAACCCTAGATTTTATTACTAACCTGCTACCTAGCTGTCTATTAGGGCAGGTATACGACTCTATACTAGTAGTAGTTAACCGTTACACTAAAATGGCCTATTACGTCCCGTGCTAGAAGGATATGACAGCAGAATGTCTCGCGGATACATTCCTTAGGGAGGTAGTATAATTACATAGGGTGCTAGCTACCTTAACCTCTAATCGCGGGCCTATACTAACTTCTAAGTTTTAGTTAACAGTATGTTTCTACCTTAGAGTCTAGTAGAAGCTAAGTACTACGTTCTACCTATAGACAGACAGACAGACAGAGTAGCAGAACTAGACGCTAGAGTAGTACCTACGCATATACTATAACTTCGAGTAGGACAACTAGTCCCGCTTGCTGTCTACAGCGGAATTTGCATACAATAACAGCTAACATGTAGCTACAGGAGTTATACCGTTCTAAGTGAACTAGCTCTAGGATCCAAGGAGGGCAGCCTAGCCTAAAATGGCCTGAATAGCGGGTAACTTGGCCTAGGCGGAGGAGCTAGTACGTAAAATGCTAGTAGCTTAGCGGAGTATGAGGGAGCGGCTTGCTAAGGCGAAGTAGTCACAGGCAAAGCACTATAACTAGCGCTATACTAACGTGTCCTTTACTGTTAGAGATAAAGTATACCTCTTAACAGCTAACATTAAGGGCATGCGGCCTAGCAAGAAGCTAGATCACAAGTAGATTAGGCTATACAAGATCCTAAAGGTAGTAAACAGGGTAGCCTACACCTTAGACTTGCCTAGCGATATGCGTATCTACCCTACCTTCTATGTATTGCTCCTCGAGCTAGCTACTAATAGCCTACTCTAGGCTAGGCAGTAGTCAGAATAGCAGAGATTCGAGGCGGATGTAGACGACATGTACAAAGTAGACTACATTAAGGAGAAATAGGTTAATAAGTTTAGTGATTAGTCCTACCTAGTATCCTAGAAGGGGTATAGTAGTAAAGAGGATACCTAGGAACTAGCGGTACATATTAGCAAGGTAGCTATAGACGCTTTCGAGAAGAAGCTAGGCACACGCTGTCCCCCTTAGGGCAAGAACAAGCAGGCAGGGGCACCTCGTCGCTAGGGTGCCTAGAGTGTAACTAAACAGGCCTGATTAGACTAGGCAAGCAGGGATTAGACACAAATGTAGCAAACAGCTAAAGGTTACAGCTATTTACTGTTAGCAGGATTTTAAAACAATAATAGGGGCTAGGCTACCCTAGTCTAGGCTAGGCAAATGCTAACCGTGCCTAGCTAAGATTCCCTAGTACTCCTACTAGTAGCCTAGCCCCGCCTAAAGTACACTTGTACTACTTACGCCCAGACTATACTAGATTAGTCCGTTCTAGACTAGACCGCCCTAGTCACTATCCTTATCGTCCTCATGACTCTCGTTTAGGGCCCTGCCTTCTAACTCGTAGGTAGTTAGGACAAGAAGCATGCCCTAGAGGTTAGACTTAGGCCTACTACTCTTTATCTTACTAACACGGGCCGAGATGTTCTAGAGCGAGGTCGCTATCTCTACAATGCGCCTATTACTAATCCGCTTAATGTCCTTAAGGCACTTACTAGCTAAAGTGTCCTTAATTAAGAACTTTAAGCCCTTAAGCTTCTAGACAGGGTTAGTACAGACTAGGCGAGGCTAAAAGGGACCTGATACTTACATTTAGGGTTAGAGTACTCCTGTTACGAACACGCTTCGCTACCTTCTTGCTAGATTAGTCCTACCTCTCCTGCCTAAGGTACTACGACAAGCTACCCTCGCTACGAAGGGTGTTACCTAGCTCCCTACAAACTAGTTAGCTCTATTCTAGGGCAGAGTGCCCTAGTCTAGCACTCATAGGATCGTAGTGCCCGCGATCTTCCTAATGTAGCGCATAATAGCCTCCTTCTTGTCGTCGCTAGTATTATTGGCTAAGGCTTTAATCTCGTAGCGCATACCCTTCTACTTGTCCTCCTTTAAGGCTAGGAGCTATTAGAGTTAGCCATAGTACACTAAACTAGACTAGATTAACCTACCTAGAAGTAGTCCTTGCTACTTAGGCAGTTGCTATAGTTAGGTGTAATCCTAGTAGGGACAGGCTTGTTCATAATAGGGCAGAGCTTCTTAATATTAGCCGGGTTAGGGTCCTTGTAGCAGCTGTAGCATAGATTAGCTAGGAACAAGGAAGTAGTCTCTAGATTATAGTTATACTCCTTACGTATGACCTTAGCAGCTAATCTCTTCCTGTTTGCTATCATGTTAGACTAGTTCGCATCAGACAAATTCGTTTACAGATAGGGTTATAGGACTCTAGGACTACATGCTACTATTAGCACCTAAAACGCCCGCACTGCTATAGAGTAGACTAGATTAGACTAATTTGCCCTATTCTCGCTAGCCTATAGGATTCGCACTTTACTTACTAATTAAAGGTAGATGTAGGTTAGAAGGTTTAGAATTAAACTTCGAGTTCTTTTGTTATTATTAGTATAACTCATTACTAGCGACTTCCTCTTTAGGACTAGTCGCTACTACTAAGTTCTATATCTTTTGACTACCTTCTACCTATATTAGTCATGTGTTTTAACACTATTATGCGGGTTTTAAGGACAAAACCTAGGGGAGGGGGGGGGCAATGTCAGGACTACCTCTACACTAGCCCTAACTAGCCTAGCATAGCATGATCTAGCTAGGGTCGCCCTATTAGGGCTTAGGCTCCCCTAGCCTTAGCATAGTAAGGGGCTCCTTAATCCCCCTGACTTATCCTACTTCTATCTCTATCGATTCAAGTAGTCCTACTATAGACCTATAGTCTATACTTTAGCTAGCCTATACTAGTCTTATTATCTTACACATACTTAGGTAGTAAGCCTATTAGATAAAGGTAATACAAATTAATGTATAAAGGGACTACTACTATAATAGATAGGGTCTATATTATACTAAAGGTAGTATACTAGAGTATTTATAGCTTTAATACCCCCTAATAGTATTAACTATATTATTTTAAGCTTACTAACCTATACCTTAAATCCTAGGGTCTAGCTAGTATTTAGAATTTTATAACCCTAAATTCTAAGATATATGATTATAAATTATATAAGATCCTTACCTTTTATTAGAGTCTATAACTCTTATACATAATATATATACTATATTCTAAGCTAGAATATTTAAGAACTTAGTATATAGATAAATGAGCCTTATTATATAAGCACTAAAATATTTATAGTTCTTGATATACACTATTAGGGAGTAATGCTATAGCTATAAGGAAAAGCTATTATCTTTAGGTATATCCTTTCTGTTAGATACTTAAAACTTAAGATGTATGTAAAGTGTTTCTATTAGGAAGACATACATTAACATCAAGAATCTAGCTTCTAAAGCTTTAGCAAGATTCTCTTCTACAATATGCGAAGATGGTACTTCAAAATGCTCTTGTAGATTTGCGTCTACTAATTAGCATGTTTCGGCCGCCGTACGGGCATTCGGCAATGATCCGTGCCTGAAGTAAGGCGAATCGCAGTCTCAGGCTTGACATGAACATGATGTTGACTGAATGTTATCATGATAGTCCACATGCATATACATCTAGTTTTTGACATCTTGCGGCTCGAGCATATCAGTCTTTGATAGTCAACAACGATCATTCAAACTTCAACATCACTCAGTCAATCGCCAAACGATACCATTTAATTCCAACCTAATTATGAATGCTTGGAGCGCTCCTGTTCAAGGCAATTACAGGCAACTCAGCCATACCAGTTTTCGCACTGGCGTAAGGCACAAGCTTCAGCTGGACTACGTTGCCATCGTCGAGACACTTTTTCGCGTCGCCGGTGGGCGGATATCCAGGCACACTGCCATCGAACGCCATCTGCCAATCGATCGGACAGCCTTGCACCATGATGTGGCCCGGTGGCGCTCCCGGCGACCAGATCGGGTTTGCCAATCCATAGTCAGCTATGGTCGTGTTTGGGCCCACGTATACCAAAGTCGAAGGGTCGATAGCATAGTTCCAGGCGGAGGTGTTTTGGTACTGCCAGTCCCTACTTTCTGCCGGGGCGTAGTCGTCTGGGAAGTAGGTGGTGGGATTGTTGTATGGCTTCGGCGCGGTGGAGGTATTAGTGTTTGTGACCTCCAGCGCGTATAGTAGTGCCCCGTGGTAAACCGCAACAGTGTCATTCTCGCGTGCCTCGGTGCGGATGCTGCTCATGAGGTTGTACGTGACAGCTGTCACACCTCTCGATATGTTGAGAAGGTGCAAGCCAGTTTTCGCATCCGGCGATAGTGCTGCAGGTCTACCAGCATTGACCTGCACCGTCGAACCAGAGCCTGCCCAGGCTGGAACTCGGACGTAGAACGAGAATGGAGCACTGGCAGAAATGATATATCCAAGGGTGTTGGTGAAGGGATAGGCCGTCGTGCAGGTGACGGATACACTGCTGTTGGCCAATGTAACAGTGGCCGAAGCAGGGCTCAGCAAGGCGTGCGCTAGTCCATTCTTACCAACTTTGACGAAGCTGTTGGACAGAAACTTCGGGTAGCCCTGCGGATGGTTCACCGTGCAACACGGGAAATGGGGCTCAAGCCCGTAGGTCTGGGCCCATGCATTGGCGTTGTAGAAGGGCGTCTCGATGAGATCGCTCGCGTACGCGGTGTTCTCCTGGGTCATGTACTGATGCCCCCACCAACCAGGAGTTAGCATTCCTGGTAAGGCATTGAATGCTATGCGCTCTGCTCTGTCTGCGTATGAGTTGGTACCCAGAGTCTGGTAGAGGTACGCCAGACTGTACATCGACTCGACAGAAGTGCAGAGCTCCGCTCCTGAGTACGGTGCCAGGCCAACAAGGCGCTCGTCGGCGATGATCGAGCCGTGGGAGCCGCCGTGGTAGGTCATTGTCCAATTGACGCCGTCATATGCCGTTTGTATCAAACTGTCGTTGTGCGTGAAGCGACGTACGACTGCTGCGGCCTTCAGGCCTTGCCCGACATTGACCCCGTGCTCGAATGGAAAATTGAGGTTGGTGACAGAGCTGTTTACAGTGTTCAGATCTTTGTCGATTCCCTGCCCGAAATAAGCAGCTCCGTTGTACCAGTCTTCCCAGTTGAGCCCTTCGTTGTGAAGATATTGCATGTTCTCCAGTAAAACTTGACTCTGGTTACCAGGATACTTCTCGTACAGCCATTGTAGAGTAATCATCATGTCCGCACTCCACCGTCACGTAGTTTGCCATCCGCGATCCTTCAGCTGTCTGCGAGCCGCTGCTTGTAGCTGCCTGACTCCTGACTCAGCCCCGAGGTATCCCCATCTCCACGTGGCGCGCACAGACTAAAGGTACTCCGATGCATTGTAAGGCGCAGACCGCTCTTGCTCACCGGCACCTTCCGCCTCCGCTTGTTGCCTGGATTCGCTCTTCAGTGGTGTGTGCAAGGACCCCATCTCGATTATTGTCTGGCATCAGGCTCCCATTCAGGCACACGTGTGACCCTTGCAGGCATCAATGAGAGTCATGGAAGCGATTGTGACGATCGGGGCGGAGACACGCGTGGCCTCCGTCGCGCCTTCTTATCGGCGGTAAGTGACCCTGGTCAAAGGAAAGCACGAGGGTAGCGGGTGAATGTTGACGCACCGACGCAGCAATGGGAAATTATTCAGCTGCGAGCCAGTAAGTCTGGCATCGCCGAGACCGCGTTGCGCACATCTAACGATACCTCCTACTTAGTGTCGGAGAGGGAAACTCCGGTGCGATCATGTCAGCCCGGTCTGTGGGCGATGGTGAGTGCCAACGTATGCAATCTGCTGCTGCATGGCATCCAATGGAGAATTGATCCATTTGTAGCGCGCGGCGGAACAAGCCAGATCAGTGTGTATATCATCCAGTGAGTCTGTACCACTCCGTCTCACCGCGTACAAGGCTTGACATCAACGGAAGGCTCCTCTCACGAAGGCACGATCGTCCCCTGGAACACGCATTCAGAACCCCGAGGCACCTCGAGCACGGCCTGCTGGCAGTCAAGGCTCACGACTCCCGTTACAACGTTCACCTGACGCCTGCACAAGCCCGCCTCCCAGCACTGGCACTCAACGGCAAGATACCGCGTCCATGCGACCGATCAATAGCGGAAGTCTCAGTTACGTCGTAGACCTTGCATCTCCGGACTTGATGTCGATGGGTCCTCCAACCTCTCAAGAACGGCATGCGCGGACTTCCTCTCCGGCATCATACGCCAGTCCCGGAAGCGGCATGGCTTTCAGAGAGACCAAAGTTGGCTTTCTGGGCGCAACAAGCTATAACGCCGTCTTCACAGAAAACCATGTTAATCTTGGCCCAGCTGAGGAGCAGGACGACTCGGATGACGTGCCTGCGCTGCCGCCCGTCCCCGCCGACAAGATTGAGACCGGCGTGGAGGTGCTTGCTCTATTGCGCGATATTCCTCTGTACGAAAAGTTCTCGCAACGATGGTTTGATCTCTGTGACGGTATACTCATCATGCAGCCTGCATATCGCATCTGGATCGACGAACTGTGGGCTGAATGGGGCGAATTGCTGACCGCCAGTGACGCAGACCAGTTGCGCAATCTGTCGGAATTGGTCTGGCGGAACACCAGAAAACCAATGAAGATGCACGGTCGAATGACAGCTCGAGAATGGGCATACTCCGCCACGGGAAGAGGACTTCGATGGGAAATTGTGGGGATTATTCTGAGCTTTGTTGGTCTCACAGCGGTGAACCTCAGCAACTGGGACGCCATTTTCGACAGCATCCGACATCGATACGTAAACCGAGCAACTTTCGCAGAGCGCATGCGCAAGGCCTCGGAGTGTTGTTTGTGCTTTTGCTACGAGTGTGAGGTCCTCAATGAGCTCTACATATCGCTCATGTACGAGGACCTCATCTTGGTGGAGAGTCTGAAGGGGGACGCTCACTATGCCGCATGGCAACGCACAGGCGAAGTCTGCGATGCACTTGTTGCCATGGGCCTTCATCAAGGAAGCAGAGTGAATGCAGACACGCCTTTCTGGCTCGCCGAGCTGCGAAAGAAGATTTTCACATCCTGCTACGGACGTGACAAACAGGTGGCGACTTTTCTCGGTCGGCCTCCACGACTATCTTACCGATACTGCAAGATGCAGGAGCCATTGGACCTGTCAGACGATGAGCTGTTCCTTGAAGGGGCAGCGCTTGAAGCTGTCCTCGGTGAACTGGATCAGGATGGCTGGAATCCATTTGGACGCCTTAACCGGAACACATTCACTCGAGTTTGGTTCCAACACTGCCGTGTACGAGAGGACATTTTGGAAATAGCTTTGGGCTCGGAAGACGACGACGTCATGATGCGCGGCGAGCAGATTCGCGAGAGACTTGAGAGACTCAATAGCTCGTGTCCAGAGTTCATGAAGATATCGCCAGAGGAGGTGATGAATCAAGGCGATGGCTCTTTTGGTCGCGCCTCTGGGTTCGGCTTTGCTAAATCGGAGAAGCATATGCGCCAGGTCAATGGAATTTTCTCCATTTGCATCCATACTGGCATCGCGCAGACACAATTCCTGCTGCAACGTGCGATGATCACCAGGAGGAAAGGCGACTACAAAGAATTGATCCCGATTTCGCGCAGGATACTCAGCATGGTCTTGCTTGCATCGTCGAGGAGAGACTTCTTCCGCGATTTCCAAGGTGACTTGACCTACCTGTTGGCCGTCCAGGGCCTGCCCACCGCCGGCGTCTTGGCCATCGAGTTGCTGAAGCAGGAGCAGTCCCGGCAATACACGCCAGATATCTTGCCTAGATCTGAGACTATCCAAGATTTGAGTGTCTTCATCTCCGCGCTGGCCGCCGTTGCACCTGGTGAGGGGAATTTCTCGGTCTGCAATCAGGGCAGAAAGTCTTTGAAGAGAGTTCTGGATCAGATTTTGAGCCCGCAGTCGGCGCCTGTGACGTCGAACGAGCAACACCCTTTCGATGAGATGTCACTGTACTTTCCAACAGCGAATGATGCCGATTTCCTTCAGTGGTTAGAGAATGTCGAGTGGGACAAGCCGAACTATGTCAATCATGCGTTGCCGCTAGGAGACGCGCCGCCGTGACGGACAAGAGGTGATAAACGACTGACGCTAGCTGACCATGTATCAGCTACAGGGGCAGAACGATGCCGTGCGGAAGCACATGGGATTTGTCAACCACTATGTCTGGCCGCGACCTGATCACTCGCCCGTGCCTTGCGGATGGCTGCACGGTGCTATGGTCCTTGAAGCTGGGCCAAATCGGCGCCACAAGCTCGCTTGCATTGCATGTAGCGTGAGTATCTCAATTCGATACAAGCTTGACACTTGGTTTTTTCCAGTGGTGAACAGGATTGGAAACGATGCGAAAATGGCTTACCAGCACGAAACAGCCGGCGCCAGATTGATCAGTACTGACACATTCGTCCGCTCAGACCTATTGCGCATCAATCCAGCACGCTATTATGGCTTGCAGCTGTATGGCTGTGGCATTTGTGATCGCTATTGCTATCGCAGTCCGTGAGAAATGTCTGAATGTGGTCATGTCCTGTGGTACTCAAGACGGCAGAACAGCATATGGTGGCCATTTTGAGACCTCTCCATGCTCGTCTCAAATGCATTCGAGCAGCCAATGGTGGGTAGCAGTGAGGCTCGATCGAGACGAGCGGCGTCAGTTCTCTCAAAAGCCTGCGACAGCCGTTGACTGCTATCAGACCAGGTCATTCCCAGACTAACTAATGGTTGCCTTCAATGTCGTTCTATTCAGAATTTGAGACACTGACTGCAGCTTCCTGTACATCCAGCTCGGCTTACTGACTGCAGCCTCCTGTACATCCAGCTCGGCTAGCCACGGTCACTGACGCCACTTGTACGACCCAAGTACTCCTGATCATTCCATATGACAAACGGCGAGCAAACGGTGGCCCCTTTTATCACAACAAGAATACGATGCACTCCTCAGCTCCCAACAGCAAACCCCGAAGAGAATGAGCTCGAGGGCGGAAGCAACATCAGCCACACCGCTTCCTTTCTCCGAGAAAACAACCAGGCTACCCGGAGATACCGTCCGTCCCCATAGTAGAGGCTGTACCGACAGGAACCTGATGGATCGCGACGACGAAGACGACATCACTCAAGCCCAAGGCAAATCCCTCACTGGGCTCGGCATCGCTTTCTCGGACCAAGCACAGCAGGCGAGGAGAGAGAGCATCAACCCACCACCCCGGCCGATCCTGAGCAACATCAACCAAGAGTCGGCTCAGCACCGCACTCCGGGCTCCGCAGAACCCGCTCATCTCAACACACCTCCACGAGCCAATCCTCCGGCAGCACGCCACACTATGACTCGCCTCGTACCTGCGACACTTCACACGGCGGCGCGCATCACCTCAGCAACCCGTCGGTACCATCGCTGCGCTCGGGCCGGAATCTGGACGACTTTCGATGCGATCGAGATACGATGAGTGGGCGCCGCAGCAGAATTTTCGGAGCCATACGCAGGTGGAGCAGAAGACGGGGACGTGGATTCCCGACTTTTGATCGTTGCTAGGGGGGAGTGTTTGGGATGGTGAGGGGTGGGGAAGGAATGGGTGGGACTTCTGTGCGCTCGCGATTGCAGCAAGAAAGTTTTGTGAGACAGATGTTTTGCAGCACGAGAGTTTTGTAAGCCGGAGTGTTTTGCAGTGCTTGACGAAAATCCGCATGCCTGGACGCTAATGATGATGCTGCGTGGCGGTTTGCAGGGCCCACGGGATGCTTCTACCTGAACTACGCCAAGTACGACACCCGCCCACATTGCGCACGTATTCTTTCCGGCCTAGTCATCCACCGTCAGATCCCCATACTCCCACATCCCCCTCCTCTCCTTCTTGGCCTCCGCCTCCCTCTGCCGAAGATCGGCCAGCACATCCGTCGCGCCCCGCTCCCACGCCCTGAGCTTGCTCGGCACCATGGCGAACCCCTCCGTCACCACCTCCGCGTTGATCGTATCCATCTTCGGATCCTGGCTGATCTTCGGATCCAACAACGTCACGTACATCAAGTTGTTGTCCCTCACATCCGTCAAGTCGACGTTGGCGACTAGTTCCCGATCGTACGTCACTTCCTCCAAAAACCTCGTCGCTTGATCGAGATACTCCGCCGCGGTCGGGAACTGTATGAAGCTCAAGGCCGCATCGACAGCCTGCGGTTTCAACTTCTGCGTGCCGAATTTGCCTGCGTCGAGCGGGCGGAGCGCGCTCCAGGGCTGCGTCTCCGAATTGCCGTAGTCAATGTACACAACTTCGCTCGTCTGGTTCTCGCGATCGTTGCGCCGCACACGCGCGCGGTACCACACGCCGTCTTGGCTGAACTTGGCGGAGACGATATCGCCAGCTTTGGGTGGCTGGTCGAGTTTGGAATTGTTGTTCTGGGGTGAGAGATGAAAAGATGCAAACTCTTTCATCAGCTGGTCGAGGTTCGCTTTGCCGTGGCCGGTGATTTGGAGTTTCAGGCGGGCATTGGCGGGGTCAACGTAAGTAATTGTGACGTCTTTGTAGTCGATGTTGCGAGGCGCCGGTGTGTCGCCGTTGACGCCATTTGTGCCATCGGAGTTGGGAGCTGCGTCGGGAGCGTCGCCATTCTCCGCCGCTGCTTCTTCTTGTGACGGATCCCAGTCGTGCCACATGCCTCTTCGCGCTTCCTTTGCCTTCTGCTCGGCCGCACAGAGCTCGTTGGCGTTACCAGACTTCTCGGCACTGTAGGCGTGCACCGACGCCAAACCTTCTTCCACCAGAATCTTGGCAAAGCTCTCGCGGTTGACATAGAGCTGGCCAATGAAGCCACCCTGCTTGTCCGTGTCGTCGACATCAATCTCGACATCGCGCTGATTGCATCGCTTGACGGCGAAGTCGTGAGCTTCCTGGCCGAATGGCTCGGCGTGGTCGTGGGGACCTCTGGCTGATCTCGGGGCACGGATGCCCCCCAGCACCAACGTGAGCTTGGCGTTCTCGCGTGGCACGAGAACGGTGAACCTGCTTCCCGACTTGACGAAATCGACCACCGCCGGCACTTTCTTTTGCCGCGAGAGAAGGGTGACTTGTCGCTTTGCCTTTTCGAGAGACTCGCTGTAGTCGACATAGTTCGGCTGCTTGGGCGGCTTCGGCGACCACATGCCCTTATGCTCCGACTGAGCGGCCTCTTCGGCCGCCAGCAGCTCGTCGTAGATGGGGCTCCGGTCGGGATCGTCTATGCGATGCCGGATGACCGAGGCGTAGCCCGCCTCGACGAGCGCCAACGCCACGTTCTTGCCGTTCTGCGTGACGGTGGCCATCTCGCGCGCGTCGTATCCGTCTGTGGCCGGTCGCGTGCCGTCGGTGACGACCTTGACATGCTTGCCAATGATTCGCTTTCGGAGGTACTCTTTGGCTTCGGCCTGGAAGGGCGACTGTTTCGGGTCTGTCGACTTTGGTTGCCTGACGCTGCTCAGATTGATCCTCTTCTCCGCGCCGGTCCGGTTGTTGCGCACGAACAGCGTCTCGGCGTTCTGTACCCTGCTGACGACGGCCTCCTGCTCACCGACCGGCGTCGATCTCTGTGCCGTCTGACCGCGGAACAATCCCTTCTGCTGCTCTTTCGCCTTGCGCTCCGCCTGGCGGAGCTTGCCCATTTCGGGGCCCAGCCAGGTCGAATGGTGATCCACACACCGTGCCAGACCCTCGGAGAGCAGGAACTCGGCAATGTTGCCCACGGGATGCCGCACCTCGCCCACCAGCACGTTGCTCGGCGAGACGCCCAGCAGTCTCACCGTGACGCCGCGCTGCAGCAGTCGGTCCTCGACGAACGACTGCGCCTCGGTCCCATACGGCTCCGCGGGCTGGGTGGTGCCGTCACTGGGATTCGTCCGGGCCGTCGTCGGGCTCCTGATGCCGGCGACCAACAGCGTCGTCTGCACATGCTCGGTGGGCGAGAGCTGCAGCCTCACGATCACGCGATCCCCGCTCAACACCCGCTCGACCACGCTCTCGATGGCGCGCGCCTTGTGCAGCTCGACCAGCGCCTTCACGTCCGGCACCTCCCTCACGTTCGCGATCTGCCTGAGGCTGCTCTTCCACACGCCCTTCTCCGCCAGCTTGGCATGCGCCTCCAGCGCCTGCAGCCGCTCCAGCAGCTCGGCGGCGGGCGGGTGGTCGGCCCTCCGCTCGGCATCGTCCCGCAGCTTGGCCCATCCTTCCTGCACTATGCGGTCGGGGAGCTGTTGGCCGTTTTGCAGAATGGCAATGACGTATTCGCGGCTGCCTCCACCTCCACCGCCCCCTCCACCGACTTTGTGGGGGACGGCGTAGAGCACGCGGAACTGGATCAATTTGCCGACGGTCTGCTTGCGGATGAACTCGCGCGACTGGAAGGAGCCCGGCTCGTCTTGCTGCAGGCGCGGCGCATTGATGAAGGCGAGGCTCAGCGTGCGTTCTTGTCGGCTCGCGTTCTGCACGACCAGCGTGTCGCCGGACAGGACGCTCTTGACTTTGCCTTGTTGCAGTGCCGACATGATGGAGGGGACTGTGAGGGAGGAATTGATTGACTTTTGATTGATCTCGCGAGGATAAGCTAAAGCTATACAACGACCAAGTGGTGTGTGCAATGCACCACCCGAGCTTTTTTAATCCCTCCAAGCTGTCCACACACGATCAAGGGATGCATGTGGGGGTCCTCGTCCCCTCGCTGCCAAGCATCATCACACACATATATATATATATCATTTCCATCACACATATATATATATATATCATTTCCATCACACACAATGAGTCTGCCCATCCGCCGCCTGCTTCTGGATGCGCTCCCTCGTATCAGGATCTTGATCATGCAACAATCTTGTGTGGGCAACCTGCCAACGCTATGCGAGCTTCCTTCCATTGCGATGCGTGTGACCATTGCATCCTCCTCGCTCGTCCAATCTCTGCATTTGCCCAGCACGCGAGCTTTACGGACCAGCAGACAAATGTGAACAGCTCCATCCGTCCCGCCTCGATCTAGTGCCCTGGCCGTTCTGCGATCATACTCAAAGCTCCAAATGCGCTCCATCGAACTCTCTACCGATTGCGTACAATCCTTGCAGACTCTTGCCTGTGCTCATGTCATGTACCTGTTGTTTGCAATCGGATCGTAGAAGCGCCAGCCCGTCTTGGGCTCGCGGCGCATGATAACCACTCGTTCGAGCGATCGTGATTGCTCAAGGAGCCATTGAGTCCTGTGCTATGTATGAGCACTGCATCGTCCTCGCCTGTTTTACATCGTTGCCTCGGCCATGGCGAAGGCTTACATAGCTCATGAAGCAGTGATCATCAGCGTTGCCCCGTGCCTCGATCTATTGCCCTCGTTGGTCTCCAGCATTCCCAGACGCATTGCCATCTTGGTTTGTGCCAGCCAGTGGCGGGCATTTTGCGCTCTGCTTTTGTCAGTGGGCTGCAATGGACGGAAAAGACTCGTCCATTCGGTATTCGTGATGATCTTCTGACATTGACGATCTGGCAACGCTGCGAAAGTCTCCTCCGTTGGGTTTAATTGTGGCCATTGCATCTGCGAGGACTCCAAGTCGTTGGTTGTTTGACCTTGCAGTCTCTAATCTGCATACAGTCGACGTTGGTCAGCTTTGTTTACTCGCCTGTGATCTGTTGCTCTCGACCCCGTGCGATGTGACTATGGGCTTTCCATTGTGACCATTGCCAGCTCGTTACGCCCCAGCTAGTGGTGGTATTTTCGGCATGGGTAGCTTCCCACCCATCCAGATTGAAGCCTTCCCTGGTTGGCAGGGCAAGGGCTTCCTCCACCGCGATCGCGCTGCCCAGTCCACATGGACGCATGGCGGCATCAAGCAAGGCATTCGCTGTGGACAAGCTCCTCATCGGGGCATAGATGAAATAATCAGCGTCGAAAGACGTGCCAGCGCCGATTGTTTCCTCCTACACTCGCCTCCATCCCATTACGAGCGACCAAACAAGCCGTTGCCCTCCGCACGCGCCCTTCCACGAACACCACGTTGGCGGTCTGTACAGTACCAGGAGCAGATGGGAAGGGCATGGGGGTAACGCTTCGATTTGAAGCTACAACATATACGGTCTGCAGAGGGTGCGGAGCGACAGCAGGGCTTCCAAGGTCTCTTGACCACGAGGCGGCAAGAGCAGTGTAGCGATGTGGCTAAAGCGCTGTGCCATCGGGGCCTCTCCTCCTCAGTGGCACGATATGAATATGGGCCATGCTCTCTCCTCCGCCAGCACCGCGCTCAGTTCACGGCGACGACATGTCCACGGCACGCGGCAGCCTCCACTGAGCGAGCAGCCTCTCCAGCGGCAAGGACGAGCACAAACCTTGAAGAAAGGGCAACGAGATGGAAGTCGGTAAGGGAAGCCGGTATTACCTTCTTCTTGCACCGCATAGGCAGGCGTAAGCGCTACGCTTGGCACCTCGACACACCACCGTGCACAACAAGAGGCAACGGCCATCCTACATCGCCACGCACTACCGATGCGTGAGCCTGAAGGCCGCAGAGGCGAGACGGAGGCGATGGACAGAGGCGCCCATGCTCTTGGGTGTGGCATGAGACGGTCAAGTCAGGCGCACGTCGTCATATTTCTCCGGAGGGACATGCGGCATGTGCTCGATCAAGACGGAAGGCAAGTGCCATAGCAAGAACAAAAGGGAGACAGCAAACATGGGATAAGCTGCCAGACTGCCGGTCCTAGATGGCCGGTCATGTGCCTCGTCGGATGTTCAAGTGAGTCTTGGTCTGGCCAGTCGCCACTCGCCATATCGTTGCCAGCATGCCGCAAAAAGATAGCGCTCTTGAGCATTTCAAGAGCAGCTCGAAGAGGACAAGGCCCGGTAGACGCGGATAGCGTCGCTTTCGAAAGCACCATCAAGCCCAAAACTCGATGGAACACCCTGTGTAGCATTCTCATCGTGCATATCCCTATTATGCTCCTGGCACGACGATGACCAGTCTAAGATAGGTTGGTCAGGTCGGTCATGACAGTTGAGCACGGGAGGAATGTTTGCTACAGCACTAGGACTGCATGCAAATAGCCAAGGGACTATTAAAAGTCCAGGTCATTGTCGGAGCACTTCCAGCTTCATGGACGTCGTCCAGCTTGGGCAATGATGCGGACTGCAAAGATGAGGACTGAGGACGTATTGATGTAGGTCATTCATGAGGTCAGGAATGCAGTGATTGGGGTACGTCTCGCCAGAGAGCGTTGAGGTCTGCGGCTCAAGCAGACGGATGTACTCCAGTAGCAGTCTCGAGCGGATACGCCAGAGAGCATGGGGTCTGCGGTCCATGCAGACGGTCCGCTCAGCTGCTCGGTGAAGAGGAGGATGGTTAACAATCCAGTTCGTGGCTGATTATGAGATGAGGACGCTTCGCCCTGATGTTTTCTGAGCCCCGGTCTCCTGGGATTGCGAGGCAAGGCACTCGATACTGTCATGCCATGCCCCGTGCCTGCCTGGAAGCCACGCCAGGAACAAGACCGGAGACAAGTGGCTTGGCCAGCGTTCATGCATCCTGAAAAGTTGGTTACAAGAGATCAGAAATTTCAAACCTCACTCAACGCAGGCTACCCGGGTCCGGTAAAGTCGGGAGACATTTGGCCACTGTCAGCTGTCTCGGAGAGGCCAGTTAAAATGCCGGAGCCACCGACTCTCGCGCCATGGACGGCATTGTGCTCTTGCAGCCACACCCAGCTGATCCAGCTCCAAGAAAGTCTCGATACCGCCTGACCCCAGCAACCTGTAGACGGTACCCACAAGCCCTTCGCGATTCGCTCCCGAAAGCATAATATGGTTTCATGCCATAATCGGTTGGATTCCATGCGCTCCGACAACTGATGCGAAGCACCCTATGCCCCTGCCAGGACCTGCTACCGACCAGCAAGTACGGTGTATAGTCCTGCTCTTGTTTGCGTTTGACGCCGGTCGACTACCATGGCTCAATAAGAGACCTCACGCGCCTGATCACCGATTCAGGGCAATTCTTAAGCAGAGTTGGGCTTCACTTTCAACAGGCCCGGAACACTGCGCATCGTAATGGACGACATGGCCGTGATAGGCCATCAACCGGCCAGCACCCAAGCCCGACGTCTTCTTTGATGAGCCAGAATCATGTATGTCGGTTGCTGGACGTCATTTGCTGTGCTCTCTCATCGATGGGTGCACAAGGTGAGCCCACGCCTGGGTGTTCACGGCGTAATCTTTGTAAAGATCATCCACCGGATCTTACATAGCGGCATTAAAGGTGTTCATCAAAACCCGCATCTGCTCTTTCCAGTGGCATACAGGCCAACAAGAGTTCCTGGCAACCACCTGCAGAAGCAGTTCGATGGTCATACAAAGATCATCGCTAGACTGCCTGCTGCCCGTCTTGTGCCATGGAGCCATTGTCTGTGTGCGCCCCAACCTGACACTATGCCAATGCAGCCAGCAATATCCGCAGTAGCGAGTCGTCTCCAAATATCCGTTTGTCAGTGGCCATCAGAATATCTCTTCTCCATTGTGGTGTGCAGAACGAACGAGATATCACTCATCATCTTGGGTGGGAGTCGGCTGGCTGCAGTGTCACTCGCCATCCGTATCATCTTGCTTTTGGTCGCCGTATACGTCAAGACCCGGCGTTTGGGGCCAGGAAATCTTTGGGCACTGCGTGTCATGATGGCGAAGTCTGGGATCATCAACGGCTGTTGTACACACGCCCCTTGAGCAAAGCAAGTGGCCGTGTCTACAACCATTGGATGAGATTCCCTGGCTGCGACGACACGTCTCCGCGAGTCTGGCTCTTGTTCAGCAACGGCCTTGCTCTGTATGGCGTGGGCCGTCTTGACACGGATCTCGCGTCGTGGCTGTATCTTGCTGTTAGACAGCAGCTCCAAGGGTAGATGGTAAAGTGGCTCCTGGCAATGCTCGCTTCGTCAAAGGCCCTGTCGTATATCCTACCACTCTTCTCACCTAGCGCACAGGGTTGCTGGTGGAAGTGTGAGTGCACTGTGGCTTGCTGATGCGAAGGGGGTATTGTCCATCTTTTTAGATGCGCGGTGCTTGGCGACCTTCGTAAAGTCCAGCTCTTGCTTTAAAGCCCTCACAGCGCCCCAGCTGATGCTGCTCGACACTCTAATTTTTGATCTCCAGCCAATGCGTCGACGCCTACTGCGTGTATGCTGTCATGGCTGTCCTTTCAGCAGCATTGCGGTAGGGGCTTTGCCTGGCGCAGGCATGTTTGCGGGAGGTCTGGAGCTGCGTAGCGATACGATGCCGTGTGATAGTGCCGAACTGGTCAGGCGCGCGTTTGTTCTGTTCGCGGCGCATCCAGCCTTGACCCGTCAATGGAGGAAAGCTGCGTCTTGTTAGGTATACCACTCAGTGCCACTTGCGCCATACAGGGCGATTTGCCCGGCCTTGAGATTCTGGCGCTCAATCACTCAATATGCCCGCCTCCTATGTATTGAGTGGTTTGGGCTTCCTCGTCAGCTTCGTCGAGGTTGAGCGACGCCAAATACCAATTCTGGTGGAGCGCTTTGTTGACGATCGCTTTGTTAGTCGGGACCTCGGGCTGCTTTGTGAAGGCAGCCGTCTCTCAGGCCCGACTCGCCATTCATGCTGTCGTTGTTCACTCGTCTATTGCATCGTATGCTGCACAGATGCCACTCCCGCTGCTGTCTGCCACGCTTGCGCAGTACCTTCTGCTCCGCAGCCTCGACCGCTTGAGCGCTGAATCGTAGCCTTACGGGGACGTGTGTTGGCTCTCTTGAGGAAAAATCGTAGTGCGGGAAAGATAGTGTGTCCCGTCGCTGTGTCGTGAGCTCCGCAATTTACACGCGCCTGCCGTCAACGCCTCACAAACGCGATGCACTCACATAAAGACTGTTGCTCTTCTCCAAGCCTTAGCCAGTGGCCAAGAACATGATGAAAAGGATGTTCGCGTCAGCCGGAGGTAGTGCGATCCCAGCGACACGGTGCCCCTGCCTATGAGCAAGCCCAGGGAGGCAGCGGCTAGATGTAAAAACTGAGGTAAATGACTCTGGCCGTGGCCAGCTATCAAGGCGTTACCCTCGAAAAGAACAGATACTGCGCATTGATCTAAGCTCGCACGGGAGTTAGCATGATCATGTTGTGGTGCCCAAGGGCAGGCGAACTTACCAAATGGCAAAGATTGCTGGAGAAAGAGGAAGGAGGATTGCAAGGGAAGGTCGAAAACTTTTATACCTTTCCTCGCCAGCCGTTGGCCCGTGCTATGCATGCACAGCCGATCAGCTGCCGCCTTTGCCTGCAAGCGTATGCTATGTGCACGTCACTGTTTAATACGGCTATATTTCTCTGCCTGCGCTAGATCAGAGGTATTCCGTCCTCCATTGCTGCTGGTCGCCAAGGCTTGCGTGTCTCTGTGATGCCTGATCAATGGCAAGGCCAAGTGCCGCGAAGAGCTACTGGCGAGAATTGCTGTGACTGCGGTCCTCAACGTTTCCACACTGCTCTGCTCGCTTGTCCCGAACGCTTTTATCTGCGTGCCCCCTGCTTCTGCTCTGTCTGCTCGTCTGTCTGGCAAAGCAGTATCCTGCCCGCCTCTTGCTTCTGTCTCTACATCCTCATTTGCTGCGAGCTGACAGAGCTTCGCTCTGCTCGCTGTGTTGTCGTGAAGCTCGGCGGTCCACCGCTGCACTTGCCGAAAGCGGAGTTTGAGCTTCACAGTCGAACACGAGCACATTTCCCTTCCACTGCCGGCAAAAAACAAGTATTCAATTTGGCATGATTCTACAAACACGATGAGAATCCTCACGACCAGGGCTGCATCCTCGTGATTTTTGCGAAACGATAGCATCAAAATTGAGATGTTGGCCATCAAGCATGCAAAAAGATGGCGAGCCTCCAACGAGGAGCCTTGATGCTCACCCACTTGGTGGCCTGCGAGATTAGCTGGGGAGAAAAAAGAACCGCCACGCCGCCGCTTGAAATGAAAGACATTACTTACCTTGATTGATAGAACCAAGTAATTCCGGAGTGTCGAGAAGCCAGTTCCACGCTGCCCCGCTGCTTGAAAGGAAAGACATTACGTACCTGTGTTTTATCAAGTCACACGGAGCGCTCAGAAATTCGACTACCGCGCCGTAAGGCGGGTATTCCGAGCGCTCCATGTGACTTGATGAACGCAAAACTCTGCGAAACAAATATATAGTCACAACCCTGTCCTTTCACCAGGCGCACTCTGCGCGGCCTGTATGCCAACTTCACGTATTCTGGACTGCATGGCATTGCTGGCTCAACCGACGAGAAGCTATCGTGACTTCGAGCGGCGGCTTGCATGAACGAGAGCTGACACATGGATCCGTGAGCAGCTCCTTTCAGGTCAACGAGGCATTTCTACATAGGTTCACCCCGAGAAAGTGTGCCGACACTGGGCATCACTGCGAGCAGCTCCTCACGAGGGCAGCTGCGCTTGAGATCACTGGGCAATGCTACTGTTGCAGACGAGGCACAAGCAGAATCGTGTGTTGGCTTGGTTGCCGGCATCTGCAGTAGCCACAAGCAGCGCCTCAGAACTGCAGCTGCCATCGGGACCACCTTGTGATGCCGTCGTGAAGAAGTCGTGAGGCTCAGCCCTTCTCCTCCCAATACCTGCGTCCTCATTGTAGTCCTAAACGCCGTGAATACACCTGTTGTACAAATGAAGGCTTCGAACGTCGGCCGCAAGGCATGCCGGTCCTAATACTGTCGAAATTTGCGACCTTAAGCAGGCGCCCTGCAATGATAAGCTGCCGTTGGCGCAAAGAGAAGAGCGCTGCGCAGGCGAAGAGAAATGCTCTTCTCGAGCAGCCGGCTCAAGAGCCAACTGATACTGATGAAAAGTGAGAGCCTCAGAGGGCATATGTGAATAAAGAATTGAGCCGCCGACCACCTCGCAGAGTGTCGCACAACCCACGATTGCGCGGTGCAATGCAGAAGGAGCAGTGGAAGCAAGGGATTCATGAGCTCCCATTTCGCAGCCTGTTGAACAATGGTGGCTAGGCTACCAAAGCGCGACGTGTATATTTTCCCGGGTCCAAAATCTGAGGGAGGAAGGAAGAGAGATGCGAGAAGTAAACAGCTTTTTGTTCTCTCTGAATGGCGCTAGCACGAGCCCATCAGACGCCACCGTTTGCGGTTCTGGGTCAGCTGGCATCGCTTGGAGAAGAGCGATCCAGCGTCACGATGGCTTGGGGCCCGGCTACGGCCATAATGGAGCTTTTCACGCAGCCTCACCAGCGCAATATGCGAGTGTTGGGCAATCTCTGGAAGTATCAGCCCAGCAGATGAGCAAGATGGCGCTGGCGAAAGTCCATAGTCGCAAACCAATATACACTAAGCCAGTAGGATGTGTACGAAACCTCGGCAAGTGGACGAGACAGTAGTGTGCCTGTTTTTGACCCCTTCATCGAACCATGTCAGCCAGCTGGGTCAGCGTGCCGGACCTTGATGCTATCATTCTCAGATCTCACAGAGTACTTGGGCGGACGCGGCATTCGACGGTTCACGAAACAGACGACTTGAGAAGCTCGAAAAAGTGCTACATATTCTAACGGCCATAACAGTAGTGTCTGCAGATTAGGCAATGATTGGAGACGATCACAGCCTCCCCAACCGCTCCGGCCATACTATTCTGTGGTCTCCGGATGTTCTGTGGTCTCTGTGGGAGGCGCAAAGCGAATGTATTCGCCGCCGAATCTTGCTCGCCCTTCTCTGCAAGATATCTGTGATTTTGCCCTCTGCAAAGCCCTGCTTGATGAGGTTGAATGATCATTGCAATGCCTCTGCCGTCGTTGTGCGGATCGCTGGGAACCGCAGTCAGCGCACGGCGGGGCTGGCCACATTAGCACGTCCATACCAGATTGGCCTGACAGTTGTGGCGTCGACCTTTGCGAGAGTATGACTGTCTTCAAAAGCCAAGCAAATGCCCACACTGTGCAGCCGAACTGGTGCTGCCAGCCAGGCAAGAGTTATGTTGAAAGTCGGTGCAAAATCGAAAATCAAAGCCTCTCAGCCAACCAGGATGCTCTCGCTCCAAACACACCAGGCGAACGAGGCATGCCTGCGAAGCTCTTGAGCAAGCCATTCCATCGAAGGTCTTTGGAAGTCCTTCAATCATGGCGACACCCGTCGCTCGCCGTGTGTTACGTCCAACGGGTCGCCCGTATCTTGCATGTCCGCTTTTTGCCCCTCGCATCTCCAGCTCACAAGCTGCTGCAACGGTCGCGCGATGCTATGACCTTGGCCCCTGCTGGCCGTCTTAATTTGCCAGCCAGACTTGTACTGCGAAGGCGTACAGCGGCTGCTGCGAGGCTTGAGGAAGGCCGGCTTGGCTGTGACAGTGGGCATCTCAACTCAAGTCGTTGATCGCATTGGCTGCGACAGGCTGAGGCGTTCGGCTACAACTTGCGCAGATTTCCTTATCATTGCGCGTGTGGATCCACTATTGGGCTGGCATTGCGCTGCGACGGGTTTTGGCCTCATTCTCACGAGACCTTCGATGCAATGAGACGTTCCGCTCCGCTTCCTGTCCTTGCTCTCGCTCTTGTACATCGTCGAACATCAGCTGACAATGGTCTCCTTGCATGCATCAGGCGTTATGGGTCCATTGGGCGTGTAGGTCTTCGCTGCGAGAGCTTCGCTTCTCGATATTGCTTGCCTCGGGACGCTAATACTGCTCACGGCTGCAGTCCGAGGTGTGGCCGAATTGAGGCACTGTTGAACCCTCTGCCGGGCACATCGCTCAGCTGCGGCGTGTGCAGATTCCCTTACTCCCATGGTCACCAGGACGTCGATCGAGGCGTCCATGATCCAGCTCTTCATTTCCATGCGCCCATGCTCGCCTCTCTTCTCACGGTCTTCATCGGCCGTATCCTGTCCTATCTTGCCCTTGCAAGTCTTCAAAGTCGGCGGATGACTGCGGGCTTGCGTCAAAGAGACTTCACCAATGCGTTCGAGGCAGGTCCGCTCGCCAGATCCTGGGGCCTGGCCTCGTCCATGTGTTCTCGACCTTTCGTGATGCGACTTGCTGCAAGCTCCTCGTGCTCGCAGCTGTATCTCATCGGCCGCGACGACTGTCAGGGTCAAGGGCTCGTTCCGGGCTGGCCACGTAAAGGGCATTGACTGTCGTGCCGGTCCGCATTGCAGTGTCGAGATGATGAGAGGTGAGCACTCTCGATGGCGGTGATCTCGATCTCAGCATAACTCCTACGCGTATCTTTGACCCTCGCGAGAGCTCTCGCAGCACAAAGGGCTGTACTTGTTCTGATGGCGATGGAGGGGATACGGGAGCATCAGCGGCCTCAAGAGCCACCGGCCCCGAACGGAAACGCAGACTGTCGCAAGGCTGTGGTTAAAGACTATCGGACCGTCGCAGCGTTATTCGAGAGTGCTTCGTCACGTTCGAAGGTGATGTGCCCGTGACCGTATATCTCCTTTCGTTCAAAGTACGAGCACAGTATAATTGGTGCTTGACAGCTGTCCAATGCGCTCACGGACGTCAGTATCGTTGTCATTGAAGCGAAGTGGTAGTGGGATGCTGAGCTGGAGAGTCTTTTTCTCCAGTCACTGGCAATGCCAGTGGGCTGATGAAAAGGGAGTGTGCCCGAAGGCGTAGCCATCAAAAATTGTGCACGCGCCGATCTCAGAGGTCTATTCACTAATCGGAGGGAGGACCTTATTCATGAGCAAGGCCTCATCGCAAATGAGGGTGGCCGAAACCACGCTCGCCACGCTGCTGCTCGGCGAAAGGGACTTGGCTCAGGAAACATCATTCGCTTTTATGCACCTGTTTCGCGCTAGCGGAGCCGCGTCTCCCTTGAGCCGCGGCAAGCAGTTGGCCTTACCCGCCTCGCAGAGCGTGTTGGCTTCAGCGTCCATGCTACTTGTGCCAGTGCATGAGGGTTACTCAGTATTTGCTCATTGTCTGCGCTGCATCAAGCTGAGAAACCTCTCCTCCTGGTGTAAGACAGAAGTATCGCGGCGTTGAGAGGAAGCGTCGTTGCGGGCGGCCTGTCCGAGCAGCCTTGTTCTCCCAAACTTGCCAATCTCAAGTTGCTAGTCGGGCCATCTCAATACTATGAGACTGTTGCCCGACGTCAGCTCTACGCTGTCTTGTATCATGCGCGTTTGTCAATTCACCCTAGAGTTGGCGTCGATGTCTGGGAGGAAGCAATGCCGCATGCTGGCTGTCAGACTGCCTTGCCTCAGCTTCACGTCCTGTGCTGTCCATATTGGTTAAGGCCTTTTCAACTATACGAGAGTGTTGCCCGGTATATGCTCGACCTTCTCATTTGCATTATCTGCTGTCCAGCCTACTGTGAAGGTTACCGCCGCCCGGCGGAGGAGGCGTTCCAGGTCGCCAAGTCCGGCACAACTTCGCGCTCTGGACTAGTTGAATATGTTTTGCGGTTGCCCTTCCGCTTCCAACCAATTACAAATCAGCTCTCAAAGAGCGCTCCAAGGAGCACATCAAAAGTAAGGTAAGCAATTCGTGATCGTGACGGCAACGGGAAATGGCAGTGGCAGGCCGACAACAACATTCTTTTTTGGCGATGATTTTTTTGCTCCGCATGGACCTGGATGGACCATTGAAAGAGCATGCATCGCTCTATTGCGATTACTTCTCTTTGCTAGCGTGTCATGCGCGTTTCTTTTACCTGCGACTGCCATTGTCTGAACCCGGCAGGCCCCAGCTTGACTATTTATTGTTATTGCGTTCGATTCACATCCAATCAGCGTCCTGGGGCATGACGATAAACTGCACCAGGGACAAGGTAGGTCAATTTCCTAATCTTGATCTAGGCGCCGTCCTGGGAGGTAGCAGCCCCATGGAAGGTGACCACCGAGGTGGAATGGTCGTTTCTCGTGAGCCAAACGTCTTCGGACACTCATGAGGGTGTAAGGTCCGCACCCTATCTTCGATCAATTGAAGCAGATCGAAGTGGCGTTTCTTTTTTGCTGCTTTTTTGCTGATGCATGCCAACAAAGGGAGCCAGAGCCGACCAGGTCGTACGTGAAGGTCGAATGCATTGATTGTTGGACCTTGTCTTTTCGAGCATGCTTCCATTCACCGAATGTTCAGGAAGGTAAATGATACATTGTTTGCTCTTCCTACTACATTTATATTGATCGGACGACTTCAGTCCACCACCCCAATCATTCGTACATTCTCATTTTAGTATCTGCGACCACTGGATTTTGCAGCTCTGCTGCTATATACACATCGATCCTTCACAGTATAGTATATTCGGGCAGCCGGTCAAAAGTGTCTTGTTTCGCGAGCCAGCACTTTGCATTCCCTGAGCGTGGACTTTCGTAACTTCCGTCTTGGTGGCGGCAAGTTGCGCTGCGGCACTCCTTTAATCAATTTCTTCCTTTTGCAACCTTTCCATTGCAACGTCTCCATCGCACAATACCATCACAATGTCCCAAAGACCACTCAGAAGCATCATCCGAAGGGTAGCACAATCAATCCACGCGCCAGCAGGCACCTCGCCTGTGGGGAACTACTCAGGCTTTGGCGCATTCATCAGGGACGCATTTGAGCAAGGCTCGTGAGTATCAACATCTTCTCAAGCGAAATTGTTGTGCTGACTAGAAAATACAGGCCTCCACACATACAGCCAGCACCCCCGATCTGGCGATTCCTCGTCATCACGCCAGCGATGATCGAGGACCGCAGGGAAAGGGGGATGTACGAGTGGAGCTGGCACAGCTCCTACGTCCTGCCGCCGGAGGACGAAGAGAGCAGCAGCGATGAGGAGGACGGAGCAGAGGATGGAGATGATGAAGAAGAAGAAGAATCGGACGACCAGATGCCGGAGGAGATGCGCAGATGCATGAGCATCATGTGGTAACACGGCAGGGAAGAGGCATTGGCAGCAGAGGAGATGGGCAAGTGCAAGCAGCAAACCAAGGTCCTCATCGCCTCTAAGCTCATCAGCACACGTCTGCAGTGGTTTTTGCAACACTGGACAGGCTTTCGATGCCTTCGTATCAATCGACGACTGTGTCAGCCTCGTCAAGCGCATCGGCAAAGATCTGAGCAAGGTCCAGTCCAGGGAGAGCAGCAAAGGTGCGCGTCGATGACCATCATGGGGCAGAAGATCAACAAGTTCCGGCAACAGGCGAAGGAGATGGTCGAGGGCTATGTTGTACTCACCACATTCCCCAACCCACGCTCGGAGTCGTCCAAGCAAGTTTCATGTCAGAGCGTCTCTCGTCTGCTCGAGGCCTGCCCATGCAACATCAGAAAGTGCTTTCCAGCCCGGAGCGTTGAATATGAAGGCAGAGAGATGGCACTCGGATAGGTTTGTCAAGTGTCAGGCCGACAAGGCAATGCTTACGAAGTTGAAGACGAAAGCGGAGGAAGTGTTTGCCGTTGTTGGGATATGTATAAGGGGGCGATGGCAAGTGAAAGGGAGTGGAGCAGATCAGAGAACGACGAGTACCAAGAGGACTCGAGAGGCGCATTAGACGAGCAGAGGACTGGGCTTTCTGAAAGTGGCAGAGACGACCATGTCAGCGAACATAACTCTGAACGACAAATGAGTAATGTTCGACATCAGACATGACACAATTCACCACGAGGAATGTCATCTCACGAAGCATGGCACAATCGTATCCACGTGCCAGAATCAGCGTAATGGATTAGAGCAGTAAGGCACAACACCGCTGCAGACTAGAGCATGGCAGATTCTCACGTAATGGCTACAACCAGACTCAGAAGCCATGAATGGCATGCATAACACCAGAGCTGTGCCAGTTCACAAAAGAGACAAGAGCTTAACAGGGTCAAGAGGCCACGGCGAGATGGCAGGCTCGCACAACAACATTCACAAAGTCTAAAGACCATCAAGTTGTGCAACTCACGTCCATCAACTCCTGCTGGAAGGCATGCGATCAGCCTCGCCGAAGGCCCTACCCAGACAGAGCCGAGGCTATGCTCCTTGCCCTATTGCCCTATCTCACCCTGGTCAGGAGTCACGAGCGGAAGATCCTGTTCGAAAGACGATGTAGGCGGCTCTTGGGCGACACCGTCACCAACTCGCGCCAGCGTCCGGCCTGAGCGACGATGCCAATAGTTCGGGAACAGCCCGTAGTACGCTTGAGAGGTAGCCGCATGATCTGTGAGTCCTCGAAGATCGTGACTTTGGTACCGATCGTCTACGGCCCACGCCTAGTGATCGCGCAACGCCCCGAAGGCTTCCGCAGCCCATGAACGCGCCCACTATCTTTCGGAACCAGTCGTGCATCGGAGGGATTGAGCTGCTGAGCGTTGGCGGCAGGGTGAGTCGATACTGTATTGATTCCTCCAGGAGTGGATTGCCGTGTCTGCCAAGGCACCGACAGCGGATAAGCCCATGACCGAGACTGTAGTCTGTCGGTCCAATGTCGATGTCAGCATACACCCCGCCACCTGGGATGGATACAGAAAGCCCTTTGTATCCAAGTTGTACGGCTACGATCCGTGATTCCATCTTAGACGTGGTCATCTAAGTGAATTCGGGTCGGCACGCCGACCTGATCATTTGCGTTACGTGCAAGCGATTGGAGTCCGATGACCACACCTACCATCAGTCAGCAGCTTACGGACGCCTGAATCGGCCTCCGTAAGTTGACTTGGTCGATGAGAGATCCCATCTACACGTCGATGAGCCCTGCATTCGACCCATCAATACATAGACGACACGGTAAAGACTGTGTTTGTACTACTGTCGTCGATAGGAGCTGAAACGATAGACGACAAAAGAAAAAGCCTGCACATCGGTGCCCTGTTCACGAGCCAGAAGTCCTACGCACGCCCGCTCCCACCTCATCGATCGATTGCTCGCGTTTGGCTCAGACGTCCTCTGTCATGCCCGTCATCGATTCTCCCGCCCACCAGCGACGCCAAGAAATGCACGGACCAAAATCCAATCACACCAACGCCATACGCTTATGCGGAAACCAGCAACCCCAGGCTACCTTCACCGATCAACCGCACCATCATCCGCAACCTTTTGATCCTCCGTCTTCAGCCCTACGCTCTTCCTCAGCATCCTCGCCAACCGAGTACAAGTACCAACTCGGTCGTCGCCACACATGCACTTTACCAGATAATGTGCGACTGTACTGAAGACCAGGACGCTGAAGCCTACGACGCTCGTGCTGAAATTGATCAGAGCGCTTGACATGGAACGAAAGGGGTCGGTCTCTGTCGCTCCCGATTCCACCCTCCCCGTCCTCTTGCGGTGGCGTTCCTGTGATTGTTAAGTAGCTCGGCACCACCAGCTTCAAAGCCGATGGGCCGTGGGAAGACTCGAGGGCCATGTCATCCCGAAGGTTCGGCGAGTGATCTGGGGTCAAGCCTGGTATGTCCTCCACTGGCAGTGGCGGCTTGGTGGTATCTGGGACGCCATGTGACCGACTACGTTGCTGTGATCGCCTCAGCGCCGACTCTTGCGAAGCCATGAAGTCGCCCCACTTGCTGGGCAGGCTGTCATGCTCCTCCTGAGCGCGTCGTCTGTCATTGTCGAAAAGCGCAAAGTCCGTGATACCAGCGTCCCACTCAACCTCCTCTCCGTCGTCGGCGCTGTCGTCATCCCAGTCGTCGTACGCCATGACCGGTGAAAGGTAAAAGTCTTCTGGGTGATCTTCCAAGTCGTCCTGGAAGTGGTCGATGACAGGCTTGGTCTTTGTAGGTGCAGACATGAATCCAAGCTCGGTCTTATTTGCTGACCACCCATCAAATTTGATCCACTGATTGGGCGGCCATGTGTATGTGCGCGCCAGCTCAGGCCGACGTGGTGACATGGCAGTAGGCATGAAAGCAGTCGTGGTTGGCGGCACGCGACTACTTCCTCGAACCAGGTAGCGCAGTACTGTGGGGGAGTGCGTGGTGCAATCTTGCAAGCGTGGTCCTTGACTGACATTCGGACTTGTTCGTTCGTCAATCTGCAGCTTGACGGCGCGATCGCCGCCGCAGGACTGGTGTATGTCGCGTTTTCCCGGCGCGCAGGCCGGTCCAACCGTGCTAGGCTCTCAGTGGGTGTAACTTGCGAAAGGCGGCGTGGGGAACTCTGCACGTCGTTTGTGAGGTACTCAAGTAAAGATGCGAACGAGCGACAAAAGGAAAATAGGCGCCTCGAACGAGTGCGAACGGTTGAGGTGGCAGGCACTCATATGTATGATGACTCCGCCCAACAGTCAGGCCGCCTCGCCACTCGATCTGGCATGGCGGCATGAAGGCAGAGCGTGACTGATGGGGCTTGGACGGACGACCACTGTCAGATGTGAGACATAGGTGAACAGGCAGCCACCAGTCAGTCCACGATGGATCGGCTTTGGACTCCACCTGGGAGGTAGCAGTAATCCGCCTCAGCCAAGGTCCAAGACTTCTTCTACTGACGGGCATCATGCAAACGAAGCCCACTGGGGAGGATGTTCGCAGCCTCTCAAACGCCAACTCCTGCAGGAACGGCCTCGTCTACGCGCCAGGCGCCTTTAGCGCAGCGACGCGGTAGATTGCGGAAAGTCCGCCATGTACTGTACAGCATCGCGGCAAGAACTATCATGGACCGTTGCAAGCGAGCGACTCAGCTGGTCTGGTGGCGGACAGAATCGAAGATGTGGTGGGTTGGATCTTCGCCCGAGTGGGCGTAGGCGGTCATGGGAGCGACCCGTCAGCCTGCAGGAGGATCTACGCCGCGTAACCATTGTCTCGGTTTTTGTCATTCAGCTGTCCGCAGCTCAAGCATTTCTTGGCTCAGTGCTCGATGCAACGCACTGTACCCTTTCGATGACAGAGATAGTACACGCTGAAGGCGATCGTTTCTCGAGACCAACGCGGTCGTTGAGGTGAGGTGTATACAGAGCCCAAGTGAATGGAGCGGCTCGGGCGGTACGAACCGACGTCGATCATATATTTGACTTTCGGGGGCAGAACTCGAACACAGTACATGTGCCTTGGACAATCGGACGCATTACCAAGGTGATCAGGCTCATGTCATCACTCAGAGCAAGGGGGGCATCGGTGGGGCCATCTGAGAAGACTTGTGCTCTATGTCTCTGTACCAAGTCTTGGTGGCGGCCCATACATGCCGCCCCTTGTGCCTTGCGGCTCTATTCCATGTCTCACTTGACCGCATGACTTATCGCTCGCGGCTCCAGGTCATTTGCGCTTGCGCGCAACAGACGGCGACACGAGCTTGATTCCTGAAGGAGGAAAAGCGTCATTGCTGATTTGATGCTACAGACTCGACCTGCTCTATCACTGCGTTCAATTAGATCGCTCGCCAAAAGAGCCAGCACCATCGTCAGCAGCAAAAGACATGAACTCCGGCATCGCTTGCCGGGTGCGGACTTCGTTGACGTCTTGGCCTCAAGCTTTGGGCAGGTTGCTGCCATCGTATCCGAAGTCGTCCTCCCGGACCTCATACGGAGGTAGCTCTTCCGGCTTCAAATGGTTGCCCAAGACTGTGCGACAAGTCATCGCGAAGCGAAGGTAGCCCTCAGGTGCCACCTTGTGCTCTAGGTACTTCTGGATATCATAGCCGTCCATGACGACAATGTCACCGTGGTTGAGGGTAATAGTGACAAGGTCGCCAGCCTTTTTGCTGCGGTCGGCATAAATACCAAGCTCCTTTGGGAGTGTTTTCAGGCGCCTGTTGTACTCAGCTTTGTCTGTAATGGTCTGAAGCTCGTCCCAAGCCTGGAGCCGCTGCTCGTAATTCACACTTCCAGGCACAGGTCTTTCCTGATTGAACACACCGGTCTTGGAGCAGCCAAAGTAGTATTTCGCCTTCATGCGCATGGACATCTTCGCAGAGCCTCCAAGCGACAGCGTAGTGATGCAGGGGCCGAGGCCTTCTTCGCCATCGTCGTGATACTCAATCTTTTGACCTTCAAGATAGGCGAAGATGAGTTCTTCATTGAAGTTGGTATTGCCTTCAGGGTCTTTCATCAGGTTCCTGGCAGCCCATTGCAGGCGCGAGCGGCAGGCACGAGCAGCGCGTGGGGCATTCTCAAATGAACGAGACGCACCGCCGGCCACAAACTTGTACGGCATTCCATAGTTGACGGAGAAAGCTGTCATGAAATCGCCAGTCTCCACTTGACCTTCATCGGTCTGGGATACAGCAGCTGAAGACTGTGAAGGTTCAATGACTCCAACTGCCTTCCCCTTCATCTCCAGTTCGGCGGCACCTTCCGTGGCGAGATCGAGTGTCTTCTCCGTCTGAGCCTCGGTCTCCGCTTCAGTGTCAGCTCGAGTATTCGCTTCGGCCGCATGTTGAGCCATTACCGCGTCCTCGGAGCTTGTATGATCACCTGGAGAATTTTGAAGATCGTGAGTGTCAATCGGCTCCGTGTCCGCCTGGATGATGGTCTCGGTCGACCGGGACTCATTATCCGTGCCCCCCTGATCTTGCACAATAGCAGCAGACGAGTGGGCTCGCACATCAGCTTGCTCTGTCTCGATCTCCATATGCACCTCGGCGACGACTGAGGAGCGTTGAGCAGCCGGATCATGTCCCTCCTGATTCTGCGCATGAGCTGGAGACGAGTCGACTGACCCACCAATGCGCGTCTCCTGGGCTTCCATGTCGACGTAGGTGTTGCTGCTGACTTCGGTGTCCATGAGACTTGGCCCATCAGTCGCCTTGATGGCGGCTGCACCGCCATTCTCCTCTGCCTCCGCATGTGCCTCCGTATCAACGTCGGCATTGGTGTCGGTGCTTTTTGGGAAAGGTGATGCGTCCTCTGCATTTGGTCTTTCAACGCTGAATAATACGCGGGCATCTGGCGCCGAAAAGTCGTGGTATTGCGTGCGAAGACTATGATCCTCGCCAGATTTGAGGCCATGTGCATAAGCCTCCTCCACTTCATCAGCCTGCATGGGCTGATTGTCTTGACTAGAAGACAGGCGCGGCATATTCTGGGGCTCTGTCGGCGGCGTGGGTAGCTGAATCTGCTCACTCGACACTTTTACAGGCTTGGTGAGCTGGCTGCTTGCCGCTTTCACGAGCCTCGGCGACTTGTCCTTGGGACCCGAACCTTTCTCGACCTTGAACCTCCTACGTTCCAGACCCATGTCCTTGATCTGCAACTCTTCGAACATTTGATCTGGTCCGTCAGGCTCCTGGTTGATACTTTTGTTTGAGACGGCATGCACAAGTTTGCCCTTGATGCCGTCAACAGTATAGGTATAGACCTTGTAACCATGCGCAGAGGTTACTTCGACTTTGACGCACGCCTCATGCTTATTGCGAGCAAGAGAGGGCCCGTCGCCAAAAGTATCCCATGGCTGGTGAAGCGCAGTCTGCGTAATAGGTGGGTGGTTTGCGTCCAGCTTCCAATTACATTTCTGGTTCGCGTTGTCGCAGACCCATCCTTTGAAACGGTAGCGCGGGTTGCACCGACCGCACTCGGGACAGACAATACCACGTGTATTGATGTATGAGAGATGGCTGCCAATGGTCTTGCCAAAATCTGGCGGAGGAATGCGCACATCATAGGGCTCCGCCTCGGTTGCCCACTGCGTGCGGTGAAGAAGAAACGCCGGATCGTAATTCATAGCGCCCGTAGGAGCCGATCTGCCGTCGACTTTCCAGAACGATGCGCACTCAGAGTTGAGGCAAAACCAGCCTTCGAGGTAGATGCGAGAAGATTCTTGATGGCAGATGATGCAAGCTTTCCTCTCCATGGGGCCGACTTGCTGAGTAAAGGGAACGTCATGACGCTCACGTGGAGCGTGCCAAACCTCGCTGTTGCTGTCTCCGCCCAGTCTCTCGAAACGGTACTTCACGGTGTTGTAGGCCTTCTTCCCCTTACCCGCTGTCTTCTCGGTCCACACCATGGTCGGCTTGTACCAGCCCAGCACACAGTATTTGTGAGGCATCTTGACAGGCGACCCTACGTTCTTATCGCCGCAAATGATAATGACTGGGTTCTGAAGCTGGATATCGTTGAGGACAGCCTTGGCCTGCGCTTCGGACATGGACTGATCTTTGCCTTGCACCATGCTTCCAGAGCTGTCCGACTCCATACTGCCGCCAGCACGGGCAATGACGAGGTCAGTGTCCATGTGCTCACGACAGTGGCCAATACCATCGAACAGAAAAGCGTAGACGTGGCTGTCATTCGCGTGGCAGCCGCCTTGCGGCTTCTTGAAGAATGGCAGAGTCTCGATGAGGCTCTGACGACTGTCCGCCCAGACTCTTGGCTCGAGTTTTGGCTGGGGCTTGTCGACGGTTGGGACATTGCGATGCTGGGTGAGTGCATGAGACAGCTCTAGCATGTTTGGATCCATCTGGAATATTTCGACATCAGGCGGGGGCATTGCTGAAGGGCCGAGGCGCTTTTCAGCACCTGCTGGAGCTGCCGATATCTTCTCCTTGGTGGCTTTCTCCTTCGGTGCCGGCTCCTTCTCTTTAGTATCTGAACCTTTCTGTCGCCGCTGCAACGGGTCTGCAGGCTTCCACGCCCCAGACTCACGGCCGGGCTTGCTCTCGTAGACACATTGCAAATTCTTCTTCTCGCACCTGTCGCAAGCAGGCCTCTTTCTCGAGCACCCTATGTGGGCCCTGAGGCATTGTAAGCAGGATGGTCCAATACCGCGGAAAATTGTCTTCCTCTTGGGCGCACCGGGCGTGTCATCGCCTACAGGAGTAGTATTTGTTTTGCGTAATTTGCTCGCGGGAGCCTTGACCTCCTTAGAAATCTCGGCCTTTGCCTTTGACTTTTTTGAGGTACACGAAGACCTTCTGCTCAACTTTGTCTTTGACATAATGTTGACAGTTTCCAAGCCGTGGTCGTCATCTTCATTCTCGTCAGCCGGCAATGGAGCCTTGATCTGGGTGGTCGGTACCATGCCTGGGCGAGATACAGGCTTGCTGATGCGACCAGATAGTGTTCGATTTTCTGGAGTCTTCAAACGCGCCGCATCACCTGCCGCTGTCTTCTTGCTTCTGGCAGCTGACGTGCGCTTCGCGGAAGCCATCTTGGCGGGTGACGCCTCGTCCAAAGTCTGCGAGGTCTCGCTGTTTACGGCCTCGGAATGACGGTCGGTGGCGGTCTCCGGTGATTCTGCAGAGCTTTTCGCAGTCGCGTAAGAAGCGTCGCCGAAAGTGTCCGTGTGAGTAGCATCCTCAAGTGAACCTGTGTCCTGAGCGCCATGCGCGAGAGCCTCCATGCTTGTTGCTTCAGCATCCGTGTCCTCGGGGACTGCGACAGGCTCGTCTGAGCTGAATGGGCCAGGCTGGCCAAGCTCGTATGCCGTGATGACGGCTTCATCGTATTCAGACAACTCGCTCAGTGGGCTGCTCCTCAAGCCTTCAGCTTCGTGATGGGTTGTGGCGTTGTCGACCACTGGTGCCATTGCATTGTCAAGACCAGTTTCAACCGAAGGAGGGCCATCCACGCCGTGCGACATTCCATCTTCGACCCAAACCTGTTTAGGAGTCCTCGGGACTTCGGCGGCCGAGTCCTCGATTTCGGCATGCTGGCTCGTCTGGCCCATCTGCTCTCCAGGCTGAGGAGTGCTATTCCTCGATGTCCTCGAGCGCTTCACTCGTGGTGCATCCGTCTCAGAGTCGGGTACGTCACCATGCTTGCGTTTTGGACCTGCCATAGATGCAGTCTCCTCAGAGTGCGGTATCAACAAGTCGCTTTGAGCAGGCTGAGACGGTCGCCCGGCCAGAGAAGCTTCCGACGTCTCTTGCGACTGCCTATCCTGGAGCTGAATCATCGTGTATGTGAGTCAACGTCGGAAGCCTACGCCGAGTAGTCGATGGGTGTCGGTCCAGGCGCCTGCGCCAATACAGTGGTCTGCTCCAGGTCCACGGGTGGTCTGTGTTGCGAGGGACAAGTGTTGGAAGGGTTGCAGAGTAAGATCGCGGCCATTGAAGACCAGCTGGCGCCAATAAGAGCAGGTGAGAAGCCAGACTCGGAGGCGCGGTCGATGCAAAACGCCGTGGGTGGGCGCGACTGATGCTCAATACTGCTGATTGGTGCGGTGTGTAACCACGAGCTTGCCGTGCTCGTGACCGGCCGAGATGCCGTGCTGTGGTCCGAGAAGGTGAACTTCTCAATGGCAAGAAAGGCCAAGGGCCACATGCAGCCGCATATGCTACTGCGCAGGTCACCGTGCGCGATTCGGAGCATGTGTGCAGTTATCAAGTAACTTCTGAACTTTCGACTTTCGGACTTCAGGCCTCCATACCTTCTTGCATCTATAACACCATCAATATCGTGTCAATTCACACGTGCAGTACCTCAAAACGATGCCACGACCTTCTACAATCGATTAGGAATCATGGCGGGAGCAGATTGTCGAATAGGTAGAGGCTAGCAAGACGCAAGATGAGATAGTAGAAGAAATAGAGAGAGCCGCACAGGTTTCTCTTACTCGCAGGACACTCGCGGAGCAATTAGCAAGATAGGGCGTTACGAGCAAGCGCATGAATATACTAGCGAATTAGGGCATAGAGGCAGTAGTAGACGATAAGATTATGACTATGTTCTACTAGTATCGACTTACTAATAAGGCCATGCTAGAGTAGCTACAGGCACTTAGATATAACGTATGTAACAAGCATATAGTTAAGCAGTATTGTCTAGTACTTAGCTTAAAGAAGTAATAGGATACTAGTATAGCTAAGCTAAAGGAAGCAGAGCTTGAAGCGCTAGTACAAGAAGAGTTTAAAGCTAGCAGAGTATTAAATTATAGTAGAGGCTATCTATATATGTACTTTTGTAACAAGTATAGGATAGTAGGAAGGTATAAGCCTAAAATTGTAGTGTCTATGTAGCTATTTGTAGCTAATTTGTAATTATCTAGGGACTACCTCTTCGAGACTACCTGCTATGTTAACCTATACTATATTCTTGCTTGTAGCTCTTATTAGACAACTGTTAAACAAGGCGTTATGTTAGCCCCTAGACTAAATTAGGCCTAGTTAATTAATGCTTACTATAAGCTTAAAGCGTTTAGTATTAGTATTTACGCTACTATTAACATCTAGTCTTAGCATATTGTCTAGTTATATGTAGGAATTAGTGCCTATATAAAGAAGAGTATCCTTATATAGTATGTAGTAACGCTACACTATAACAGTGTAATTCCTAAATACATATAGAGTAACAGAGGCCTTAAAACACTAGACCTTATAGATACGCATTATTACCTACACAGGAAACTTCATGAAGCTAGCTGCAAGTATAACAAGGATGACGAATTTAACAAGTACCTAACAGAGTTCCTATTTACTAACTATTACTACTTTAGTACTAGTAAGCAGAATAATTGTATTAAGCGCTAGTAGAGAGAGATCCTTATAACTACACTTAATTAGTAGCTTAAGTACTTCACCTATCTTAAAGAGAGGCACGAGTATAGCGCAGGTTAACTAGCTAACTATATTGCCTTCTTAGTAGTCTATATACTAATCCTCTAGACAGAGGTAGTAGAGTTTGTCTAATTATAGGATAATCACGTAATCTGGAACTAGCCACGCTACGAGCATTATATCCCTAGTATCCCTAGGCGTAATTATTAATTTCTAGAGTTAGCAAAGATCCCTAGTAAATAGTGTAGGATTATGATTAACCCTGAAGATAAAGACTTAATGATAATGTAGTAGTATCTAGATAAAGAATAGTTTAGTAAGTAGGCATTCCTCTCTACTACTATATCCTTCATGCTGCTTTTGTAGTTCTAATCGTAACACTATAGAGTAATATGCCTGACCTAGTATAATGCAGGACTTCTTCTCTAGCGCTATATCGCTTCTGTTATATTCGCGGTACTAATCGCGACATAGTAGAGCAATATACCTACTATACCTTGAAAACTTTTACATACTTATACGGACCCCGCATGTAATAGACACATTAGTAGGGGAATCGTACTAACGATTAGTAGTGCTTGACGAGTATCTCCCTAAAGGAATACAAGGGTAGTATAAGCAGACGCTACTTAATACTAGTATTAACATCACAAAAGTTACTAGTAAGGTAGTTATGCTAGCTACTAATCTTCGCCTTTATAAGCTAGCCTATTAGACCCTTCGTAGCGCTATATAGTAGCATGTAGATACTAGTAACACTTTACTAACTCTAGCTCTTTCAGATAAGCCGCTAGTAGAGCTATATAGCTACAAGGTTAATCTATAGGTTTAGACTACTATAATAGCGCCTACTAATGCTAAGCCTATAGGACCTACAGGCGAGGTAAATGACATATTTAAGGCGTATAAGCAGGCTAGTCATATATAGTAGCTGCCGCTACTAGCGCTAGCTATCTTCCTTCTATAACTAAGAGAGCTAAGATCCTCCCTCTTCGTAATGCTACTAGTAGAGGACTAAGCTGTAATCGACTAGCTTGTTAACGTTAACTGTCCTATGAAAGGCAAGCCGCACTTAGAGATCTTCAAACCAGAGACCCTAAAGAGACTAAAGTAGTGTCCTTAGTATGACGCGGTTAATCCGCTCTATAAGGGTAACAAGAATAGTACGTAATAGGCAAGTATACCTGCAAGCATACTACGAACATCCCTTCCTACACATCCCCTTAAATAGGAATTTGCTAACATTACATAGCTATAGCTAGGTCTGCTACGGGCTCTTAAGAGTTAAATGCTACTATGTCTATAGCACGAAGCTCCTCCTTAGTGCCTGCCCTAGCATTCGCGGGTACTTAGGAGTCGAACGCTACTACATCTATAGCGCGAGGCTCCTCCTTAGTGCCTACCCTAGCACTAACCCTAACCCCTTGTAATCCCTAGCTAACACAGCTCCGCTATAGGGCTTACTCATCTTAGGCTAGTATATTGCGAGTTGCTAACAATGAGCGCTAGCTAAAGATAGCTACAAGGGCTCCTATACATGCTAGTACCCCTGCTAGCGAGACTTATCCGCAGGCAGTTATACTAGCTCTAAGTCCGAAGAAGGGTAAGGGTAATTCTAAGGAGCTAGAATTAAAGCTGCCGCTAACGCCGCTAAAGATTAACATAAGGATATACAAGCAGGAGATCTAGCTCATACCTACTAATGATAGTAGATTCACTAAGAACTGCCTTAAGCCAAATCTGACTAATAAGGTGATACGGTTAATACTAGGGGGCCATTAGAACCGCATGGGTTCTAATGCCTACCCTTAGCATGTAGTAACCCTGCTACATATGGCAAGGGGGTCCTTCGTACATACGTTAGCTTATATGTCGTCTAAGTAGGATTAGTTGTCGACGTAGGACGCCCCTACGTCACTAACCCTACAGTACCCCTACGGGGTTAGGCTTAGACATGCTTTCCCTAATTAAGGAGCGTTAGGGGTTATAAGCACCCTTAGCGCTACCTCTGCAATAAGCAGAAAGCAGCGCTGTCTTGTACCTACTAAAAGGTCAGATTACTCTGTCACACTACGAGATATTTCTATATCATATAGCATATACATCTATATTAGTTCTACTTTCTCCTCCCTGCTTTGCAGTCTAGCAGAGAATACTACAATATGTCTAGAGTACTACGAACTCGCAACTAACGCGTAGTGAGCGCTATCCTAAGCGCCTGTAATAGCGAAGCTAGCCTAAGTAACTAGCCTGTAGAAGTACCCCCTGCGAGTAACACTACATCGAGCGACAGTTCCGCTAGAGGCTAATTACGCGGCAGACAAGGTAATAGACCCCCTACATAGGGACTACAGCTAACCCCGACTATTAACCTAGCCCTTGTAGCCATGATTGTCGATTAGGTTACGAACTGCCTTGCAAACTAGAGCTAGAGCCGCACCGCTTCTAGTAGCGATAACAGCGAGGACGACAAAGACATTGCCATAAGTAGTACTAATAAACTAGCGGACGAAGAAATCTAGCGAGATTTCACGCTAGGGACCCGCGAAGACAACTTACTAGGAGGCGCAGACTCTCTGCATGTCATAAGGGTAGGTGCCGATAGCAGGAAGGTGACTAGGTGTTAGACTCGGGAGCTATGAAGAATATCGACAATGGCAGTTAACCTTGTAACTAACTCTCCTCTAAGCAAGAGAGGATTAAATTGAGATTAAGCACGAAGCTCCTAACTACCTGTCCTAAAGCCATCCCTATATACTAGAGAGC